>CM035798.1:49279315-49354315 GCA_020466265.1 Siphamia tubifer | reverse complement strand
AATAAAATTTAAAGTTTATGCATAAAAATCCAAGTAAAATGTCTCCTGAACACTTTTAACTAAGACTTTTTGTTAAATTCCTACTGTAAGTGCTTCAAATCCTGCCTTTTAGGAAGAACAACAACTGACTCTGACAGTAATTAAGTATAAAACAAAGAAAAATCGACTCAAAACAAGGCTTTCCTTCGCACTCGTCTTAGATATTTCCCCGTTATGTTTGGTACCGTTGGAAAGATTTGGATTCCCTCTAGACAACCCTTAAATACAAATCTACATAATTATGTATTTGAACCAATGGGAGGCCTCAGAACAAAGCCTTCCCCTGTAAACAAATCCCTCGTTGCTAAAAAATATGGCTTTTAAAACTTCTATATGAACCAAACTGAGGTAGTTAGTACATCTTCTCTAAGGGCGTATTCACATTGCACTCAGAAAATCCAGACTTTCGGACTATGCAGGAAAGTTTGAACTTTATTGACAAGTGTGAAACCTCCCCTGAACCTTGGTCCGGACTAAAGACAGAGTCTTTGGTCCGAGCTGAGGAGGTGGTCTCGGTCTGGACCAAGGTTCGCTGGTGCACAGTGTGAAAGGTCTGTTTAGGAAAGTCCAGACTATTACGTCACAGTCACGTGCGCGGAATCTAGTCAACGTCCAAGCATGAGTCGCAGCCATACATTGGGAGACGAGGTAACCAGGTATTTCATTGAAATTTGATCAAATGATACTATAAAGACTGAATTAGAAAATACTCATAAAACTAGTAACTGGGTCCATTTCCTGCAACAGTGTAGTGCTCATCTACTAACCAATCAGGGTCGAGTATAGAGAGACACACGCTGTACACGCATTGACGACATGACGTTCTAAAGTCCGTTGGTCCACTTGATTCAATACAGTGTGAATGAAGACTGTAAATAAAGTCCGGATTATAAGTACAGTGTGAAAAGGCAAAAAAAAGGTTCTGGTCTGAACCTTTGTTCGGACTTTAACATGTGAATACGACCTAAGTGTCTATAAATGTACTGAATTTCTCCCAGTTTGTTTGTGAGTTGATTTTAAAATGCCTGTATTTATTTTGAAATGCCTCAGCGGCCAGGCTCAGCAGCATGTGTCCATCTACTCCTTCACTCTCTCACATCTCAGATCAGTCAGTGTTGGTCGTCCCACAGACACACATGAAGCTGAAGGTGTCTTCAAACTGTGGAATCAACCACCTTTGCACATCAGCCAAAACAACTCTATTTCTATTTTTAAATATTCCCTTTCTCTCTTTGTGAAGGGTCGAGCTTTATTGTCTTAACGTTTTAGATTAGATTCAACTTTATTGTCACTGACCATGTACAAATACAGAGCAATGAAGATACTGTTCAACCAGAAGTGCATAGCAGCGTCTGAATGCACAACACACACACACATATATTATATATATATATATATATATATATATATATATATATTAATCTGTATTAAAATGCCTTTTATTGTTTTCATTCATTCATTCTTTTATGGTTTTACTTGTTTCTATGTCCGTGTTCAGCACTTTTTTGCTAACTGTGTTGTTTTTAAAGTGCTTTATAAGTAAAATTGACTTGACTCATTGATGCCATGTGTTCCGGAAATTACTTATTTTACCTATTTTATCCAATTACTCACTAGATTTGTTCAAACGCTCTCACGATCTGACTTCAGTGGATCTGAGGCGAGAGCAGCCTCTGCTTCAATCTGAGAAATCCATCGAAAACCGTGGTGTTTTACAAGAAATTACTTCAAAAAGGCTAATAAATACAGATTAAAAAATCCTGTATTCATGGGGGAAACATCTTTCATAAAGAAATCTCCTGACACTATCTACAAAATTTTCTTCTTAAATTTTGGGGGAAGCGTTGCTGCTGTTGGAGTCTTAGAGCAGCTGCATCTGGCTCCGATGCTTCCACTAGATAATTAATTCCATTACATTAATTAATTACAGCAGGGATTCATATGTTTCAGATTAAACGCCTTCTTTAGTCCTGACTGATGCTTCTCATTTCTTCTAATGTGTTTGTAGAAATCAGAAGGATCAGACTCATGTGGTCTGATCATGTCCAGATCCACTCTGTTCTAGATAGTCTAGACAGAAACAAGTCCAAGCTTCTTCTTCTTTTTTTTTTTTTTTTTTGAGGAGGGGGGGGGGTCTGATCTGCAGTCTGGTCTAGCTTCACAAAGTCTCAAAGATGTTAAAACTTAAATGTTTGATAGTTGAACCAGATGTAAACATCACTAAACAAGTGATGCCAGGCACAACAAGCCCCACCCCCTCACAAACATTTTAGCTGGGGAGGGACACAACATAACACAACAGAAGTTACTTCACAGCAGATACTGCTAGCTTACTACAGACTATTATGCACACAGTTATGGTGGCAGGTGGTGCAGAGGTTATAACACTGGAGCCTCACAGTAAGAAGGACCTCTGTTCGAATCCAACACCAAAGGTCATGAAAGTGATGACACCCATGACAGGTTTCCTATCTGTCAGTAATTGTAACTAAGTCTGGGTCACCACTGGATTTTTTTGTTGTGGTCCATTGGAGTTTTCATTAGATTAGACTAGACTAGACTACATTAAATTAGATTAGTTTAGTTTAGGCTAGATAAGACTATAGTAGATTAAATTCCATTATATTAGGCTAGACGATATTAAACTCCTCAAGATTAGATTAGACTAGATTAGATTAGGCTAAACTATATTATATTATATTATATTAGACAAGATTATGATAGTCAAGATTAGATTAGTTTAGGTTAGATAAGATTGTAGTATTAAATTACATTAGGATAGACAATATTAGACTCGTCAAGATTAGACTAGACTAGATTTGATTAGATTAGACAAGATTATGATAGTCAAGATTAGATTAGATTAGACTAGATTAGGCTAGACTAGATTATATTATATTAGATTAGACAAGATTACGATAGTCAAGATTAGATTAGTTTAGGCTAGATAAGATTGTAGTATATTAAATTACATTAGGATAGACAATCTTAGACTTGTCAAGATTAGATTACACTAGATTAGATTAGGATAGACCAGATTTAAATAGTCCAAATTCGATTACATTAGACAAGAGCAGTCTAATCAAGGTTAGATTAGATTATATTAGACAAGATTAGGTTTGTCAAAATTAGATTGGATTAAAGTACACAAAATTAGATTACATTGGATTTAATTATTTATAGACAATAGATAAGTACATTTTTATTTAAGAAATATGACCAAGGTAATGTTCACTTGTTCCATTGGAAGATATTTGGTAACTGGCTATTCAAACAAAAATATCTTATATTATTTGTGTTTTTTTTAAACTTGTTTTTAGATGGACATTTAAAAAAAATATATATATATATATATAATCAAAGTGTGGTCTTTTCCCAGCGGTGTGAGTGCGCTGTGATTGGTCCAAATGTTTGTCCGTTACTGGTCTGGAACTAAACACTTCTTTTTGTCTGTTTTTGTTGTCGTGACCCGGTACAGTGAAGGAGGCGTCAACATTCATCCAACGCCCCTGGGTGTGTACGTGTATGTGTGTGTGTGAGTGTGTGTGTGTGTGTTTTGGGGAGTCTCTGGGTTTCAGAACAGAGAGGGTAACATGCAGGTGTGAACCTCTCATTACCCAGTGGCATGTGTCCTGTCACTCATCCACTGTTACTGGGCACGCTCACATCTGAGCTCTTTCACATTACTCATCCTCTGTTTGCCCCACCTGACCTCGCAACAACACAAACACGCCGCACGCCAACCGTCCACACAAAACCTCCACACAATACAATATTTATGCATCTCAGTCGGTCGACTCAGCTCCACTTTCGAAATAGGCAAACTGTTTTACAAAATACTGCTTATTCATTATTTACTGGGGTTTTTGCGTCGTGTGTTTTACTCACGGTTCTGTTGTAGCAACGTATTCTGAACATGAGCTCAGAGGAAACATCACAGTATCTGTCCTGAATGAACCAATGAAACAACAACCAAACTATGGTAGTTTGGAATAACAACAGCTACGTGTAATAATGAAAAAACAATGATCTATAATTCAGTAAACATTTGTCTGTAGTTGGTCCTGTTTGTCTGTGGAAAAACTTTTTTTTTTTTAATCTTTATTTGTATAGCACCTTTCATACAAACACTGTAGCCCAAAGTGATTCACATTGATTAAAAATTAAAGTACAATTTTAAGACAGGGTGAAATAAAAAATAAATTTTAATTCGATTATACAAAATTATAAAATTACAAAAGTACAAGATAAACTGATTATAAAATTTCAATAAATAAGAATAAAATTACAAGAGTAAACTGATTGTACATACATTATACAATTTCAATAGAGTAAATCAGAAAATACATTAAAATTTTATTACGCGATATAAAGAGTATAAAGAAAGGGGTCACAGAATTGTGACTCCATTCTTTATCTCCCTTCAAAGGCTGATGAAAATAAAAATGGTTTTAATTTAGTTTTAAATATACTCAGTGAACTGGCTTCCCTATATGTATTGTATTCCATAAGTTTGGAACATCTAATACCTGCACTACTCCATCAAATGATTCAAAATTTGGAAGGTGACTTTCCAGTACTATGGTGGATAACAGTGCAAAATGTCATGCCATTACAACAGTGGTCCCCAAACTGCGGCCCGTGGGCCAGTTGCGGCCCGCCTCCACATTCAGTCCACCCCCCTGAACAATACCAGAGAGCATTTAGATTTTTTTTTTTTCATATATGTGTATTTGTATTTGATAATAAAGTTGTACTTTTGCAATAAAATGTTCCTCAGTTTTGAACTATTTTCATTAATAACTATTAGTTAGTGACTAGTTTAACACTAGAACTTTGACAGATGCTCATATGAGTCATTTAAGTCACAGATTCTGCTGTTAAGACCAAGAACTTTATGTTCAATGGACTTTTTTCTGTCAAGAACCCAGAGAAGGTTATTTGATTGTGGCTTTCTGGAAAACAATAAATTTTTACATTTAGTCACTCCTGCAATCGTCACACTTTTTCTGTTACAAACTGACCCCGCCCCCTCATCAGAGAAGGTAAAAATTATGTGGCCCTGACAGGAAAAAGTTTGGGGACCCCTGCATGACAACATACAACAACAAACATATTAAACTAATTTTTATTTTTTTATATTTTATATTAAACAGCTCTGAGCATTCCCGCGCACATTGCCTAAGTCCCGCCCCCTGATTTGGCTACAGCTGCGCCGTAGTGCGTTACTAATGACAACTAAGTGCTGTTATGGACTTTCACAGGGTCCAGTGTTTCCCATACATACAGTCATTTGTGGCGCAGTACCACACTATGAAAACCGAGTGCCGCAATTTACGAAATGTGGTAAAAAAAAATAAAATAAAAAAAACAAGTGCATAATGTGGGTTTTTCTATAAAATCACACACCTGAGTTTTTCATTATCGTGAGAGGATACGAAATACAACATGAGTCATTTCATAAACCTGGAGATGAACATAAATATGACAGATTTAAAAATATATTCATTATTATTAATTATTATTATTATACATTACCCCTATGTCTGATACTTAATTAAAAATGGTTCCTAGTCTACTCTATTTCAGCCCAGTTCAGTCTACTCCACTTTACTGTAGTCCAGTCCACTCTAGTTTTATCTAGTCCAGTCTACTCTCGTCCTCTTTGTTTTAGTCCAGACCAACCCCCTCTAGTATGGTCCTGTTCACTCTAGTCCACTTTAGTCAAATCTAGTCCAGTCCACTCCACTCTAATCACCTTTCGTCAAGTCCGGCCTCCTCCAGTCCGGTGCAGTCCACTCTAGTCCACATTACTGTAGTCCAATCCGGTCCAGTTCAGACCACATTACTTTAGCCCAGTCCAGTCTAGTCCATTTTAGTCCAGTCCGGTCCACTCAAGTCCACTTTACTCTTGTCTAGTCCAGTCCACTCTAGTCCCCTCCATTTCAATCCACTCTACTTTTATCCAGTCCAGTCCACTCTAGTCTAGTCCAGTCCACTCAAGTCCACTTTACCCTAATCTAGTCCAATCCACTCTAGTCCACTTTAATTTAGTCCAATTAATTCCAGTCCACTTTAATCTAGTCCAGTCCACTCTAGTCCATCAATCAAGTCCACCCCAGTCCTTTCTAGTCTAGTCCAGTCCACTCAAGTCCACTTTACCCTAGTCTAGTCCATTTTAATTTAGTCCAATTAATTCCAGTCCACTCTAGTCCATCAATCCAGTCCAGTCCACTCCAGTCCAGTCCAGTCCAGGATGTGATGTACTTGCCGTTCATGATAAAGTGATGGTCTCTGAAGCCCAGGGGTGACATGTATAGTATGGATGGGCTGTGTGTTTTAGAGGGGGTGGGAGGGGGCAGGGGGTGCTGTGTGGCTTTTTCCCCAGGTTGGAACTGTGGATTTGGGGGGAAAGAGTCGGGGGGCGGGTGGGTGGGTGGAGGAGGTGGAAAAGTGTTGTACGCATCATTTCATGGGTGACAGAAAATGGAGAGTCCCCAGCGGGTGAATCCTTCTGCCAGGGGAGAGAGACCTGAGGGACCCACAGAGAGTTAGATGAACACACAGGGAAAAAACAGGGATTGGGGGTGGGGGGGGGGTGTCCCTGCCATCACATGGGACGGCTCAAACCACAGCTGGCTGATTTCATTCGTCCCCTGCTTCCCTTTGAACCTCCTCCCCCTGTTCCTCTGTTCTCTTTCAGACCATAATGACTCCAGTTTACAGCCTGTTGAGCATACACCAACTTCCTGAGAAAAAAAAACCCCAATGAATATGAGAAGCTACATCCCATAATGACAAAGTTAACCCTTAAAAGACCCCCAAAGACCCACCGGCAATTTAAACTATTTACTAATCTAAACTGTTGATCCACTAATACATGAAATAAATGGTGTAAAATACAGTTTTTTTATCTTTAAATCGTCATCGGACATGACCATATTTGGACGTTTAGGGACTCCGTAGTTACCATGGAAACAGTCATCTTCTACAACCTCGATTCAGTAGTAAAACCTATGGAGTTTGATCAATGACAGTGGATGGAAACACTGGGTTTATGTTCATTTAATGACAGATTAGACTGAAAAAGACACTGTTTACTCAGTTTGATCTGTTTTAATATATAACTTTAGAATTTAAATATATAATAACATAATTTAATCTGAGATTTAATCAACATCTGCACAATAACTGAATTAAATATGGAAAGATATAAGATTTATACAAATGAAATGCAAACTATAAAGGATAATATACTAAATAGTGATAAATCCCTGAATAAAAATACAAAAATATAAAGAAAAATACTATCAGAGAAATACTATTTCTCTGATAAGAACATTTTAAGGGTTAAGTTTGCAGCTGAAATAATTACAGCAATAAATAAATAAATGAAAAGAAAAAAAAACCTGAAAAAAGCTAAAAATGTACTAAAATAACAAAATAAAACAAACTAAATTAACAAAAATGGCCAAAACTGAAAAACTGAAAAAATAATAATACAAAACGCAGAGGTAAATATAATAATGCTAAATCCCTAAAGAAAAGTTATTAAAAAGAGACAAAAATACTATCAGAGAAATAGTTCTGGGTCTTTCTCTTTAATTTTACTTCATTTAATCTGAATTTTAATGAACACGTACAGGATCAGTGAATAAAGTGTAGAAAAATACACTAAAAAATGGAAAATGCAGAGGATAACAGTATAATAAATGGTGATAAATCCATTAAATTCTTCCATTTCCTGAGGGTTCTGCCCAAAATTCCATGTAATTTAATATAATCTAATGTAATCTTGAGTTTGAAGTTTAGTTTATTTTCAATGTGTCACAGAGAAAAGAAAAACAAACACCAAGCAAACAACCACAGAAATAAATAAATAAATGACACATCAGTTAAATTTGTCATACAGTTCTATAACACATTTGAAAGGGAGTGAAAGGAAGTAAAACTTATTAAGGCCTGCTCCTTCATCAATTAAGAAAATTTGTATTTATATATTAATTTATATTTATAAAGTAATTAGATTAATAATAATTAATCTACCTGTAATGTAATCTAAAGCAATTTATTGTAATGTCATGCAATCTAGAGTAATTTAATGTCATGTACTGTAATCTAAAGTAATTTTATGTCATATCATGCCATGTAATTTATTGTAATTAATGTAATTCAATGTAATGTAATCTAATGTAATGTCATGTACTGTGATCTAAAGTAAATTAAATTAATGTAATGTACTCTAATGTATTCTAATGTAATTTAAAGTTATGTCATGAAATCTAAAGTAATTTAATGTAATTTAATATAATCTGATGGAATGTAATGTCATGATATGTCATGTCTTGTCATGTAATCTAATGTATTAAAGCTCTGGATCTTTACAGATTCATGGAAAAACTTTTATATCCCCTTATTTCCATCAGAAACATATCTTCAAAAACAGTGACTAACCTTTTTTTTTTTGTTTTTAATTCCAAAATCAACTTTTGTTTTTTCAAGCAATAATTATGCATTTTCAAACCCTAATTCCTCCTCCTCAAAAAAAAAAAACAAACAAACAAACAAAAAAAAAACAAAGACAAAAGGGAGTGGAGTCCACATGACCGCCAGCCCGTGGCCATATTTCAATCAGCGCTCTTCCCACCTCCTACGCTTCCTGCTCTACGTTCTCCTCTTTTTTTTTTCCTGTGCAGAGGAGGTGGAGGAAGGAGCCAGATCAGACCACACATACTGATCCAGACCTCCAACTCCCCCTCTACCCCCCACCACCCCATACTCCCCCACCCCAGCCATCTGTGCACGTCCCTCCGCCCGCAACGCCACAACAACAAGGCCCTGAACCTCTGTTGAGGAGTCAATCCATCACCCAGGAAAGAGAGGAAAAAGACGGAGAAGGGAGGTGTGTGTGTGTGTGTGTGGGTGGGGGGGGGGGCAGCGGCGAGGGATGGTGACAAGGTGGAGGGGTGAGGGTGGGTGGGGGTGAGGGTGAGGTGAGCGGGGGTGTGAAAAAGGAGAGGTGAGGAAAAGTGAAAGTGAGATGCCATGAAACTTAATCACAGAAAGGGTCGTGTCGGGCAGAGGAGGGGAACAGATTAAATTAGCATAGCATTAGATATGGAAAATGATCTCTGTCAAAATCATCCGCTGCACAATTATAATATGTTAATTACTTATTTCATTAAGGAAGTTTATTATGGCCTCGCAGATGAAATCATGCAGGCCAAAGACACCTGGAGGAAAAGCACTGATGCCTGAATATCTCTCTCTCTCTCTCTCTCTCTCTTACTGTGCTGTCACTCGCCCCCCCCCCCTCCCCCCACCCTCATTCCTTTGCTCTCGTCTCTTTGTTCTTCACTCCATCACTCACTAGTGTCACACGTTCCATCAGGATGTTTCCTATAAAGTCTACAAACAGTGCAGGAGGGGGACGAACACGGGGAGGTGGGCGGTGGGGGTTGGGGGTGGTGGGGTTGGAGGGGTCCTCTGAGTCCAAAATTCAAACTAAAGTAGATTTCTGTTGAGGATCGACTTTTAAATGGTTGAACGAAGACGTGTTTGTGTCAGTGTTCGACCAGTAAAATATTTTCACAATAAAAGCACTGATGTAGGATCAAATGTGAGTCCTGGTCCAGACTAATCCAGTCTAAATGCGAGTCCTTGGTCCAGACTAATCCAGTCTAAATGCGAGTCCTTGGTCCAGACTAATCCAGTCTAAATGCGAGTCCTTGGTCCAGACTAATCCAGTCTAAATGTGAGTCCTGGTCCAGACTAATCCAGTCTAAATGTGAGTCCTGTGGTCCTGGGTTTTTTTTGCTTAATTCAAGCAAAAAAACTCATTTTAATTCATTGATGGAGTTGTTTTATTGTGAAGTGACTCTTTACATAAATGTGTTTGACAGTTGGACGTAGATGGGGGACAGGGGGCGCGTCTCATTGGTGTCCTGGTGTCTGGACCATTGGCTCCACGCCTTCTTGGCTCGTCAACGGCGCTCAAACAGACAGTCAGACGATGATGATGATGATGATGATGATGATGAGGGTCATCAGGGATGCTGCACATTCCCACCCGCCCGTCCAACACGACAGTAAAAGGAGCAGGTGCAGAACATGGAGCAAAGAGGACGGAGGTTGGACGAGGACAAACGCACATGTCAAACTGAATCCACCAATCAGCTCCTAGAACTGTGTTTAAGTCAAAGCACATGTCCAGGTGTCCGTCCTCTGTCACATGGATCTCAGTCCCTAAACTGGGGTCCGTCCAAGAGCTCGCTGACCAACCCCCCCCCCCCAGTATTCTGGTTCACACATCATGTCTTTCTTCAGTTCCTGCAGGAATATCAGATTTTTGTTTCACTAAACAGGCTTCACACTGGATTTTCATTAGATTTAAATATCTTTTTACCCCCCCCCCCTTCCTAGAAAGGGGGGAGGGGTATTCTGTTTGGCCTTTTGTTTGTCTGTCAGCAGGTTTATGAAAAAACTATTCGTCAAATTTCTATAAAATTTTCAATAAAGGTGTCAAGTGGTCCAGAAAAGATCCCATTAAATGTTAGTGAATGTAGGTCAAAGGTCAAATTCACCAAAAGTGTGCTTTCAAAATGATAACAGTTAGGGGAAACCAGGTAAAATGTGTCCCTGGGGGTGGGGCTTGTTGTGCCAGGCAACAATTGTTTTATATATACTTGTTTGTTTTTGGGGGGTTTTTTGGGGGGGGGGTATCTGTCTGTCAGCAACTTTATACAAAAACCACAGGCTCAATTTCTATGAAATCTTCAGAAAAAGATGAGAGCTGGTCCATAATTGATCGCATTCAATTTTGGTAAATGGAGTTCAAAGGTCACCAAAAAGATGCTTTCACAATGATCACAGATCTGGCAAATTAGCAATTAACTTTTTTATTCCACTTTTGTCTCTAACTTCTTTTTGCTCTCAGTGTTGATGTGCATTGACATCAGAATCTTAAAGGCTCTAGGTCAAAGTTCAAGATTGCAAGAAAGCAAAGCACTTCACATTAGCGACCCATTATTCATTCGCTCTCACATCTGCCCCCTGGTGGTGGTAAACTACATGTGTAGCCACAGACTGACTGAAGCACCAACTACCCCTCTGACCACCACTGAACATTCATACACAGGTGTGAGTGACACTAGAAGCAAGAAGGGTCAAGTGTCTTTGCCCAAGGACACAACGGACAACTACAACAGAGCGGGATTCGAACCACCAACCCTTCAGCTACTATGTTAAATCACTGATATATCATTATCAGTTTAGGAGGAGTCGACAACATGTTGAAAACTGTAAATATCTGCTCTGACTTTGATGCGAAATTTCAATATGGCGTCAAACCGGAAGTAGTGAGTCGATTTGGCTGAAATTCACTGTTTTATCCTTGAACACGACAAATTACACAATGAGTTATCATGAATTGGCGGCAGAGTGCAAACAGTGTAAATGTGCACACACACACACACAAACCATTAAACACTAAACATAACTTTGCAAATCTCAGATTCAGACCTTCTTGGCTGAAGTAAAAAATCAGTATCAGCTCCAAATATTGACATCCTGTAATAGACATTGGCAAAGGCTGATGTAAGAAAAAAGGAAAAAAAAGTATGTATATTTATATATATATATAT
Organism: Siphamia tubifer; assembly: GCA_020466265.1. NCBI lineage: Eukaryota > Metazoa > Chordata > Actinopteri > Kurtiformes > Apogonidae > Siphamia > Siphamia tubifer. The sequence continues at coordinate 49,342,634 of CM035798.1, read as the reverse complement.
ATATATATATATATATATATATATATATATATATATATATATATTTGTGTGTGTGTGTGAGACACTCTAGCACAAAACCAGTCACTTGCATCAAATTTCAGAAATTCTGATTTTATATTTATCTTAAAGTTTATTAAAAATGCTTGCGTGACACTAACTAATCAGAGGCCATTTTTCAATATCGCCCTAGCAACAAGGGATTTTGTTTCCTCAAGAAGGCTTTGTTCTGAGCCCTCCCATTGGTTCAAATATATAATTACATAGATTTCTATTTAAGGGTTGTCCAGAGGTTCCAACGGTACCAAACATGACAGGGAAATACCTAACGCCATCGCGAAGGAAAGTTGTGTTTCGAGACGATTTTTCTTTGTTTTAGACTTAATTACTATCAGAGTCAGGTGGTGTTCTTCCTAAAAGGCATGAATTAAAGCACTTACGATAGGAATTTCAAAAAACTAATAGTTAGAAGTGTTCAGGAGACATTTTAGTTGGATTTTATGCATAAACTTCAAATTCCATAATTTTGTCCCGTATTTGAGGCTAAAGCTAGAAATACTGCTGTGAGACTGAACCACTGGTTTAGTGATGGAGGGTCATATATATATATATATATATATATATATATATATATATATATATATATATATATATATATATATATATATATAGTCTCCAAATACTCCCTATCAGTTGATCAGTGTAACAGTGCCCAGTGTTTTTCTTCCAGCTGGTATCGTAGCCATGAACAGGTTTATAAAACTATAAAACTGTCAGTAAATATCTTGGGAACATTAACTCATCACCACTTTGATTATTTATTTTCCAATCCACTTTTATCTGGGAAATATTTGCAGCCCAGAGTCATAGTCCAGAAAAGACAACAGTTCAACAACAGTCAACTGTGTGTGTGTGTGTGTGTGTGTGTGTGTGTGTGTGTGTGTGTGTGTGTGTCTCTTTGGTCTCCATTTCCCACTGATATTCAAAGTAGATTTATAAATATATAAATATGCACAGAACATAATATCACATGTTGGTTTTGTAACGATAACTGCTACATCCCTGATTCACTGATTCGTTAATGGATTCAAATGGGAGAATCAGAAATATGATTTAAAAAGCAACACAAAGATCAAAGATATCTGATAAAAAGCTATAACGTCTGAAACATGGACAGGATGCATCTGGGAACTGGGAAAAACAAATTTAGACGTTTAACATCCCTCAGATGAGCCCACTTTTTCAAAACATCTTTGCTGTTTAACATGTTTAGCATTCCAACTCCAAAAAAAAAAAAAAAATCCCGTAGCTGCTCTGGTTATCGGCCGCGAGGCTTCAAGCAAAAACAGTATTGATCGCAAAGTGAGAGGATTTGGAGAAGATAAATAAAAGGGAAAAAGAAAAGAGATGAGAGAAAAAAAAACAGACGCAGATGAGGAAAGGGAACCAGGGAGGAGGAAAAAAAAGAGGAGGAGAACATCTTACAGAGTGTGTACAAAGACCATGAACACACACACACACACACACACACACACACACACACACACACACACACAGGCTGGGGTCACCGTCAGAACGCTGCAGAGGTGCAACGGTGCCGGCGGCAACGCAGGAACACGGCGCTCTGACTTTAATACACCCAACCCACCACACAGATCCCACTGCAGATAGACCAAAACAAAACTGTGTACACACACACACACACACACACACACACCAGTTTACATGTGTCATGAGGACCAAGTTTGTAATCAAGTAGCTATTGGGTAGTGAGTGTAAACACATCTACTTTTTTTTAGAAAATAAAAGTAATTATAAAAATAAAAAAATAATTAAATTTAAAAAAACACATAAAAATGAATACATACAATAATGATTTAAACAATTAAATAAAAATTAATAAATAAAATATTATAAAAATGTCAAATGTAATTAAATAAAAAATAATTATTTTTTAAATTAATGAATACAAAAAAATAATGAATAAATAAAAATGAATACAATTTAAAAAATAATACAAAAAAATCTGTTAAAAATAAATAAATACAAATGAATAAATACGACAACAATAATTTACAAATACAATAAATACAAATAAATAAAATAATTCTGAAAATTATTTAAAAAATTATTAAAATAAAATTAATGAATAGAAAAATATAAACATATATAAATAAATAAAATAAATAACATTTAAAAAATAAAAAAATATTTTTTTTTGTTTTTAAAGTAAACAAATCTTCAAACCTTTTAAAAATACATGTTTGGTTTTACACCTGTTTCCCTCGTGCTTTATGAGGACTTCTGGACTAAAAAGACAAATTAATGTATTTATAGGGCCACATTACTGTATTTCTATTTTACTAGTGGGGACCTTCATTTACATTTAACCCTCATGGGGACCTGAATTTTGGCCCCCATAGTGTCAGACGTCCCCATAGTGTGACTGTGTACACGTACCAATGTCCCCATAATGATAGGAATCCAAACCCACACACACGGCCTCATGCAGATGTTGCTGTAGTCTTGTTAGGTCGAGGGTGGGAACGGGTAAATTCGACAGCGACAGCCTCTGGGGAATCCAGCCCAAGTCGCACATACATTCTAAACACTCGCTCTCTCGCTTCCCATCATGCATCCCTATCTCGATCGCCCATACGCACACACACGGGGAGAGGGAGAAGTGAAAGGTAAGCTTTTCTTATGGTTTCATGCATAATTCTGCCTCACAGCAGCAAACATCCTGATGAATTTGCACCAGCTTTTTTCTTGTTTTCCGTTGTGTGTTTTTAACCCGTAGAGACCCAACAACAGACAACGCTTTCAGACCTGTGGAAATACAGGGTGAAATACTGTTCTGTTCATGAACATCAGTAGGATGTCCTGATATGATCATGTGATCATGTGGTTGGTAACTGGGGCCAATCACATGACTTCTGACTCAATCGGAATCTGTTATGTCCCCATCAGTGATTGGAAATTTTATATATACGGAGGATAATACTGGTGATAAATCAGTATTAAAAAAAAAAAGGTAGAAATAGGGGAAATCCTGCCACAGACATAAATGTACAAATGTTAAAGACACTTTTTATTAATTTTTCTCTGTTTTGATACCATTTACTGTCAATTTTCACTGAGTTTTCATGAACATCTACATGATCTGTGACTTAAAATATAGGAAAGTACATGATTTACACCATGAAAAGCAAAATACAAAGGACAATACTGGTGATAAATTAGTTAAAAAAGGTAGAAATGGAGAAAAATTAAATGGTACAAATATAAAATACACCTTTTCTACATGTTTCTGTTTTGATACCATTTACTGTCAAAATTTCTCTGAGTTTTCATGAACATCTACATGATCTGTGACTTAAAATATAGGAAAATATATGATTTACACCATAAAATGCTGAATACAAAGGATAATACTCGTGATAATTCAGTTAAAAAAAGGTAGAAATGGAGAAAAATCCTGCCACAAATTAAATGGTACAAATATAAAATACACCTTATCTACATTTTTCTGTTTTGATAACATTTACTGTAAAATTTCTGTTTTCATGAACATCTGCGACTTAAAATATAGGAAAATACATGATATACACCATAAAATGCTAAATACAAACGAAAATACTGATAGTGCTTAATTAGTTTAAAAAGGTAGAAATTGGGAAAATCCTGCCACAGAAATATATTTCCAAATTTTACAATTGTAAAAGACACTTTTTCTTCATTTTTCTCTGTTTTGATATCATTTACTGTCAATTTTCTCTCAGTTTTCATGAACATCTACATAATCTGTGACTTAAAATATAAGAAAATCGACCATTTACACCATAAAAAGCTAAACATAAAGGATAATACTAGTGATAAATCTGTTAAAAAACTAGAAATGGAGAAAAATCCTGCCACAGACATAAATGTACAAATATAAAAGAGACTTTTCTTCATTTTTTATCAGTTTTAATACCATTTACTGTCAATTTTCGCTCAGTTTTCATGAACATCTACATGATCTGTGACTTAAAATATAAGAAAATCTATCATTTACATTATAAAAAGCTAAACACAAAGGATAACACTCGTGACAAATCAGTTAAAAAGGGTATAAAACAGAGACACATCGTGCTGCAGAAGTAGCTGTGGGTGTTTAAGGGTTAAGGCCACGATGACAAACTAGTGAAGTTGGTGAAGTTGGCACCAGCGTGTTTTCAATCAGGACATTTATGAGGGTTGAATCATTTATGCACCCGGCGTCCTGGGTCTATGACAGATCCCTCAGAAACACAAATTATCATGTTGACTCGCAACAAACACTGTGTAATTACATCATGGCCTGTCGAGAGGCATTAAGGAATCTTCTCGCTATCGCCAAAGTAATGAGACGCTAATGCAGCTACATGTGACACCGTCAGCGGCAGTTAAAGCTTTCACCCAAATATGAAGCACGAATACAGGTTCTGATGGACGGAAGACCCGGACCCAACACAAGATTCCAGAACATATCGGCTGGATGCGTTTGGGTCATTTATTCTGTTCTCATTTGGAGCTCAGGGGGTTAAACATACGGCCCCTGGACCAGAACCAGGTCACTAAAATGTCCAAGCAGACCTTTAGGATGGGTTTACAAAATGATAGAAGTGGACCAGAACTGGGATAGAACTGGGTCAGGACTTGAATAAAACTGAGCCAGAATCAGACAATAACTGTGTTACAACTGGACTCGAACTGAGCAGGAACTGGTTCAGTACTGGGCCAGAACTGAGCAAGAACTGGGCCAGAACTGGGATACAACTGAGAAAGAACTGGGTCAGTACTGGGCCAGAACTGGACTAAAACTGAGCCAGAACTGGGATAGAACTGAGAAAGAACTGGGATAGAATTGGGCCAGAACTGTACTAAAACTGAACTAGAACTGAGTCAGAACTGAATCAAAACTGAGACCATAACAGGATCAAAACCAGGCTATAACTGGGTCAGAACTGGACTAAACCTGAGTTATAACTGAGCCAGAACTGGGCTATAACTGGACCAAAACTGAGTTACAACTGGAGCAGAACTGGGCCGGTCCTGCATGTGTGGGCTCTCAGATCTGTCAGAGCTCAGTGCTCAGGGCTGTTTGCCTTCTCAGTGGAGGGGAGAGGGGGAGTGTGTGTGTGTGTGTGTGTGTGTGGGGGGGGGGGGGGGGGGGGGGGGGTAGCCCTTAAAGGTGCCCCCCCTCCTCGCCTCCAGCCTTCTATCCTTAAATCTGCAGGGAATAAAGAGTGGTGTTAAACTAAACTGGAAGACAAATGCTTTGGTTCAATGGGACGTCGCCTCCATAAATCCCCACTTAATGCAGCAGCAGAAACAGGTGAATTCAACTCAAGAGAGAAGACGTTCAATAGGACGAAGGAGGGAGGAGACGGAGGGACGGACAGACACGTCACAGACAGATAGCGCTGACTCATCATCGGAGCGGTCCTATGAGTCCGCTGTGATCGCAAGGGACGCATCCCCGTCAGCTCTAATTTGACCCCCTGGACATGCACGAAAACTCACCAAATTTTGCGCACACTTCACAAGTGTGAAAAATTTCATAAAAGTCGGTAAAGAAATGTGTCTACAGCGCCCCCTTGAATAATCAAATATATCGTATTAGGCCCGATCACGCCCTAGTGAAGTTAAAACTATGAAAATCGGTACACGTGTTCATCACGAGGAGACAAACAAAAAACCGTATGATGGCCACACCCATAAACCAACAGGAAGTCCGCCATCTTGGATTGAAAATTCAAAAATGCTGAGTCACGGTTTTCACTGTATTCAAACTCTTCCTTGGCTGTTGGACCCAAAGAGCTCAAAATTGGTGAACACTATCGAGATACGTGGGACATCAAAAGTTAGCAAAATTTTGGGGAAAAGTTGCACCGTTTTTATGCTATGACGTCACAAATTTTGCAAGGCTTTCGGGAAAAATTACACTGCGTAAATTGCTTCAGCTTGGACATATGTACAACGATTTGGCTGAAATTTGACTCAGAAGCCTATCTCCTATACCTGTTTATCAATAGAAATTACAATTTTGCTCCATAGCGCCCTTTACTAAAATAGCTGTAGTTCGGACATACGAACACCGATCTGGCTGAAATTTGACTCAGTTGTCGGTCTCGTAACTCTACACCCATTGAACTCACAACATTTAAAGTACGCCATACTATAGCGCCCCCTACACATTTAGACAAATATGTGCGTTTCTTGCAGAATATCGCATCCTGCCCACGGTACGACATCTCACTGTCGGCTGTTGTCGGAAGTCGCAAGTGACGGCTAAGGCTTTTGAGACACCTTGCAGTTTTAATTTTCTCTTATTCTGACGTTTCACCTGAAAAATAAAAAAAATGTAACTCATTTTGATGCAATTTTTTTTCCTTTTGGATAATTTTATTGCTAATTCTCTTGATTTCTGTTAAATTTCTGGATGTTTTTCTTTAATTTGTTGATAATTTTGGCCCTTTTTGTTCATTCTGTTGATAATTTTTGCTAATTTACGTGCTTACTTTGTTCATTTCTGTTCAATTTCTTGACACTTTATGTTTGATTTATTGATCCTTTTGCCCCTTTTTGCTCATTGTGTTGATTATCTTGTGCCAGTGCATGTGCGGCCTGAACATTTTCCCTCCTAATGTGGTCTTGGATGGACTCCAATCCCTCTTGACCCTGCGAAGGAGACGGCAGGTATGGATGAACGGGCAGATGAAAAGTCATCAGTTACAATCTGAAAACACTGGTAATGGTATCCACATTAAAAACCCCAAATGAGCCTTGACAGAAACACTTAGTATGTACGATAACAGTGGTGTAGGACACTATTTGGAGTCCCTGACCGTTGCCAAAGAGCTAAAAGTGATTTCTATTCAATAATGTAATATCTGAGCACACGGCCGTGGAAAGGAGATACTGTCCCCGAAGAGATGAGGCGAAGATAAGGCCAGACCAGAGGCTCTGAAGGGTGGGAGTGGGTGAAGCGAAGGTGGAGAGGGGGGGGAGGGGGTCACTGCAAGGAAGGCAAAAAAATAGAGGCCCTGCTACTAATACTAATACTTGTGGACTATTCTTCATACTGCTCTGCTTCTATGGTCACTTACACCCTTAATACAGTTTACACTTTCACCCAGTCTGGACTCCTTTAAACCTGGTCCAGATGTTTTAAATCCAGTCTAGTTTCATTTTAAACCTGGTCTCGTCTCATTTTAAACCTGGTCTAGTCTCATTTTAAACCCGGTCAAGTCTCAGTTTAAATACGGTCTAGTCTAATTTTAAACCTGGTAAAAAGTGGCTTCAGTTCACCTTTAAAGATAATTAACACATTTGATCAGACCCTATAAAACTGTACACTGAAAAAAGTAAAACCTTGAATCAACTTACAAATTCTTCTTCAATAGGTCACATCAAAAAAAAAAAATCAAATGAAATTAAAATAACCCTATGCAATTTAATTTGATTCACTTAACTAGATTGTTTATGTGTGATCATATAAAGTAAAAATCATGAGATAAAAAGTCAAAATCAGGAGACAAAAAGTCAAAATTAAGAGATAAAAAGTCAAAATCAGGAGACAAAAAGTCAAAATTAAGAGATAAAAAGTCAAAATCATGAGACAAAAAGTAGAGCAGTGGTTTCATTTCCTTCTTTTTTTGCAATGAGCTGGAGTTTGGAGTGAACAGTAAGTGAGTTATATTTAAACCATTAGGCAGCTTATTGGCTCAGTCCGAATGCAAATGAAGCAGCATTATGATCATCACAGCCTCTTCCCTGGAAACCCACTCCCTGTGTAATACCTGGGCAGAAGTGGACCGGTCGTGAACCCTCCCTCCTCTGCAGCGCCAGCCAGCCCTCCACTGGCCTACATAGACAGGCCCACACACACACACACACACACACACATACACATACATACACATACACCCCCCCCCTTGCCTCCCCCATCCCTCTCCAGGCACCCGCCCAAATCACAGATCAAAGCCTGGATTTGTAAAGCTAATGGCTGCTGCGCTGTAGCCAGGGACAGGCAACGAGAAGGAAAGAGGGCAAAACAGAGACAGCACGAGCAGAGGCAGAGTGACACACACACACACACACACACAAGCTGTCTTTGGATTTTTAACACCCGATAAATTAACAAAAACAAATGTTGTCCCAGGCCGGCGACTGCGAAATGCCACGCAGTTTAAAAATAAGGCCGTGCACAATCTAGTGGGAGGTATCTCCAAAACACCTAGACAAACACCAGAGTGAGGCGTTCACACTTTAACTTTTACTGCGTACACTTTTACTTTCAGGCAAAGTGATGAGCAACACGTCCACAGATGGTGAGTGTTTTCTGTGGAGCATCACTGAGTGGGACTGAGAGTGTGGAAACAGACCTTTGTCTTTGTCTCACACATGGTGAAAGTACTGCTGCTGACGTTCCCACAATGCACTGGGTGGAGGAGGAGGAGGAAGAGGAAGAGGAGGAGAAGGAAGAGAAGTGCTGCCGAAGCTCCCACAATGCACTGGGAGGAAGAGAAGGAGGAAGAGGAGGAGAAGGAGGAGAAGTGCTGCTGACGTTCCCATAATGCACTGGGAGGAGGAGGAGGAAGAAGAGGAGGAGAAGTGCTGCTGACGTTCCCATAATGCACTGGAAGGAGGAGGAGGAGGTGCTGCTGACATTCTCATAATGCACTGGAAGGAGGAGGAGGAAGAGGAGGAGAAGGAGGAGAAGTGCTGCTGACGTTCCCATAATGCACTGGAAGGAGGAGGAGGAAGAGGAGGAGGAGAAGTGCTGCTGACATTCCCATAATGCACTGGAAGGAGGAGGAAGAAGAAGAAGAAGAGGAGAAGTGCAGCTGCCATCCCGACAATGCACTCGGAGGAGGAGGAGGAAGTGGAGGAGAAGGAGGAAGACGAGAAGGAGGAAGACGAGGAGAAGAGCTGCTGCCGCTCCCACAATGCACTGGGAGGACATGGAGAAATGGAAACAAGGATTAGAAGGAGGAGAATGAGTAGAAAAAAGATGATGATGGAGGAGAAGAATGTATGAAATGCCTTTGTTGTTGTGTTTAACATGTTCCAGTCAGATGTCAGTCCTACTGAGCGCGCTCACAAAATAATAAAAACATCAGTTACAGGTTTTTCTGACGCTCGTCCCATATTTCACCACATGTTAAAAGATCACTTTATGTTTGAGTCAATTAGTTGTTTTGGTGAAGAGTCCTTCAGTGACAGTGAGGGGTGTGTGTGTGTGTGTGTATGTGTTGGGGGGTGGGCATACATTAGTGGTGGATTGAAGCCAAAATGGTGGATCCCTCCTGATGACAACAACACTGTGACTTCATTATTGTGACAATAAACAAATTAAATGAGCAAAAATGTGAGTGTGTGAGAAACATGAAGCCGTTCCTGCTTCTGTCCACGTCCACACCTTCACCTTTGACACATGTTCATCACATCACTGTGAACTTCTCATTTGGGTTTTTATTTCTTTGTTTGTGATGAACATGTCTTCACCCCCACAGAGAAAAAAAAAGACCTGGATATGGATTAACAACTGGGTTCTGTTCATTTATCTTCTTTTTGTTTCTCATTTTGTTCTTTGTTTTTAATACTTTGTCCATTTTTGTGCAATTTGTTTGTGATTCTGTTCAGTTTTTGTACAGTATGTTGATGTTTTTATTCATTTTGTTGGTTGTTTTGGTCATTTTGTTAAATATTTTTCATTTGTTTATTCTCTTTTGGATTAATGACTGGGTTCATTTTATGGAATATTTTATTACTTCGCTCCTTTTTCTTTCTTTTGTTTCTTCTTTTGTTCATTGGTTTCAATACTTTGTCCAATTTGTTGATATTTTGTTCATGATTCTGTTCAGTTTTTTCAGTACATTGATGGATATTCATATGTTATATATCATTGGAAAGGTGTGACTTTAGGCTACAATGCCATATCAACCATTTTTTTCCTCAGTCAAACACAGTTATAATGCAGAGTATGTAAATAGGAATGTAAAAAATATGAACGAAAATACGTACTCTCTACAAAGTAATTTAGTATCACATTATATTTCATAATACATGCAATACCATGTACTATAAATAACGACAACACTTCAAGGATTCTAATGGTGTAATCAGTTTCGAAATCTGATGAATATTTACCGAGTTATAACAAAAAAACTTAGAAAAGAAGGATTTAGTTTTGTACAACAACAGGTCTGAATTTGTTCTTACCTTAGGATCAAATGTCGGTCGTAGATATAAAATTCCACTTGGATTTATTGTCCACACACGTGTAGTATATGATGAAACTTGTTTTTAGTCCGTTTAGCATAGATTAGCATGTAGCAACAGTGAATAAAAGTCCGGTAATCCTCCAGTCTGCACCCTGTTTCCATGGCCGGAATTGCACGTAATTCCCATTCCATCGGATGTAACTATAAACTCCCAATAAAACGAAGTCACTCTCTAATACCGACATATTTTATAGACTTTCAGGAGTTTCACGAGCTAGTAAAACCAACCGGAAGTTGTCAGAAAGGAAGTGAAGAGCACATTCAGGAAGTAAAGCGGAAACGGGTCAAAACATTTTATTTTATTTTATTATTATTATTATTATTATTATTATTATTATTATTATTATTATTATTATTATTATTATTATTATTATTATTCATGTATTTAAAACATTTTCAAAAACTTAAAAGTTTTATAAAGTAATTTTACAGAAATATATGACAGTAAAGAGGCAAACAAAACTTAAAAAAATACAAACATACATACATAAATAATAAAGAAACTGATTGTAAAAAAATTAATGAGGCTTGTAGCTGTTTTGCATTTGATATGGTTTAGGTTTTTCTTTTAATAATCCAAAGTCATTTCAATTGAATGGGTCAAAAACTTGTCTATAGGATCATCTGTTATGCCTGTTTTAAAATGGCAGACTGGGATGAACTGTTCCAATCGAATGTAGCTTCCGTGGGGAAATGTTTGCCGGGAAATATATGGTGTGGTATGTGTTGACAGAAAATGTAGATTTCAATTTTAGATGTAATGTATTTGTCTCAGTGGGTAAATGTGTCTTCACTGACTAAACATTAAACCATTAAAATGAACCAGACATGTGGGTCATTTTCATACCATTGTAGTTGTTTTGTCACTTTCACCTTCAGCTGTGTTTGTTGACGGATGTTTGGTGGGGTGTAGATCCAGGGATGATTACCTGTGACTGCTTTTCGTGGGCTTCCTGGGGTGTGTGGAACGTGTACGATGGCACGGCTCATGGACATATTTTCAGCATTTTTTTTTTTTTTTTTTTTTGTCCACAGGTTCAGACACTTCGTGGGGTTTCGCCAGCTTGTCTTTTGTTTGTGCTGGAGGAGTGATGGCTGCCTCCTTATTTTTGGTTTTAATTATGAATGAGGATCAAAGGGTTACAAAAAGCATCATGGGTACCTCCCTCATAGCTAATGGGACGCAACGTACAGCACATACATGACGTATTTACGTACAGTAATGTACATAGTATTTATGTCTCGGGGGTTTCGGTTTCCTTTCATAAATAGAATTTTTCTTTCTCATTCAGAGATGAAAAATTGAGGTGAAGTTTTTTTGTTACTTGGATTATTCATTTGCTGGGTCTTTCGTATATAGAGGTACCACTGTGTGTGTGTGTATGTATATATATATATATATATATATATATATATATACATAATATAGCTAGTATTGTACTCTTCTGACATGTGGTGTCAGTATAATGTCCTCATAAGTAAACACGAGGCCCTTCTACCTTGTAATATCTCAGTGGCATAAAACAAAATGAACATGATCAGAACAAGTCAAATAATCTGAATGAGATTAAGACTAAATAAATTTTAAAAAAAGTAAAAAAAAAAGATGATGATTCAGATAAATATTCCAAACTCAGGTCAGTTTATCTACGTCACATGTTCTTTTTTTCCAGTGCGACTCTGCCTGAGGCTCCATCAGTCATGGTGACGGGGCGCAGAGGCCCTTCCATACGCTCACAAGGAGGATGAGGATGAGAGTGATGAAGAGGAGAAGGAGGAGGATGATGCAAAGGGATGAGGGCCAAAGCCACGGCTCTTTGTCAGGTGACAAAAGCTTCCCAACACAACAATAGCTATCAGTCACTGCCCGAGCCTGTCGGATTATACGTATCAGTGTACGGCAGCGGCGGAATGTGGAGGTGTATGTTTAAGGGGAGGGGGGGTTTAAGGGGGGTTTAAGGGGGGATGAAGGGGGAGGGTTTAAGGGGGAGCACACATGCAAACCTGGACACGGTTCAACGCTGAGTGTAACCTGTAGACCAGTAGCATGGTACTTACATAACAGATGCAGTTAAAGCAGAAACAAAGGATCAATCAAACAAGATCAAATAAAATAAAATAAATAAATAAATAATCATCATCTAAATAAAGCAAAAATTTACAGAAAGAGAGAAGAACATTTAAAAAAAAATGTAAAATAGTAAGAATGAGTAAAAATTATCAAAAATATTCAATAAATTAAATACAAATTAAGTAAATACCTAACAAATTAAATAAAAAAATGATCTAAATATTCAACAAAATCAACAAAAATACTAAAGATTGGTTCACCTCATGTCAGATGTTTCTGTTTGTGCTGTTTCTTGTAATGGGGTCAAAGGTCAAACTGAATATGGACATTTATCTCTCCACACGTTTAGTTCAGGGTTTTGGGAGTTGTGTGTTTTTTTAGTGTCTTTTCAGGCTGTGAACATATTCACTGTTATTTTTCTATCATTTTTTAAAAGATAACATTTTTAATTATTTCTGACTCAAAAGTAGAATCAGACTTTTTACACTTTCACTTCCTCCTACTCCCTTTCAAATCACCTGTGTTTTATTTATTTATAGCTGTTTTCCTTCCTTGGTTATGTTTGTTTTATTTTCTCTGTGAAACATTCGAAATAAAGTAAACTAACCAACTAACTAAACTAACTAACTTAAGTAAGCCAAATAAAATAATTAACTTACCTAACTAAACTAATTAAGTAACCTAAAACACTAATTAACTAAACTAACTAATTTAACTCACTAACTTAATTAATCAACTAAACTAAATAAATGAACTAACTAACTGAATTAACTAACTAAACTAACTCAATAACTTAACTAATTAACTAAACTAAATAAACTTATTAACTAAACTAACTAAATTAATTAAACTAACCAATTTAATTAACTAAACTAACTAACTTAACTAATTATGTAAACTAAATAAACTTATTAACTAAACTAACTAAATTAATTAAACTAACCAATTTAATTAACTAAACTAACTAAGCCACCTTAAATAATTAAGTAAAACAAACTCACTAACTTAACTAATTAACTAAATTAAATAAAGTAATTAACTAAAGTAACTAAACTAATGAAACTATCTAATTTAACTAACAAAACTAACTAACATAACTAATTAAGTACACTAAATAAACTAATTAACTAAACTAAGTAAATTAATTAAACTAACAAATTTAATAAACTAAACTAACTAATCGACCTTAACTAATTAATTAAAACAAACTCACTAACTTAACTAAATAAATTAACTCAACAAATAAACTAACTAACTAAACTAACTAAACTAACAAAGCCGTCAGCCGTGCGTACGTTGGGGTTGAATTCCAGCCGATGTGAGTTGAAGGGGCAATGACAGTGACCTCCTGCTCCACTCTGTCTGAGGTCAAAGTTCACGGTGAGTGTGATACGAAAGGATGTGGCCAGAGGGCGAGTCTTTTCTGAGAGCAGAACGGCATCCTGGGTAAAAAAGAAAAAAAAAATCAATGCATGGCTGGTGGTGGGTCTCCTTCTCAATCAGCCTGGGTGACAGCTGCTCCAGATGGCCACTGGGTAAGTTGGCTGTCAGGCCATCAGTATCATCATTACCCATAAGGCCCGGCGCGGTCAAAAGGTCAAGGGGTGGCCTCTGTAGATTTGTCAACCTGAAACACCAGGGAAGCTCCAAATATTTGTGGGACTGTCAGCGCCCATGACACGTATGTGTTGGACGTATTATTCTAATGCTGCTGTGGATGTGAACACATGCAGGAGGCAGCGGAGGCGACGCAGCCGAGCAGAAAGACATAATTCATCATGAGGAGTCCACGTTTCACTTCTAGCAGCACAATGTTACACACGCTGGCATCCTGACAACAGCAGCGCATTATGTTTTCCATGGTTTTTAGAACAACTTAACCTCTTTACAGCCTCTAATGTCCCAGCACTGGCACAGAGACGATTTGAATAAACACCAATATATCAATCAATCAATCAAAGTTTATTCATATAATACTTTACAACATGTTAGTTCAGAGGTCAGGGGTCAGGGGTCTGAACTGGGCCAAAGCTGTAAAAAAAAAAACCATAATAATATATAAATAATTTCAAGTCCAAACTTTTCTCTCTGTTTTAAATCGAAAAAAGTAAAATTACAATATGAAAAATTGTAAATTTTTCATATTTAAATTTGTTTGGTGAAATTATACTTTGTTTTAGTGTCACTAAATGGGGAAAACATTTTGACATTTACAAAGGACATTTTTTATAGATTATTATGAGTGTGAATGTGGACCATGAACTAAAATGATTTATAAATTTGTGTCATGTTTTTATGTCTCTTATTTTAATTCTCTTTACAGCCTTTTACGTCCCAGCACCGGCACAGAGATGACATTATTTTAATAACACCAATATATCAATCAATCAATCAATCAATCAAAGTATATTCATATAACACTTTTTTGTTAAACTCATGTTAGTTCAGGGGTCACATTCAGATAAATTTGATCTGAACTGGGCCAAAGCAGTAAAAATAACACATAATATATAAATAATGACAACTCCAAACTTTTCTCTCCGTTTTAAATAAAAAAAAAAGTAAAATTACATGATGAAAACAAATAATATTTATTCTAACTTACAGATCATACTGAATCTACACTACTGTAAATATTTAGTAATAGGTGGAATATTATTAAAATTATACTGACTTTTCTTAAGACAATTACAATTTTTCATATTTGTTCCAATTATTGAGATTTTTTTGGTGAAATTATACTTTGTTTTAGTGTCACTAAATGGGGTAAAAAAAAAGGACATTTGAAGAGTTTATTTGCAAAAACATAATGCCATTTTTAATTTTTTTCACAAAATGTCATTTTTTACTTTACATTCGAGGCAATATTCATTGATTTGACATTTTATTTATTCAATTTAGTGGACCTTACCAAATGAAATAAATAAAATATAAAATCAATAAGTTTTGCTTCGTATGTTGAGTAAAAAAAAATACCATTTTGTGAAAAAAACAAAAAATGGAGTTATCTGTTTTTGCAAATGAATTAATTTTTTTATAGATTATTATGAGACTGAATTGGTCTGAATGTGGACCATGAACTAAAATGATTTATAAATTAGTGTCATGTTTTTATGTCTCTTATTTTAATTGTCTTATATGTTTTATGTAAACCACCTTGAATTGTTCTCTACACAAAATGTGTTCTACAGATAAATTTGAACACCATGAATGTGGAAAACAACTATATACGTTTAGAATGTGACTTCCTTTGGTGGATTACTATTGGTTTATTTATAATTGACAGACAGCTAAGTAAGAATAACCAATCAGAAGCAAAGTAGCTGCTGTGGCCAGAGCCGCTTCATACGCTTACTTAACTGTCCGTCAAACATAAATAAACCAATAGTAATCCACCAAAGGAAACCCCGCCCCATCAGCCACGTTTGTGTCAAAACTACAATAAAAAATAAAAAAGTCAAGCAAACGAAACGGCTGAAGTCGTAATCAAAGATGTATAGTAACGAAGTACAACTACTTAAGTACTGTACTTAAGTAGTGAAATGCAGTATCTGTACTTTTTTGGAGTATAATTTTTTTTGCCTACTTCCACTTCTACTGCACTACATTTTAAAAAAAATAAAAAATACTTTTGCTCCGATAAATTTTTGATGTTTTTTTTTTTTTTACATACTTCTACTTGCAATACTTAAGTACAATTTTCTTTGGATACTTTTGTACTTTCACTTGAGTATGATGCTTGAAGAACAATTTTACTCAAGTCAGTTTTTTGATGTAGTACTTGTACTTCTACTCCACTCCTCTAGTCCAGTACTTTATACATCTCTGGTCGTAATCAACGAAAAACGACAACAACCAAAACTGAGAAAGATGGGAAGATAAATATTTTTACCAAATCTGTGCTTTTTTTTCCAATCGCAATCTTATATTTTTCATTACAATTATTTTTTTGTTTGATTTTTTAATTCGTTATTTTGAATTGATATTTTTTTCTTGCACTTTTAAAAAACTTCTTTGAACTTATTGACACAAATTAAACACCATACCTTTGGTAGACCATTTTTTTTCCCCAACATATCCCACCCTACCATTAATTTTGTCCCAATAATCCCTCCGTACTTCTCACCTTTTGATGTTTAAAATTAAACCAAGTAAATGGTAAAAGTATTTTAGTCCAAACTCCAGGGCGTGACCTTCACAAAGAACCCCTTCTTTTATTATCTGTACTCCAAACCGTTGAAGAACAGCTGGAGTTTTAATACGTCCAGGTATTTAAGCTAAATCATCCTGGTCTGGTAAAGGGTTAAGTGTTTTACCGCCACACGTCAGGGAGCAGAGGCAGGATAATAAGACCAGGACAGGGACGACTGCAGGAGGCGGCGGCTGGGGGGCGGGGCCAGGCCGCGCTTTGATCTGCATGACCTCCTGACCTCTGAGGTAACAGCACCCTGATGAATCTGAGGACAAGGGGTCACGGTGGGGTCAGGGGTCACCCAAGGGACTCCTGTCTGACCCGGGTCTCTGTGATAACCCCCACTGTGGAATGAGGAAGTGAACGGAAAAAAAAGAAGAAGAGAAGAAGAGCGACAGTGGACGGTTTCATCTGGAGGATTTTACACTCAGACACCAAAGGGTTAAAGCTCTGGTTCCAACCTTCTTTTACCTCATGACCCCATGTTAACCTCACACTAATGTCTGGGCATTAGACAAGGGTTTGGAGAAGCCAGTAACGTAATAACAGCCGATAATGTAATAAATTTGGCCTTTTTAAAATGGATTAGGTCAATAACGTAATAAAAGTCCTAGTAACTTCTGGCCAATAATAGAACAATTTATTACGTTATTGGCTCAGTTCGTACATTTGCAAAGGTTGTATTTCATTTTTTTATTTTTTTTATTTTTTTTTTTAACCAGGCCAATTAATAAATGATTCCATTATTGGCAAAACATTATAACAATATGGGTTGAGGATTTTTATTAAGTTGTTATTAATATTTACCTCCTGTCTCAAACAGTTTATGGATGGATTTTGATGAAACTTTCAGAGATGATTGATAATGTGTCAAGGAAGAAAAATATTTGAGCTGTAAAGGTCAAAGGTCAAGGTCACAGTAAAGATCAACTGGTAAAACACATAAGTGGTGATATCTCAGAATCCAGACAAGATAGTTTCAAGTTGTATTTGTCACATGTGTGATTGTACATCAGACATGTGACAAGGCAGGATTGTAAATCGATATGACATCAGCAGATGTGCAAGGAATACAGATATAAATATTATATAATAAAGATTAAAATACTATAGGTAAAAAGAAATAGTAAGATTAGGATAGAGGTAAATAAAGTAAAGGTAAAAAAAATACAATAAAAAGAATAATAAATATAACTCCTATGTACAAAAAAACAAGTAAACAAGGGGAGCTAAAAAACAGGTAAAGTGACTAGTGCATGATGGGTAGTGGATGTAGACTGAGGTGTTGTTCTGTATTTATGGGAGGGTGTATTAGGTGGGGTTTTTTTTCCATTCACTTCGTCTTACCTTCTGACATCACCGAAAAGGCTCGATGATGTCATGTTTTGACGTCATATAATGGTATATAGGTTACCATGACAACAGAAAATATGATTTTTCATTCATGGATTCTGGTTAATAATTACTGTTTGGGGTGATGGGGGACATAGCATTGTAATTTGAAATGATTTATTTGTGAACTTATTTGTTAAAAGAAAAACAATTATTTGCTTTTTGGCGTGACCTGGAAGTGCTTTTGATGAACAGGAAACACTAATATATTAGCGGGAGAAGAAAAGAATGAGAGGCAGACGGGAACAAATTACAGTGTTAAAATCTACAGGAAACAAAAGACTCTCATTCTACTGCTGGTCTGACAGGTTCACACTGTAAATTTTATGTTGTTATGATTTTGTACCTTGTGATGGTTTGTTTCATATTGTAAATGTGAGTGTGATGCAGAGCATTTTGTTTATTTTAGTTTTCACGGTGATCCATGGTTATAAGATGGAATAAACATCTGTGGACCAGAGTAGTTACATATAACATCAAGCCAACGGTATATTTCCAAATATATGACCTTTATCTTAAAGCAGGTTATTGACATATTTTGTTAAAGTCAACAATATCTTGTGCTTTGTATTTAACATTAAATCTAACATTGTTGGGTGTTTCTGTTGCCACACAACAACAATACTGCCAAAAGCTATTTTTAAGAAAGGTAAATTTACTATTTTGGGGATTTTAATCCATATATTTTTTCTAGTTGTAAGTGCTCATCGAAAAAAAAAATAAAATGGCAGTGGAAGAACGTCAACATTATTAGACAGACAGATAGATAGTAATACTTACAAATACACTCCCCAAAAATAAATTTCAATAAAACTATCTGTAAAAATATAGAGCAGCTTTGGTCTTCAGTGTAATATATGTTTTACATTTGTCAATACACGATCAGATCATACATTCCAGGATATTGGATAATATATGCACTACTTTTCCATACATAGGAATATATTTCTGAATATATTGCATTATATTTTTCATTATATTGCCATATACAGTATTTTTGTTTCGTACGGGTACTTGAATTGATATTTCTTTTTCTCTTGTCATATATATATATGTTAATTTCACTGCATGTTGAGAATAAATCAATAAATCAAATCTCATCCGTTAATGACTATAACAAGTTAGAGCTTAAACATCTGCCCCGGGAACATGTGAAAAATACAAGTGAATAAAAGCCTTACGTTCAGACTTTAAAAGGCTGCAGATAAAGTGTGTGTACGACATGAGCGATGTGAGTGTTTTAAGGCCACCTTTGACAGACAGCCGCAATAATAGACGCTCAGCTCCTTCCACTGATTAAACACAATGAGGGATCAACAGCCTGTTTTTATGATTACTGTCTGTTTACTGCCCTGAGTGCTTCAAGACGGAGTGTGTGCATGTAAACATTATGTGCTGTCGTTCACACACACACACACACACTGGCCTGTATGGGAAACAGCAGGCGTGTAGGAGGGAATGCAGTTGCAGTATGGCTGCCGAAGCCCCGGTCTGACACCACCCTCCAACAGCAGATGCAGTCAGACACACACACACACACACACACACACCAACAACACAACACACTCCCTCCCATACATCCACACATGCACTATAAGTGACCTCGCCCTGACAATGGCACCCACCTACGCTACAATCTGTGACGGCGAAGGCACAAAACATCACACACTGTGGGTTTTTTTCCTGCTCGGATTCACGGCTCGACTTGGTGTTTAACTGATGGACTGCGCAAAACAGACATCAAATTGATACATGATGGATATAAAATGAAGGAAAAGTGACACAAACTGACATAAAATGGACATAAAACGGCAAAAAAACATGATACATGATGGACAAAAAGATACAAAAGTGACACAAACGGACAGAAAACTGCACAAAACACACACGAAATGGAAAAAAACTGACAAAAAACCAGATAAAGTGAGATAAAAGAAACACAAAATGGACAAAAACTGACACAAAATGGACGCAAAACTGCAAAAAGTGATGCATGATGGACATAAAATGATACAAAAGTGACACAAAGTGACACCAAATGGACACAAACTACACAAAATGACACAAACCAGACATAAAATGACAAAATGGACACAAAACTTCAAAAAACACATGCTAAACAACCCAAAGGGTGACACAAAATGGACACAAAACTGACACATGATAGACACAAATAGATAGAAAAGTAAGAAACTGACACCAAATGGACACAAATGAGATAAAATGACACAGAATGGACACAAAACTTTTCGAAACACACACTAAATGACACAAAAGTGACAAAATGGTCACAAAACTGATTTGTGATGAACATAAAATTATACAAAACTGACACAAACTGACACCAAATGAACACAAACTAGACAAAATGGCACAAAATGGACAGAAACTGACACACAATGACACAAAACTGACACAAAATTAACCCAAAACTGCACAAAACTGATACATGGACATAAAATGATACAAAAGTGACACAAACTGACACAATATGGACACAAAACTTCACAAAACACACATTAAATGACACAAAAGAGACAAAATGGACACAAAACTTCACAAAACACCAAAGGGACATACAGTAAACTAGACAAAAATACACAAAATGGAAAAAAGGGATACAAAAAATATACTAAATTATATAAAAATAATACAAAATGGACACAAACTAGACAGAATAGACACAAAACTTCACAAAACACACATTAAATGACACGAAACTGACAAAATGGTCCCAAAACTGCACAAAACTGATACGTGATGGACATAAAATGATACAAAACTGACAGCAAATGGACACAAACTAGACAAAATGACACAAAATGGACAGAAACTGACACACAATGATACAAAACTGACAAAAAATGAACCCAAAACCGATACATGGACATGAAATGATACAAAAGTCACATAGACTGACACAAAAGTGACACAAAATGACACAAAAGTGATACATGATGGACACAAAATGATGCAAAAGTGACACGAACTGACACCAAACAGACACAATCTAGATAAAATGACATAAAACACACACTAAATGATACAAAACTGACACAAAATGACACAAAAGTTTCACAAACTGACACCAAAGGGACATAAACTTGACAAAACGACACAAAATGGACAGAAAGGGACACAAAATATATACTAAATTATACAAAACTAACACAAAATGGACACAAAACTGTACAAAACCGATACATGGACATAAAATGATACAAAAGTGACATAGACTGACACAAAATGGACACAACCTAGACAAAATGACACAAAAGTGACACAAAAGTAATACGTGATGGACATAAAATGACACAAAAGTTTCACAAACGGACACCAAAGGGACGTAAAACTGCACAAACGAGAGCAAGTTCAGGTCCCGCAGAAACATTCATATACTATATGTGTTAAAGACAAACAGGACCGTACGTAAGCGCTGAACTCGTGTGATCGGAGGAGTCTGAACGTTTCCTGAAGCTGGTTTGGTTTTGGTAGTGGGTGAAACCTGTGCAAAAGCAGAGGAGTAAATAAACAAGAGTGGAACCTAAAGGCTGTTGAACTACATTTGTCTCTCTGACAGCACCTACAGTTCGCTCTGGCAGTGAGGAAAACAAGGGGTAGGGTGGTGGTGGTGGTGGTGGGGGGGTCTGTATTATCCTCCTCACAGGGGGGTGGGGGTTATTCTGCCATGTTATTGAAATCTCCAAGTCCTCCAGCAGTCTTCTGTACTTCTCATTAAGCGGCACAACGTTTGCCGGGGTGTCTCTTTCCTCTTTAATAATAAAACAACGCTCCCCTCTTTTCTGCAGACTTAAAGGATTTCCTAATTTAATCAACACGGGCAGGAACAATAACAACAAAAGCATCAACAATGGTAACATGGCCTCCAGTGTCGTGTCGAGAACACGCCTGCATGTGGGAAACAGTCGAGCGTGCGTCGACTCTAGTTGCAGGATGAGGCTGGAAAACGCACAACAGTCGACACCGGTTCGTGTCGACAGAAAAGATGTCAATTCATCCATGAAAAGCAGAAGAAGAGTGAAAAAAGAGTGAATAAAGAGTGAATAAAGAGTGAATAAAGAGTGAATAAAGAGTAAATAAAGTGAGTTTTAAATTTCAGATGAAGGTTCGACCCCAAATTTTCAGAAAAATCCAACTATTTTACTGTTTTATTTTATTTTTTTTACTTTGTTTTTAGTCATAAAACAGGTGTAAAAAAAACAACCCGATTTACACGGACAAAAGTAAAACATTGAATCAACTTAAAAATTCTTCAATTTTGATGTTTTGTCCCATAATTTTGACTTTTTATCTCATAATTTTGACTTTTTATCATAATTTTGACTTTTTATCTCATAATTTTGACATTTTATCCCATAATTTTGACTTTTTATCTCATAATCTTACTTTTTATGTCATGATTTTAACTTTTTATCTCATAATTTTGACATTTTATCTCATAATTTTTACATTTTATCCCATAATTTTTACTTTTGATCATAATTTTGACTTTTTATCTCATAATCTTACTTTTTATGTCATGATTTTAACTTTTTATCTCATAATTTTGACATTTTATCTCATAATTTTGACATTTTATCCCATAATTTTGACTTTTTATCTCATAATTTTGACATTTTATCTCATAATTTTGACATTTTATCTCATAATTTTGACATTTTATCCCATAATTTTGACTTTTTATCTCATAATTTTGACATTTTATCTCATAATTTTGACATTTTATCTCATAATTTTGACATTTTATCCCATAATTTTGACATTTTATCTCATAATTTTGATGTTTTACGGTCACACATAAAAAATCTAGTTGAGTGAACCAAATTGAATTGCATAGGGTTAGGCTTATTTTAATTTAATTTGAATACAATTCACTCAACTACATGTTTTAATGTGTGACCTATTGAAGAATAATTTTGAAGTTGATTCAATTTTTTTTTTCAGTGTACAGTAGAACAAGTATTCAGAGAACGTCTTATCTCGGGGATAATTTACACCAATTTCATGTTTCTATGACAACCTGTTCTTGTATTAGAGCCAATAATGCAATCTTGACCTTTCTGCTAAATGTGACCTTGACCTTTGACCTTTACTTAAATGGTGTATGTGTCTCTAGTATTCATTGAGTTATAGCATGATATGTCTCTGTAGACACACACACACACACACACACACACACACACACACACACACTGATTACAAGAATCTCTCCCAACCAATGTTAAGTGAGATTAAAAAAGCAAATCTAAAAGTAACAGGAATAAGTTTAGTTTTGTTTTCTCTCTGACTCAGGAAGCAGAAATAGTAATTTTTTTTCTTCAATGTTATATATTCTTTTTTAAATATGTATTCATTTTTTTTACATTTTGTAGCTTATTTGTTTTTTTTTCTTCAATTTTGTTATATTTATGTCTCACTTTGTTTATGTCATTTATTATTTTGTTGGTTTATTTCTCATTTTTGTTCATTTTATTAATTACTTTGGCTCTTTTAGAGAATAAAGTGAGTTTTAAAGTTCAGATAAAGGTTCAACGCCAAATATTCAGAATAATTAAACCGTTTTACTGTTTTATTATTTATTTTACTGTGATTTTAGTCTGTTTTTTTTTTTTATAAAACAGGTGTCAAAAAGAAACTGATCTAAAAAAAAAGACAAAACTAAAAGTAATTTGGGCAAATTACAGTAATGGTTTTTGTTTTTTTTTTTCTCCAATGT
Organism: Siphamia tubifer; assembly: GCA_020466265.1. Taxonomy (NCBI): domain Eukaryota; kingdom Metazoa; phylum Chordata; class Actinopteri; order Kurtiformes; family Apogonidae; genus Siphamia; species Siphamia tubifer. The sequence continues at coordinate 49,318,932 of CM035798.1, read as the reverse complement.
TATTTGTTTTTTGAAATATGTGACAGTTTTTGTACATTTTGTTGCTTCTTTTGTTTATTTTTCTACATTTAATTTTTTTCTTCAATTTTACTTTCACTTTGTTCATGTTATTTATTATTTTGTTGGTTCATTATTCATTCATGTTTACGTGCACTTCAGAAATACTATCGTTGAGTCTATTATGGGATGTTTTACAGTTAGAACATGGTGACGCTCGAGTCAAACTGTTTCCAGCATTGGTCTGATGCTCAGTTCGTGCTCAAACTTTCCCAAACTGAGCGGCGGTGACCACTCGTTGACCTCGTAACGGCAGACATGGGCGACATGACCCGGGCGTCACCCTAAACATGACCCTAAATATGACCACTAACCCCCATCATCCCCTCAACCCACCCTCTGACACCCACATGGACACCCACCTCCAGCTTTTCCAGGGTCCGATGACCTCATCATCACCCCTCATCGTCCAGCTGGCCTCTGCTTCACCCCCCTGACCTCCAGATGACCCCAGACAGATCCCTGAGGGACGCCAAAGGGCATGGTCATAGGTGAGAGAAAACACAATCACATTAAGGACAGGATTCACTCAAACTTTCTCTGGGTAAAGTTCAAGTTTAATTCAATATTAGTGTTTTAATATATCCACATAAAATATCAAATACGTGTAGACCAGGCATAAATATCTATCTATATTATAGAGAGACGTTAATATTGTTCTGTATTAATTCTAACCGAAATAAAAAATCTTTAAAAAAAAACAAAAAATTGAGCAAACAGTCAATTAAGGAAGAAATAGATATAAAAAAAAAAAATCATAGTAAAAGTAAAAGTATAATATCAGGTGTATACATTATACATATAAACAGACTAATCATCAAAATCATAAATATTCCACCTTATGCCACGGAGTATGTGTTCCCTTTCTTCTACATTCTATTCTATTTTATTTTATTTTATTCTATTATGACCTAGTAAAATAAAAAGCAACTAATGTCATTTTCCAAACAGAAACATATGTAGTTTTATAGATATATTCTTCTTCTTCTCTTGTTGTAACATCCATCAACAACTGTTTTTTCTTAATCCAATAGAATATGTCGTGAAAAAAGGTCTATCATTACAATTTTATGTGATATATTATTTATGTTAGGCCCAACTCTTACCTTTAATAAAGAAAAAACAAGGATTAGGCAAATTTTTTGTTATATTTGTTCAATATGAGGGTGAATGGAAAAGTGACTAATGTCATTTTCCCAACAGAAACATTCTATTGTATATTATTCAATTCGATTAAATTCTATTATGGCCTAGTACTGTAAAATAAAAAGGAACTAATGTCATTTTACCAACAGAAACATTTATAAGCACAACTTCTCTTCACACATTTTGAGGGTCAACACAAAAGTGACTATTGTGGCAAGAAAGAGTGACAATAATTCAGTAATATATCTGAAAATAAAACCTGATTGTGTCCATCAGTCAAGACGAACACATTCCATCCAGGACACGCAGGAAAACGTTGGGGGAAAAGGTGAGTTTTTTTTTTTTTTTTTTTTTTTGTGCACAATATGCAATAGCTCCATCATATTTGAAATGCAAACTGGCTCTTTTGGTGAGAGACTAGTGGGAGTTGGAGGTGCACTGCAATGGCTTCTGGGAGTAGAAAACAAACAGCGCTGTCAAAACAAATGCTTTAATGCCTGCGGAGGCTGTCCTGCACTCTGCAGTTAGCAAGACTGGTCCATAGCAGCTGGCTTAATGGGCTAATACGGATGAGAGCAGCTTTTTTTTCCTGGTGCTTTTGTAAGCTGAACTTTACATCAAAGACCCATGATTAATTACTGATAAGGGGTTAATAAAACATTAATGCTTTTTGTAATTAACTATGACTCTGAGATACAGCGCAGCCCCTCACCAACCCCCCGTCGCCACCACTTCTCTCCTCACTCACCCCCAGCTATGTCTTGTCTTCATCTTTTTATGTCACATTCTGCTGCATCGTGCCATCGCGCTTTTTTAAAATATTTTTTTATTTTTTTATTCTGAGGTTGAAGTGAAATCATTAAAATAGAGTATAGGATGGGCCAGAAGGGAACAAACACAGCCCCAGATTTGTTTATCCTGCTCTAGAGGAGGACGGGGTGGCGGGTTTTTAATTAAAGGCTTTTGAATATTAATTTGGAAGGGTGATGGAGGCTCCAACAAGGTCAAGATAAAAAACAAGAGCTTCATCACACTGACTTTTACAAGAACTGAGCCTCCAGAAAACAAAACACTCTCATTAATTGTCTTGCCCAGGCCAGCCAGAAAGTTGAGACAAAAAGTTACGTTGCATCATCAAAATGGGGGATTCTTTCTTTCACCGCCTTTTCTTCCACCTGAGTCGGAGGGAAAACAAAACTAAACCTAAAGGACAATGCTAGCTTTTTGCAATTTGGGACCTTTAAACTTCCAAGGGTCCATATATAGCCCCGAAGTAGTCGCTCAAAAATTAATCAAACCACCCAAAACGGTCCCGAATGTCACATGACCTAATGTAGTTTGACAACGGAGATTCTCACACATCCTAAGATATAAGACACTTTCCCATAAAATATCCACAGCCGGTTACCACTTTTATAACCAGATGTTTTCATAGGGAGGCTGTGGCTCAGTTGGTAGAGTGGGTCGCCCAATGACCAAGAGGTTGGTGGTTCACATCCCGGCTATGGCTGTCCACATGTCGAAGTGTCCTTGGGCAAAACACTGAACCCTGACTTAGACTGAAAGAAGTTAGAAACCTACTACTACTTTGTGTGAATGTGAAGCTAATGTAAAACGCTTTGAGCACCATGAAGGTGGAAAAGTGCTACATAAATGCAGACCATTTACCTTTACTTTTTCCTGAGGTTATATATTGTAGCGTTCCACTGGATTCAGGAAAACAGACGGATAGTTGGTCTCAGCTACTTTATATTGCAGAATAAACAGTTACTGTCAGTTGCAGTCACACCAAACAAACAGCAATAACATTGTGAGGTCGTTACAATATCTATGGTTTAAACTGTTTACCTGCCCTAGTGGTACACCAGCATGAGGAAATGAAGCGCACCTCAGTTCCTGGGTGAAATGTAAACAGCTCTTCTTTGTTAATAAACAGTCATCAACAAGTAAATAATGAGGAAATTTGCCATTATTAAACTAAGTTAACTAAACTAAAAAAAAAGTAGTTTGATTCCATTTCATTGGGACATTATTCGATAATTGATGTTTAATGTAATTATGATTGTTTTGATATAAATAATTGAATGGAATGGGCCCCTGTGTTAATACGGCCCTGCTGCCATGATTCCTCTGAACAACACACCCACAAACACTTGATGCACAAATAGAAAGGTCACACACACACACACACACACACACACACACACACACACACACACACACACACACACACACACACACACACACACACACACACACACACACACACACACACACACACACACATTTACACAGTGGATGAGACAGTGGTAAAGTGTGGTTAATATTTAACAAAGAGGAACAGAAATAGATGAGCTGGTGTGTTGAGAGTGAAGGAGTTTGAGCAGAGAGTGGCCTCTGAGGGACATGAAAGATTTACAAGACGCCAAAAAGCAAATGATAAGAAATAGAAAAGTAAAGTTTACATGGAGATGGACTCCAAGAAGAAGAAGAGGAAGAAGGAGGAGGAGGAGGAGAAGAAGAAATTCAATGAACAGTAGTTTTGTTGAAAACATTTAAGATCAATCACAGGGTTGTTTTTCCATTAATTTCAGTTAATCGTGACAACATTAAATATTTTAATCTATTAATGCTGTCAAAATAAAATAAATCCCTGTGATTAATCTGATCAAAAATGTAATCATTTGACAGGCTTATAAAAATACTCATTAAAGTACGTAGTGTTCAGGGTTACCAGACTGTGTTTACGACTGATGACAGTTGAATTATCCCAACATTGGGTTTCCTACAACAGGATCATGTTGCAATAAAATGAAAGAACATCTGGTGGCTGAGTTTGCAGTGTGTTGTCTTTGCTTTTGGGTGCTGGTTTGACTCTGCACATGTGCTACCTGTGTGTATGATAAATCTGTTGGCTCTCATAATCTATGTGATTCCAAATGTGATATATGTGAGTGTGAACTTTGAATTATGACCCGAACGCCAGATCGTAAATCTCTCCTCCCAAACTCTCTCTGAGTACACACTCGTACACTCTTTGGTTTGGTCCACTCATAAATCTCTCCAAACTGGAGCGGAGGTACACACTCCTTTCTTTCTTTTCTTTCTTTCTTTCCAACAGTCGTTCTCGCACAACTTGGAGATTTCAGATCGACAAAACAACAGAGGAAAAAGAAAGGCAGCGCCGCTTTGGTTCCGACACTTTTAGGAGATGACCGAGACCGATGGGAGATTTTAGTTGGATCCATACCGCTGTTGGGTTTAGGGTTAGATCTGTGTGTTTTTACATTTTCACTGTTTTCAACCACAAAAAGATCTGAAGATGGAGTTGAAGGAATGTCCAAACAAACCCAAATTTAACCCCTTAACCGTTTGGTAGAGGTAACTTTAGACCCTGATATCCAACTTAATTTAAGTCATTTGACACATACTGTATATTCAGCTCATACTAGTATATATATACCACTGAAGAAGAAGATCATAACTGTGACAACACATCTGATATGATCTTTTCTTTTGGACACAAAATTGCAGACAAGTTTGATTTTTTTCATTTTATTAACTTTTACAGAGTCTATTTTACATAAATAATCCTCATCATGTTTCAGAAATACTTTGGTATTCATGAAATATGTTTTTTCAAACATGCTCAATCAAACAGTAGAGTTTAAAAGGTCAGGAAATGCTAATGCTAATCGCTAATGCTAATTGCTAATGATACAAACACAAAGAGTTAATACATCTCAATTGAAACAAGTCACAAATTATGTTGGTAAGATTGGTGAAGGAATAATGTTTGAGATTTAATACTTTAGTTAGATTTAGGGTCAGTAAAAATTTAAAAAATAAGCAAGAATTATTTTTTTTTATTGTGATTTTTGTAGTGTGACCAGCAAAGGGTTAACACCTGAATTTAAATATAAGCTTTAAAAGTAAATGCCCAGCACACCCCAACCCCACCGCATTGAGTTGCACTACATTTATTTCCCTATGTAGGGGGTGATTTTGGACACAGCCTGTGTTTGAGCTTGTGAATTTGCATAGTTTCTGGATTAGTAGCCGTTTTCTCTGAACTGAGACACATTGGGCCATTGCAATATTTTAAAAAAAATGTAAAAAAAATTTGGCCGTACAGTCTAATCTGATTTTAACAGTAAACTAATTGTTATACTGATGGGAATGGATTCAGTGGTAAAGTATTAATGGTTAAATTATCCAGCAGTCGTGCAGGTTTTCATCATGTTTCCATCTTAATGAAAGGTTGAAGCTGGATTTAATGTATTGCCAACTGAAAAACACAAACAAACAACAACAAAAAAAAAAATTGTTTTTTTTAAGCCAAAATCTCCCACAGCTTCCAGACTGATGTCAGCCTGATGACCCGGAGCCTTGGGGGTGTTTTCCAGACACTGTTTTCTCTCTCTGGTTCATTTGTGTCCGAGCCAACGTGGGTTTTAGTAGAATCACAGCATCAGCAGCCGAGTGGTGAGAGGACAAAAGAGTCGTCTGATATTGTTACCCCCGGCTCTCAATAATTTGCAAGTTAGCATGAGGTGCGATATCACAAATAAACGCCCCTCAAACAAAGAACAAAATATTGCCATCTCTGCATCCTTCTGTCACCTGTGAAAAGAAGCACCTGCAACGTGTCAGCGCTGCAGCTTCCTTGAGCCGCTAATATTTGCAGAGTTCGTCTTCCTTTAGTTGGAACTGTCGGACCCATGGGTGTTCACAAAAATAATACTGCAAAGGGCTATGTCCACCTGCACGAGGACCAAATGGGGAAAATTTTTTATTTATTCTGTTAAAGCAATATTTGACTTTATTTTACATAATAAGTATTTGTCATACAATTATTGACAAATATCGATTAAAATATCAATAAAGTCTGTCCAAGTCTAAAATAATGAATACAATTAACAGTAAATGAAATTATAATTTAAATTTATAACAATTTAAGGTGAGAAAATACAGTATTTAATATTTAACATGAGCAAACTATGCCAAAACATGGTGATGAAGACAGGGGTAGCATATATGACGTGGATGCTAATAAGTAGGCTAGTTAATAGATAGTGATGTAGCATATATGACATGGATGCTAATAAGTAGGCTAGTTAATAGATAGTGATATAGCATATATGACGTGGATGCTAATAAGTAGGCTAGTTAATAGATAGTGATGTAGCATATATGACGTGGATGCTAATAAGTAGGCTAGTTAATAGATAGTAATGTAGCATATATGATGTGGACGCTAATAAGTAGGCTAGTTAATAAATAGTGGTGTACCATATATGACGTGGATGCTAATAAGTAGGCTAGTTAATAGATAGTGATGTAGCATATATGATGTGGATGCTAATAAATAGGCTAGTCAATAGATAGTGATGTAGCATATATGACGTGGATGCTAATAAGTAGGCTAGTTAATAGATAGTGATGTAGCATATATGACGTGGATGCTAATAAGTACGCTAGTTAATAGATAGTGATGTAGCATATATGACGTGGATGCTAATAAGTAGGCTAGTTAATAGATAGTGATATAGCATATATGACGTGGATGCTAATAAGTAGGCTAGTTAATAGATAGTGATGTAGCATATATGACGTGGATGCTAATAAGTAGGCTAGTTAATAGATAGTGATGTAGCATACATGACGTGGATGCTAATAAGTAGGCTACTTAATAGATAGTGGTGTAATCTATATGATCTGGATACCATTAAATAGGATAGTTAATAGATAGTAATAATAGTCTAGTAATAAGACTGATTGAATCACTCAGACAGTAATGTGAAAAAAAAAAATCAGGCTGTAAAAGAAGTTCAGTTAATGTTCCATTGATTGTTCCCTGTCTGTAAAGGGCATCAATGGCAGCATTTTTCAGGGAGTGTGTGTGTGTGTGTGTGTGTGTGGGGTGGGTGGGGGGGTCTATGGTGCCTCCTACTGCACAGAAGGATCTTGCAGTGATTTAGTGGTTTGGCCTCGGTCTGGGAAAGCTCCACATCCCTGTCAGTTACATAAGAACTGAAACTTCCAAACCTCCAATTGTTCATCAGAGTCTGGTTGTGACTCCTCAGTGGAAGAAACCTCAAGGAATATGACCTCTGGTGGACCTTAAAATGGACCTTCAAAGTGGACCCTCAAAAATTCACCTTCAAAATGGACCTCCAAAATAAACCTACAAAATGTCCCTCAAATTTGACCTTAAAAGTTGACCCACAAAATGGGCCCTCATTTTCAATATATTGGGAAATAGAGGGGTAATATACAATAATAATAATGAATATGTCTGTAAAACAACATATTTACTTTCATGTTTATGGAATGAGTTCATACCATCTCGCAGTAACAAATAAAACATCACGTTCGTGATTCAATGGAAAAACTCACATGATGCACTTGTGTTTTGTCAACATTTAGTAAATATTGGTAAAGTTTTGCGTATATATCCAATGGAGAATAGACTTCGGACAATCATCCATGACCAGACATCCTCTGAATTTGGATCCGATGATCAAACCAATAAACGCGATCATCTCACTGGTGATAATATTTCTCTATTTTGGGCCCATAAATCCACAAATGGTGATTGTGATCTCCATCACAGCTTCCATTTCCTGAACTGATGCACCTGATATGGTTCATTATGATTCCCATCTCCACTTCTGCTCCGACCGGTGCCTCTGCAGCCGTTTTGCTGCCGGTAACGGTGCTATATGGAGTAATTAGCATGAGTGTGTTGCGGTGGGTTTACGGGACGCGGCGTTGTCGCCTCCATTACGGCTGACATTCATCGCTCATCAGTCCACTCACAGATGATGATGATCAACATACGGCGCATCATCGGCGCTAATGAGATGCGCTTTGCTGATGAAAGCCATTCGTCGAAATTCAAGCGGAAAAAAATGGAGGCAGAGGAAAAAGAAGGAGGAAAAAAACACATAGAGAGGACGGCGCGTTCGGACAGCGCTCATCCTTCAATCTAATGGTGTTAACTAAGATTCATTAAACACCAGCCATCTTTGTCCTGCAGGAATCTGGGAAGAAGTGTGTTTGTGTGGTGGGCTCTTTGTTTGTCGTCCCCATACAGTCAGTGTTGTGTGACGTGTGTGTGTGTGTGTGTGTGTGTGTGTGTGTGTTGTGAGTGTCCATGGGAATGAGAACAGAATTAATCTGTTTCAAAGGGAAGGTTCACTTCATGCCATTATCTATAGTAGAAACAAATTCACAAATGACTGGAAATGTGTGTGTGTGTGTGTGTGTGTGTGTGTGTGTGTGTGTGTGTGGGTGTGTGTGTGTGTGTGTGTGGGTGTGTGTGTGTGTGTGGGTGTGTGTGGGTGTTGTCTGTGCAGACGGGGTGCTCATCATCTCCTGGAAGGATTGATATGAACATTCTGTCACTCACGGGCAGCACAGATGGCTAATTTCCGGAAAAGAGCTGATTTGAGCCAGGTTTTAAAAAGAAAAAAATAGAAATGGCAGTTTTTCAAAGTGTGTGTGTGTGTGTGTGTGTGTGTGAGTGAGAGTGCCTATAATGTAGCGGGGGTTCAGTCAGGCTTGACCACTGACAGATAAAAGCTTTGTGTTGTTGAGCTGCCAGCCCAACATGGCTGCCTGTCAGAGTGTGAGTGAGCAGTGTGTGTGTGTGTGTGTGTGTGTGTGTGTGTGTGTGTGTGTGTGTGTGTGTGTGTGTGTGTGTGTGTGTGTGTGTGCACTCAAACCTCCAATGTGATCTGGGCACCCACAGCTGTGGAGCTCTTCCAAAGTGCTAACATTTAGACAAACAAACCCTGCTCCACATCCATCGTAAAAAAAAGAGAGAGAGAAAAAGGGAAAGAAAGAAATAAGTGTGATAACGTCACTTCAATCCCCATTTAACACTCGCTCCTTTAACACTCGCTCCTTTAACACTCGCTCCTTTAACACTCGCTCCTTTAACACTCGTCACCAAACATTGGCTAAAGCTTCGTGGGGACAAGAGAGAGGTTGTGACAGCATTATAGCGCTGTTTACTGTAAATAACCAATTTAATGACCACTGGCGAGCGTCCGGCTCTGAGCCAAAAGACTCCGACAAACACACACTAACACAAATGTGAGTCATCTGGTCCAGTCCCCATTAGGCCAATTCAGCCAACAGAGTTTGGAGAAACTTGGCCCCACATGAAATACTCCAACACAAGTATCACATTTACATGAGGAGGACGAGTGTTTGAGCTGGACGGACACTGCCACAAAAGTCCAATACACACACACACACACACACACACACACACACACACAGGTTTCCATGTCTCATGAGGACCAAGTTTGTAATTATCACTTGTAGGTAAAGTAGCCATTGGCTAGAGAACCTAAACCCCTTTTTTCCTCCCAAAAATCAATAACTGGGGGAATATATATATATATATATATATATATATATATATATATATATATATATATATATATATATATATATATATATATATAAATAATAAAAATAAACGTCTTCAAACCTTTGAAAAATACAGGTTTCACTTTGCACCTGCCCCCATTATTTATGGGGACAAATGAATGTAATGTATTAATGGAGCCAGATCATTTGCATACATTTGCATATTTCAGACAGATATACATTTTACTAGTGGGGACCTGCATTGATATCTAACCCTTGTGGGGACCTGGATTTATATTTAACCCTTGTGGGGACCTGCATTTATATTTAACCCTTGTGGGGACCTGCATTTATATGTAACCCTTGTGGGGACCTGAATTTTGGTCCCTATGGTGTCAGAGGTCCCCATGGTGTGATTGTGTAAATATATCAATGTTCCAAGAAAGATAGGAATACAAGCACACACACACACACACACACACACACAAACACACACACACACACACATTCTGAAATTCAATGACATGTTTTAGTATAAAACTATGTAAATACTAATGTTCTGGTCTAAACAACAGTCACTCAGGATGTTTTCACAGCACTAGTTGGATTATTTATTCCACACCAGCCAATAAAATACTTCTGTATCATATGGACTCCAGTCTGGTCTGCTTTCACACCTGCAAACAATCCAAATTGGTCCAAATGACGTTTCATCAATGTTCATCTTCCAGTAGAAATAAGCGTCAGTTTGGACTCACTGTGGAGCGACACATTATAACACACTTCACCTACTGTGGCCTCCCTGTTTCGCCGATATTGGGTTTTTTAAAAAACTTTTGCAACATATGAACACTCATTGTGTTCTGCGTTCTGATTGGTCCTGGCAGAGCAGTGCCCAGGTCCCCAGTGATACTAAAAGATGACAGATAAACCCTGATTGGTCAGATAGTTGGCAGTAAATAATACACTAAAAATAAAGAGAAATGTTCTAAAAATACAGTAAAATGCAATACAAAATACAATAAAATACACTAAAACTAAAGAAATTCACTAGAAATGCAGGATAATGCACTAAAAATATGGTCACAGAAACACTTCTTGTCTCAACCATTGTTAATATAATGATACCAACAAAAACAGCTTGAAGTTTAATGTCAGAGGTCATACTATCTGTAGTATTATGCATGTGTGAACTAAACCATGGCCATAGCCGCCTCCTTGGCGGAGGTAATAAACGTATTATATTTTCGACGTTCATGACAAAATGTACCATTATTACTAAATGTGGCTCAACAGTGTGTGTGTGTGTGTGTGTGTGTGTGTGTGTGTGTGTGTGTGTATAGTGTACTATGTACTAAAAATAAAGTAAAATGCACAAAAAATACAGTAAAATGAACTAAAAATACAGTGAAATGAACTAAAAATATAGTGAAATTCCCAAAAGTAAAGAAAAATGAACTGAAAATACAGTAAAATTCAATAAAAGTAAAGAAAACTTTACTAAAAAAACAGTGGAATTCACTAAAAGTAAAGAAAAAATGCACTGAACATTCAGTAAAATGCACTAAAAGTAAAGAAAAATGCACTAAAAATACAGTAAAATGCAGTAAATGCATGTAGCCGTAGTACCCCCCCCCCCCACACACACACACACGCGACCACAGTATGGTTCACACACTGACTGTGTTTATTATAAAATGAAATAAACTCATTACATTTTTGGACGTTTATTACAAAATGCGGCACAACAGTGTGTGTGTGTGTGTGTGTGTGTATGTGTGTATGTGTGTATGGTGCAGAGTTGCGTATCTGTGTGTTCATCTGTGCTAAGCGGATGAGGGACCGGGTGAGCGATGCTAAAACATCCAGCTCCTTGTCCTTGCCCTTGTCAACATGGCGCCGTCCGTTATCCCTCACCTGGCAGACAAAGACACTTCTTACAGGAGGGATCATCAGTCGCCTTTGCAACTCTGCAGATTCACTCCATAAATCCTAATTATCCCCCCTCCTCCTCCTCCTCCCCCACCCACCCCACCACCCCCCCCTCGCTTTTCCCGCTCCACAAATAAATGGTCAGAAAGTGTAAAACATCTGCTGCGTGGATCATCTCTGTGGCTGTGAAGGTAAATCATTCTAAAAGCCTGATCGTTGAGGGACTTGGACTCCACTGATGGTGAAGCATCGCTGGCTTTTTCAGACTCTAAACGCCATCTACGTGTGTTTAACGACTTCAAAAACACGCTCATCGCTTAATTAAAAGAACGTTTTAATAAGACGAGTGGCTTTTCCATCGCGCATCTGTGCTAAACTTTACCATATTTGCTAACTGTGTGTGAACAGAGTGTGTGTTTGTCCTTTCAATTCAAATGTGAATCTCATTAGTTTCTTTCTTCTGCTTCATGTCAGTAGAAGTCGTTCCATAAACAGGAAGTTACATAAGTATCTGCTGGTTTGAATCTAGAAGGATTTCATAATAAAGACTGTAGAACAGGGCTGGCCACATTCAGCCTGTTCTGAGTTACAGTAAAGTAATAATAAAAGAGCATATAAAGAATAATTCTAAACTTTTGGCTTCGATTTAGTGCAAAACACCTCCATTAAATGATGAAAATATTTTATTTTACAAACTATACAAACAAAAAAATATGGTCTTCTCTACTAGAGCATTAACAACTCCAGTCGACGTGTCGTTATGACGTCATCACTTTGTCAGCAGAGGAACAACACAGACACACGGCAAAAAAAAAAAACAAAAAACACGGATACGTCTGTCCAGCAATGAGCCACTGGTATGTTGTAAGGTAGGTGTCAATAGATATGAATCCACAGATTGGATACCTGTGAGTATTTGTCAAAAATTACAAGTATGACTTAAAAAATTACAAGTACAACTTTTATCTAACCTGCGACTTTGTACAAGTGACATAACTGTCGAAATACATCATCACCGCATTCAGACACTTGTGTCCAAAAAGGAGGACGTAACCCATAAAGTTAGTCGTTATTGCATAGCCTACGACATGCTATCTGCCTGAAAACATCGCAGAGTACCAAGTGTAAATAACAGGTGGGGATTTATGACGATTAATGCAACGGTGGCAGACGATTGTAGAGAAGGAGGACAAAATGGGAAAAAGATGGACACTTGACATACGGCCGTTACACATGGCTCTAAAACAGGACTGTCCGGATGAAAAATCCGGACGAATGGTCACCCTACAGGCATTACTTGTTGAGAAAAGAAACATGGATCATAAGCTCTATGTTTTTCTTTAACAGTTGATGTGTACTGTACAGTATGTCTGTGGGGCTTCACCTTAAGGTCTGATCGATGTTTGTTTTCTCACAAAGTAATGCCTGTGGATGCTGATGTATTTTGACAGTTATGTCACTTGTGCGAAGTCGTAGGCTAGCAGTAAGTCGGACTTGTAAAGTTTGAAGTTGTACTTGTATTTTTTTAAGTCATAGTTGTAATTTTTGACAAATACGCACAGGTATCCAAACTGTGGATTCATATCTATTGACAGTTTATCGTACACCACACACTGGTATTAAAAATCACTACAATATAACAATGTCCACTGACAAGACACAAACAGTATTTTAACCCCAGCAAAACAAAGGCTAACGTTAGCAAAGAGTTTTCTGTTAAATTAAACTGAACAACATCAGTTGGTGAAAATATGTCCACATGTGGTCTGGCTCTAAAACTGGACTGTCCACACGTCTCTCACACGTCCTCGCAAAACGTTTAAGACAGCGGCCGACGAGACAAACACCAAGTGTCCACAATGTGTTGTCTTAATGTGCATTGTCTCAGGTTAGCTAGTGGATGCTGCTTGTATCACTCACGTTAGCCAATACCTCTTCAGAGGGCGGGACTTTTTTTTCCTCTAAAGTGAAGTATTTCCACACATGTGATGTGTGTCTGTTACTCTGATTTATTTTGTCAGACCATCACAACTGTCTTACCTGCAGCAGCCGTGTCTTTATATGCAGAGGGAGAGAGAGAGAGACAGAGAGAGAGAGAGAGACAGAGAGAGAGAGAGAGACAGAGAGAGAGAGAGAGAGAGAGAGAGAGAGAGAGGCAGAGATTGAGAGAGAGAGAGACACAGAGAGCGAGACAGAGAAAGAGAGAGACAAAGAGAGAGAGTGACAGAGACAGACAGAGAGAGAGAGAGAGAGAGAGAGACAGAGAGAGAGACAGAGAAAAAGAGAGACAAAGAGAGAGAGAGACAGAGAGACAGACAGAGAGAGAGAGAGAGACAGAGAAAGAGAGAGACAGAGAGAGCGAGAGACACAGAGAGGGAGAGAGAGAAAGAGAGAAAGAGAGAGAGACAGAGAGAGAGAGAGAGAGAGAGAGAAACAGAGAGACAAAGAGAGAGACAGAGAGAGCGAGAGACACAGAGAGAGAAAGATAGAGAGACAAACAGAGACACAGAGAGAGAGAATCAGATGTTTGTCCTCTCCTCCAATTTTAAGTCAACTAGTGCTCCAGGACTAGTCAACATGTTAGTTAACTCCCTCTTGTGTACTAACTCTACCTGCACTTTATTTGTATTTATTTGCAGCTGTAAGTGTAAAGTTACCCCAGGGTGAAATAAATAAAGTATTCTATTCTACAGATGTAGGTACATGAGACAAAAGCGAGTTGTAAAAACCCTGAACAGAACAAATCCGTCCGTTTCAGTCTTTGACCCAAAGTAATGATGTGTTGGACCTTTCACTTCTACAACTGCTGCAGTCGTTTCTGTGCTTTTCAGTAGGAAACAAGTGTAGTGCTGCGGCCCCGCACTCCACTATTGACAGGGTATTGTTGTTTACTGGTGTAAAAAAGCAGATGGCCTTAACATATTTGATGCCAGGGGGAGGGGCGGAGGTGGGTGGAGGCGGTGGTGGTGGGGGGGTTTAGTAGGAGCTTCTAGCGGTCGGTATATTTTATTCGCCCTCGTCCTTTTCTGCCCGTCTCGTCTTGGGCTGCAGACGTGGGGTCAGGCCACGCCACTCTGCTCTGCCTGCTGTGAGCGCCGGGTCACCGAGCCACACAACACCACCAACTGTTCCACATTTCAACAAATCAAGCATATTCTGTTTGCTTCAAAATGTCTATTTGTTCACACTCTTTTTAAACACCCCCCCCTCCCATGGTTATGCAAAAAAAAAAAAAAAAAAAAGCCCGTTCAAGTCAGTTCAGGGTGGACGGGATCGAATTAAGACTCAAGAGTTTTATTAATTCATAAAGTACAAAAGTTAGACTCACATTCATATTTGGTTTGAACAAAGAAATTAAATATATATATAAAATCAAATTTGTTCATTAGTTTGAACTTTCATTGGGCAAAAACACAAAGACTTTGACTGTTTGCACAGAGAAACTTCACTGTATTTGGTCTAAATAAACAAACAAATAAATAAATATAGAAGCTGGTATCTGCAGAAGTGTGTTCACCTCTATGTTACTGTGCATCATGGGAGTTAAATTCAGTCTAGTTCAGGGGCTACATGTGGTCTAATGTGGGCCAGACTATGAAAATAATAGGCATAAGAACTTCTACATACCTAATAATCTAAATGTGAAAAAAGTCAAATATTTTTATGAAAATATGAAGAACTTCAACATCTAAGTAAACTAGACATTTATTTATTCAGACAAATAAGTGAAATTTCATATAATATCAGCCTTATAATAACTAAGATTATAACTTATAACTAAGATTTCCAACTCTAATATATACATACTAGGGTTGTCATATGATTCAATGTTTTAATCAGATTAATCACAAGGTTTCTTTGGATTAATTTTGATGAATCATGATCAAAAAATGTTATGTCCATCAACTGTTCTGTTTCTGTTTTCGTTTTTACTCAAATTTCCCACAAAATACATAAACTTACATTAAAACACAAAACATGGAGAAAAAACAGTATACAATATATGCTAAAATTATAGATTTAAAAAAAAAAAAAAGCTATAAAAAATCTAAAATCTGTTCAAAATCTCTTCTAATACACAGGAAAAAAACAACATTTTGATAAAACATCAAAAACATGGAAATATATCAGAATAAAAATAAATAAATCTTACTATTAACACTTGAAAACAAGTAAATTCTGCTTAAAATCTGAATTGTACCATTCTATAATCATTAGATAATATCTCCTTTTTTAACCCTTTGATCCATGACCTACAGTTTGACATGAGTTGGCTCAAAAATGAGCCAAAATAGAATAAATGTGTATTTTTGCTTGAATTAAACAAAAAAAATGATCTATCAATGGAGCAACTGAAAATAACCTTGGTAAGATTTGTTGAAATGAGATTTTACTAAAAATATGTTCTTATATCTACTCTCCCTATTCAAAAACTCTCCGAAAATACAGAGAAAAAACACCAGAAAATATGATTTTTAGAAAAATCCAAAACATATGCAAACCTTGGTAAGATTCTTGAAAATTTCCAGATCTGTTCTTATACTGTACCTACTAGGTATACTATATACTATATACTATATACTAGATATACTATACTCTAGATATACTATACACTCGATATACTATATACTAGATATACTATATACTAGATATACTATATACTAGATATACTATATACTATACACTAGATATACTATACACTCGATATACTATATACTAGATATACTATATACTATACACTAGATATACTATATACTAGATATACTATATACTATACACTAGATATACTACAGTACTAGAATAGAATACAATAGAGTAGAATTTTTGTATTCAAATTTCACACAAAACAGACAAATACACTAAGAAACGAAACAAACCACCAAAAAATAAACACACAAAAGAGTGATCAACAAGGCCGTCAGACGGCAGACCTCCGTCAAGGCTTGATATGTCGTCATATGACGTCAAAACATGACCCATCTGATGTTTGAAGGTGAGACGATGTGAATAATAAAAAAAAATAAATAAATAAAAAATCACACCAGATTCTATCTTGTCTGGATCCTGAGATATTACCACTGATGTGTTTTAGTGTGACCTTGACCTTTGACCTTCATTGCTCAAAATGTAATGGGTTCTCCCTTGACCTATTGTCTATCATTCCTGAAAGTTTCATGTAATCGTGCTGACAGACAGACAAACAAACAGACAGACAAACAAACAGACAAACAAACAAACAAACAGACAGGAATTTAGGTAACAAACAGGTAAAAATACAAAACACATTCAAAAACTCTCCTTAAAATGCAGGAAAAAAAACACCAGAAAATGTGATTTAAAAAAAAAAAAAAAAAATCCAAAATATATGCAAAAATATAAATATATTTGCCATTAACCTTCAACAGTTTCAACAAAACAACTGCAAACAAGTGTCCCATTGAACTACATTAAAATTTTAAAATGACATTCATCATGAATCTACGTTACTTTTAACAGCCTTAATTTTAACCTAATATTCATGTGAATGTTATTTTCACACAGGTCTGTTTTGCTGTGCGCGTGTCAGGAATAATAGAACTATAACACACATCTTCTTCTTCTTTTCTTTCATGTATTTCTGCTTAAAAACAGTGATAATATTGCGGGCGTATATCGTCAGTACTTATGGATGTGACGTTGGTGACTCAGAGGAACAGGAGCAGGGTTTACTCCTCACTGTCAGATCAGTTCCCAACATGCACTGCTCTGTTCTGTTCTGGGTGCCTGTCTTCCTAACCCTCTGTTTCTATAATGTCCTCTCCAGACACCAGTACACTTGAGGGGTTTAAGGTAATTGCACTCAGGGCTTCATCTTAGCGCTGCTCTCTCACATGTGGAATCATTATCCAGGCTAACAATTACAGCCTGCTCTAGTAATTGATCAGAAAACTGTCTCGGGGAGGTTAAAAGGTATTAAATATCACCACTTTCTTAATTTACTGCGCCTGTCAAATAAAAAAGAAGGAAAAAGAGGATTGAAAATGAGAGTCTTCAGCCTCTTCCCGTTTGCAGCTTAAATAATGACCTCCAATTAGAGCTGGTCTGTGTTAGTGTGTTGGCTTCTAATGCAGGTCTGTTGGCCCTGTGGCTAATTCTCTGTACACAGGGTCATGAAGATTTTAATTTATCGTCTTGGTTTTTGTCCACGTGTACGCGTTGGCCTTCGTGCATGTGCGTCCACGTCTGCCGCTAACATGTGCGGGCATTTATTTGTGTGTTTTCTCGTTTTTTTTCTTTTTCTTTTTTGCACTTTACTTTCAAACAGAATCTCCAATTCTAATGAGTTGCCACTGGCAATTATTGCCCACTTTAGCGTTGACCCTACAAGATGAGGAGGTCAGGGTGTGCTACTTTGTGCCTTTGTATGCATCAAAACGGGGAGGGAGGGAGTGATCAAAATGTGCAAAAACAAACACGAGATGTTCTGTGTGGTCTAAACGCTCCATTATGTGTGCACACTTTGCTTTGTGTGTAATTAGCAACGGCTTTGTAGTGTTTTAGGAGAAATGACTGGTAGGTTGTTGAACATAAAACAAACCAGAAACATGGGGAGTGATGGATGTGGATTCTTTATATTAGTCATGATACTGACACCCCCCCCCCCCCAAAAAAAAAACTAACACACTGCTATTAGAAGAATAGAATCTTCTACAGATGTAATATTTATACATGTATAGTTTGAGCATCGACATCACAATGTATGTGTGTGCAATAGTCACATCGCAGGTCCTGCAATTATTGTAATTTTAATTTCAATTTATTTGTATAGTGGGTTTTTTTTTTATTTAATTTTTTTTTTACATAAAAAAACATTGATTAATTTATCGTTATTCAGGTATTTATTTGTCTTTATTTTTTCTTTTTTTTATATTTTTGTTTTTATTTGTCTTTTATATGTATTTATTCATTCATTTTATTTGTATTTAGTTTTAATCATTAATTTTATATAATTTGGCCTATGCAGTCGTCTCCGACTGCTGAAGGTATATAATAATAATATAATATTAGTATTATTATTATTAAAATAATAACATTAACAATAATAATAATAATAATAATGGATTGGATTTCTACAGCACTTTTTTATGGCACTCAAACGTTTCACATTATTCATTCGCTCTCACATGCACCCTCTGGTGGTGCTAAACTACATTTGTAGCCACAGCAGCATCTTAATCTGATTTACATTATGTGGTTATAACCTAAATAATAGAAATAGCTCTAAAACTTAAGTTATCTAATCATACAGTATACATTTGCTATTGCACATCATTGTTTTATATAAATCATTTTATTATTATTGTGTTCTTTTTCTACTTTCCACGTTCAACATTTATTTATTTACATTTGTAGGCCTATGTTTACTGCTGTGGCAACATTTGATTAATAATGAGATTAGTTGTAATAGATTAATGAAGATTTGAAGACATTTAAAGAGCAGCTTCTATTATATTTCAGCTTCCCACATCTCCACATTCAACAATATTAGGTGTATTTAAAAGGAACATTTGTATGTTTATTTACGATTTTTCGGGATGCAGCAGTGAGGCGCTATTGCCGTCGGGAAGGTGTTGTGTGTAGCGACAAGTGTACCCCTCAACGTCATTTGAACATACAGGGTGAATAAGGCCCATTCACACAAAAATAAGTTGTATTTGAATTGTTTTCCTTGTTTTTAAAGTGTCGTTTTTTTTTCCACCGTGATGATGAGAAGCAGCTAATATGGACTTGTGCTGCACAATGTTGTCATTAAGGCATGGTGTCGTAAAGTATTGGCAGATGTATGCAAACAGACACCAGAAATCAACAGCAACACTTGTGTCCTAATTCCTTTTATCTCTATTCAACAATCAGCGGCTAAACCCATCTTTAACCCATCCCATCTCTCCACTCTCTCACCCAGAAAGGATGCTTGACAATGATGGGCAGGCGGGGGGTGAGGAGGGGGAGGTGACGGGAGGAAGACGAGGGAGGAATGGAAGGATAGAGGGTAACAGCAGGGGACAGCGGGGCTCGAAGGGTGAGCGACGCTCGGTGCCTCTCAAATCAGGTCCATTTTTTTCATTAGCTCATATCCTTGCCAGGCTTTACAGCTGGCTGATCAGCAATCAGCGGCCGTTTGTTTCAATCAGGCAGCACCTCCACTGTTACAGACAGGGCCAGATTACAGAGAGAGAGAGAGAGAGAGAGAGAGAGAGAGAGAGGGGAACAAGAGAAAGATGAGGAGGAAGGAGAGGGAGGGAGGAGAGTGGGGGGGTTGTCTTTACCTCAGCATCACACAGATGAAAGAGGTGAAGCAGGGGACATGCAAATACAAAATGTACAAAATGGAGAGAACGGTACAAGCAAGTGTGTAGGTTTGAACAATAGAGTGAACGGTGGTGGAAATGAGAGAATGTTCACTGTCACTGAAGAAACAATGGACGAGAGAGAGAGAGAGACAGAGAGATACAGAGAACGAGAGAGAGAGGAGAGAGAGAGTGATACAGAGAGAGAGAGAGAGAAAGAGAGAGGTGAGAGAGAGAGGTGAGAGAGAGAGGAGAGAGAGAGTGATACAGAGAGAGAGAAAGAGAGAGGTGAGAGAGAGAGGAGAGAGAGAGAGGAGAGAGAGAGAGAGAGAAAGAAAAACAGAGACAGAGAGAGAGAGTGATACAGAGAGAGAGAGATATGAAGAGAGAGAAAAAGAGAGAAAGAAAAACAGAGACAGAGAGAAAAACAGAGAAAGAGAGAGAGAGAGATACAGAGAAAGAAAGAGGTGAGAGAGAGAGGAGAGAGAGAGTGATACAGAGAGAGAGAGAGAGATATGAAGAGAGAAAAAGAGAGAGAGAGAGAAACAGAGAGAGAGAGAGAGAGAGAGAGAGAGAGATATGGAGAGAAAAAGAGACACAGAAAGAGAGACACAGAAAGAGAGACACAGAGAGAGAGAGAGAGAGAGAGAGAGAGAGAGAGAGAGAGAGAGAGAGAGAGAGAGAGAGAGAGAGAGAGAGAGAGAGAGAGAGATACAGAGATGCACTTCAGGTTTGTGATTCCAGACGTTTATTGTCACACACAGTAAAAACACAGGCTTGATGTGATGCAGTAAAATTCTTAGATTGCACGCTTCACATCAACGTGGGAAAAGTAATAATAGTAAGTGTGGTGAAGATATAGTGGGACGAGAGAATGTACAGATAAGTACAGCGCAAAAATGCTATCTATGAACAATCTAAAATGTAAAGTGCACCAATGATGGCAGTGGTTGACTGTAAAAAGAAGAGTAGAAGACAGCTACACTGTAAAAAAAAACATGTAAAAATAAAAACAAATAAAAAGGAACTTTCCCAACAAGTTGTTTTACTAATGACTATTTCTGTAGAAGCAGTGAAAAGAATGTGTCATATGTTGGAATGAGGGTGAGGATGAAGATGAGGAGGAGGAGGGTTTGGTCGACCTGGTGGATTTACTTCATTTATTTCCCACTGAACAGAACATAAGGACTGTCTGTGGTTCTGTTTCTTTGTTAGTTTGCGGTTTGGTTATTTTTACTTTAATTTTGTATTTTTTATTCAAGGTTTTGGTGAGGAAATAATAATTCATTATGCCGATAAATAATTACAACTTAAAATGTATGTACATTATGTATTTACGTACAGTGTGTAGCAGAGGTGTTCAAAGTACTCACATTCTGTACTTAAGTAGAAGTACAGCTACTGGTGTGAAAAAAATATTCTGGGAAAAGTAGAAGTACTGATTCAACTCCTTTACTGAAGTAAAAGTAAAAAAAAAAAAGGACAACTTCTCAATTGTAATAAGTAAAAAGTTAAATTTTGGTTGTTTTGTTTTTAGTTATGTATAGTACGTACAGTAATGTACACAGTATTTATGTCTCTGGGGTTTTGTTTTCCTTTTGTAAATAGAATTTTCTTTCATATTTAGGATGAAAAACTGAGGTAAAGGTTTTTCATTAGATTCTTCATTAACTGCGTCTTTTATAAGTAAAGTTACCACTGTATAAGTATATTAAGCTTTATCCTCCCAGTGTTGTTTAGTATTATATTTTTATTTATACTTATTTGTCATCTTTTAAAGTGTGAAATAAAATAGAATAAACTTTTTGAGTTATGTTTCTATCAGACAAATGAACAAACCCAGATGATTACATAACCTTTGCTGGCAGAGGTAAATATGAACAACCTGAAACATCCAAAGAAAGTTAGAAAAAAAACAACCCAAATACCACTTTGTATTTTAAGTGTGATGAGACATTTGGACTAGAAATGAGACTAACACACTTGATAAGATTTAGATTTTTACAACGAGGCCCCTCATTCCCATCCAAATTACCCCGTCATTAAAAAAAAATAGGACGTGAAGATAAAATATGAGATTAAAAGACTTGAGAGTGAGCGTTTTTTTTTTTCCTGCAGTGAGAAGAAGTGTGAGGAAATAAAGAGAAATGAGAATGATATCTCTGTCATCCCTCTTGCAGTCGCCGTTCGGCCTCTCAGCGCTGGAAGGAGGGAGTGAAAAAGGATGAGAATGAGGGATGATTTAAACGGAGGTGTGTGTGTGGGGGGGGGGGGGGGGGGGGGGTGCGAGCAGTGCCGTGCCCAGGGAGGCCTTGTGCCTACTGAGCGTGCCCAATGAGTGGCGGAGACTGAGGCGTGTTGGATCTATAAGCAAAGTATTTATCCTGCCAGAGACCCTGAGAGATTAGCCTCCGCAATGGTGATTTATAGACGCACACAGCCATCCTTTAGCTCCAGCGTAGACATGGACCGCCCCCCCCACACACACCTCACTCACCCCCCCCCCCCACCCCTCTGCTGCGCTCCCTGTGGATGGGCTCTGTCAGTGGGCCCTGATGCCCAGTTAGCCTCCAGCTATGATATTTGATCATAGTAACTACTGACTCTGTCACCTCCATTTCTTTTCTGTTCAGATACATTATATATAAGGCTGCTGAGACCTGGATGTATGGGGGGGGGGGGGGGGGGGGGGGGAATCATATGGAGATGGATTAAAACTAGTCTGATGAATAGAGAGGCTGGGGATGCAGGTTTATTCAGCTGTGTGACAGGACGCTGGTCTGTGTAGAAACAGGACAGACGTGAAATATAAACACTGTCACATTTACTCCAACGTTTTAACCTCAGTCAAGAATAAAATGCAACAAGAGTTCAGTCTGAGTCCAGGGAAGTGGATATGGATGTGGTGCATTAGCACTAATATTATTACTACTGCTACTACTATTAATAATAATAATAATACTAACAGGTGCCTGGCATAACAAAACCCGCCCCCTTGCACACATTTTACCTGATTTACCCTATCGCTTATCATTGTGGAAACATGTTTTTGATGACCTTGACCTTTGACCTACATTCACCAACATTTAATGAGATCTATTCTGGACCACCTCACACCTTTCCTGATAAGGTCATGGAAATTGGTCCAGAATAGTAATAAGAATGACAATAATAATAATAATAATTAATTATTATTATTATTATTATTATTATTATTATTATAACAAGACAGTTAGAGACGGCAGATGTCCACCAAAGCCTATGGTGTCATGTGACATCCACATGTGACTTGATCAGCTGATAATGTGAACAACAAAAACGCGAGATTCTATCTTGTCTGAATCCTGAAATATTATCACTGATGTGTTTTAGCGGTTGACCTTTAGTGTGACCTTGACCTTTGACCTTCATTGCTCAAAATCTAATGGGTTCTTCCTTGACCTGAAAGTTCCATCAAAATCCATTCAGAACTTTTTGCATAATCCTGCTGACAGACAGACAGGAAGACAGACAGACAGGCAGGCGGGCAGACAGACGGACCCAAATTTAATACCTCCCCCTTTTGTCCTAAATTTCCTGCCCATACCCACAAAACTGAGTACAGTGACCCTATCAAACACATTATCTACACCTTAACTCACACCAGTAGCAGTACTTCTACTGAATGTGAGTACTTTGACCACCTCTGTATATGTATATGTTCATGCAATTTCATGGTGATATGTCAAGTATTCA
Organism: Siphamia tubifer; assembly: GCA_020466265.1. NCBI lineage: Eukaryota > Metazoa > Chordata > Actinopteri > Kurtiformes > Apogonidae > Siphamia > Siphamia tubifer. Next base: position 49,295,350 of record CM035798.1, on the reverse strand, counting down.
TTGAGTTACAGCATGATATGAGTCTGCGGACACACACACACACACACACACACACACACACACACACACACACACACACACACACACACACATACACACACACACACAGTAATTACAAAAATAATAATCACTGTCTCTTTCTGTGAATACCTGAAAGTATTTTATTATTTACTCTCTACATGGTTTGTCCAGTATATTACTGTGTACTGTCATAGATCATGTGACTTCCACTTTACTCATTATGTTTAATAGTAAACAAACAACCTCTCTATGTTGAAGTAGGACATGAACCTGTTTCTTTTTGTGTCTATGTATATTTTTCTTCCCATATCTTTGGAACTTATTTTCCTATTTCTATATATACAGCACTTTAACTTCCCCTGTGGATCTTTTTAACCCTTTGATGCATGAATAATGAGAACCTTAGTCAAGATGTTTTTTTCCTAAGTGTTTTTATTCCTCTTTAGGGATGAAAAAAAAAAAAACAATGTCATTGAAATCTTTTTAACGAACCTATTTCGTATGGAGTTACAAAAATGTCCACTCAGCTGGACAACATGTGTTTAAGCTTTGAAGCAAAGAAACCTAATATCACAACATTATGAAATAAAAAAAAAATAGAATGCAGTTTTTTCTTTAAGAAGAGTTGGTTAATTACAGTCGAATAACAACAACTAATTAATTTACAGGTAAACATTTTAGTGCAGATCAGGTTTTAAGAACAGACCAGTTACATTAATGATATGAACTGACTGATATGGAACTAAAACAACTAAAAACCCATGAATATACAAGAGAACAACTGCAGAAGAACTGTCCACTGGAGTGACCTGCATGTGTCAAAGTGCTCTTACAACCCAAAAAGTAATAACTGCCAATAACATAATAATTTGGGCCCATTTGAAACATAATAAAATCAATAACGTAATAACATTTTACCAATGTAGGTCATGGTGTAAATACAGATGTTAACAGATTAAAAATATATCCAGACACTGTTATGTGTTTCTACATTACTGGACAGAGGTGAAGAAATATGAACAGTAAAATAGTAAAGTAACTGACAATTAAACCATCTGAAACCATCTATGCTACATTATCCTGCCCAATAAGCAGCCAATAACATTGGCTAATAATGTATATTGGGTCAACATTCTTTTTATATTTATATATTTAGACATTTTCTACCATGAATGTAAAAATAAAAAGGAAGTAAAACTCAACATTATTGACATAGTTATTACATTATCAAAGTTTTTTTGTGTAAATCCCAAAAAAGTTTGCTTCAGGAGCACGACCTGGACTCCAATAAGTAATTATTAGAGCTGTTCTTTGGATGGGAAAACTCTCATATATGTGAAAAATTTAAAAGACTTTATTACATTTGTTTGGTTAGATGAACCTATTAAAAGACCCCAACATGTTTCGGTGTCCTAACCTTCACCAGGGAGTCAAACAGTTCACATACTGTAAAATATGTCAACCAATCAGAAACCTCCATATGACAGGTAAGGTGTGATATGCAGGTAAAAGTGTCAAAAATATAATAATGTATTATTATATTATTATATTATGCATTATTATTATTATTAGTATGAATAATAATAATAATAATAATAATAATAATAATAATAATAATAATAATAATAATAATAATAATAATAATAATAATAATAATAATAAGGGGTCATCCAATAACCGAAGGGTTGGTGGTTCAAATGCTACTCTGTCCTCGTCAGTCCGTTGTGTCCTTGGGCAAAGACACACCTTACTTCCAGTATCACTCAGTATCACTGTACGAATGTTTGGTGGTGGTCAGAGGGGATGTCGGTGCAAAATGGCTGCCACACTTCTGTCAGTCTGCCCTAGGGGAGCTGTGGATACTAATGTAGTTTACCACCACAAGAGAGAGCATGTGAGAGCGAATGAATAATTGGTCACTAATATGGAGCACTTTGAGTGGCCAAAAAAGGCAATATAATTACAATTCATTATTATTATTATTATTGGCAGAGGCAGACTCCAATTGGAGGGGGTTCGAGAAATTTCCCAGAATACAACACAAATTATTTTTAAAAATGGCAGCATCTATGAAAGAAGTACACCAATGTAGTATTTTTGCTGTAATTAACTGTTTTTAAGTTGTGATAACTGTTGTATTGTATGAAGTTTGACATCGTCGCAATGTGAAATGGTAATGAAAAAAAAAATATGGCTATTTAAATAAAAATGGACAATGCATAGCACTTCTCCGATTCGACGCAGATATTAGTAAAAATATCGGCATATCCCAGGACAACTACAGCAGCAGACATGTTGGTTTACTTCTGGTTAAAGCTGTCGTTTTTTTGTTACGCAACAACTAGCGGAGCGAACTGATGACGTAGGTGAGTGTTGAAGGGGTGTCCCAATTTATAGGGGTTACTTTTCAAGCCCTACCCCTTATAGTTCCGTTTGAAGGGGTAAGCGGTGAAATAGAATTCAGCCAAAATTGATTGAGAAAATCCTTTGAGTGTGCACTTGACATTTTTATAGTTAATACATGTTTTTGTTTTTTGTTTTTACCAAAATGAGTGTTTTTTGCCCGTTTGTTTGTTTGTTTTTTACGTGCTTTATTTTGGCTCCGCCTTCAACATACGAGCGTGAACAAACAGCAGCGTTTCCTTCTGGCTAATTTACAGGCTATTGTCACGTCTTGTGTTATCAACACTCGGCGCTCTTCTATTGTGACTTACAGCCACTGGAATGTGAGCTTCTCTTTGCCCCCATTGTATACACCCACCCACCCTACCTCCCCCTCTCCCCTCCCCAGTCCCTGTTGTAATTGGCCGGGCTCAGACAAATACAGTGTGACAGTTAAAAGCAGCAGACAAGTTGGGACATTATGCTAATTATGAGATGTCATTACATCTTTAAGGGAAAGGCTGGTGGGCTCCGACAGACCAAGCACCATTAGATAACCCCCCACCCCCGCCCCCCCTCACTCCCTCTTTAACATCTCACCCTTGACACCAGTACCCTACAGCCCTGTAATTGCCTGATCTGACCCAGTTAGAAAACACACAGGGTCTATGCATTAATTCAACAGGTAAAATGATGGTTTGATGTTGAAAAAATATCAACTTATTAAGACTTTAACCCTTAAAGCCCCAAATATACTTATGTGTGACTTCTAACATCTGTTGTTGTTTTTTAGTTTAAAACATTATTACCATCTATTGCAGGGTTTGACTGAAATTTCTAGAAATGTATTAAAAAATATTAATAAACATTTCATAAGAAATATACAGTGAGTTGACAAAAACAATTAAAGTCCATAAAAGATAAACTGCATAGCTGACACTGTTGCACTGTGGTACTGTTTATCTGTCAAATGACAAAAATTAAGGAAAAAAAACTGTACTGATGAACCAAATCCTACAATAATTATTTGATTTTATTGTTAAAACATCAAAAACAAAACGTATTTACTTCAAATTAACTGAACTTTTAGGCCAAATTTGGCTTCATATGTATATTTGCAATGATTATCCAACATTAGCTTAGCATTAGCATATATGTTTTAAACTACTGTAGCAAAACTGTCCCAGACACAAACATAATGGTTTGTTTCCCATACAAAACCTTAATCACTATTAATACGTCCATGTTAACAGAAAGGAAATAGCTTTAATTCTGAATTATTTTATTATCATTATAAACAATTATGAATAAAAAAAACATGGAAATGTAACAAATGTGAAATTGTTATGAAGAAGACAATAGGTTTTAGTCCAAAGGAATATTAGTCTCAGATCTACTTCAAAACACTGTCTGCACATTATGATCCATTCACTTTACAGGTTCTTTCTAGTGGAATATTTACTAATACATTGTATACATGTACATAAACCAGCATATATGTGGAATAACACACCATATATATATTGAAAACATAAACTAACCAGCACTAAAGTCATTTGTTTTCCAACTCATCTTATTAAAGTATGTACAATTTAACACATTTAATGTCTGAAGCAGATACGTTCTAAAAAAAAAATGGAAGAACTGTAGAGCAGTGTAATTAATGAATTTATAATCAAATATTGGGTCTAAAAATGTGACCCAAATATGGACAAAAATTTGAAAAAACTGTACCGATGACTACAATAATTACTACAATAACTACCATCAAACGGGCCAGGGGGATCTGGCACCATGTAGTTACATATGATAGTACCTGACTACAATAATTATTTGATTTTATTATGAAAACCTCAAAACCAAAGCGTATTTACTTCAAATTAACTGAACTTTTAGGCCACATATGGATTCATATGTATATTTGCAATGATTATCTAACATTAGCTTAGCATTAGCATTTATTAAACTACTGTAACATGTCGTTTTCAGGCTTAAACTGTCCCAGACATAAACATAAGGGTTTGTTTCCCATAGAAACTTTTATTCATAATTAATACGTCCATGTAAACACAAATGAAAAAGCTTTAATTCTCAATTATTTTATTCTGAATGAATAATTTCAGGATTAAAAAAACCTATGTAAACGTATCAGTTGAAAGAAAATCACACCTGGGCCACGGTGTGAACGGAGCTGAATGTTATTTAGCTGAAATCTATTATGTTTCTTATTTTCGGAAAAGTCAAATATCTTCACTACGGGGGAGCTGGAGCTGAAACATCCGTCAGCTGTGACTCAGAGGCGTGTTTATGCTTAAGTACAGAAAACACACTGGGAATTTAAGTGCATTTCAATGACCAAAATTACAGTATAAATTACCAGAGGATTGGACGCTGTTATTGCTGTGTCGCTGAGGCGAGCCAGACAATACCTGATGTTTTCTCCCACAGTGACAACAGGTAGAGTGGGTAATCAGGCCTGCATCCACTCACTCAAATTCATTCTTATTCACAGGGTGGCGTGGGGCATTCATCTCGCACTAATCTAACCACAGGGATCCCTCACAGTTGTGTCCCCTAATAGCAGGAGCTGTCAATATGGACAAGGTTAGTGAACCCGGGGCCATAACAAGCCAGACCACCCACCCCACCACCCCTGCCACAGTACCACTACCAACCACCATCCACACTACATACAGCCTGTGCACGGCCCTGCTTTGATTACACACTTGGAAATTATAGAGAAAATTCCACAAAAAATCAGACCAAATCCCAGAGAATGTCACCATGTTACCTCATAAAAACTAAAGATTTATATTATCTACTGATCTAATCTGATCAATACATGAAGATCCACTAATCTGATCAATACATGGGAATAAAATGTGTAAAATGTAGGTTTGTTTTCAATTATTCAAAGGAAATAATTTACAAAAACATGTCAAATGTGAATAAAATGTGCAAACTACTTGGAATAGCAGGGAGAAACATTTATTTTTTTAAATGTTAAATGCGTCATAAAAGTGAACAAATCCATCTAAAGTGATGAGAAAATTTAGGTAAATACTTGGAAAAAATGTGCAAATAGTACTAAAACACCCAAACCATCTACTTGTCTAAACTGTTGCACACATGCAGATCCACTAATCCTTTCAATAAATGGAAATAAAATGTGTAAAATACAGGTTCATCTTAATTTTTCTGAGGAATTCATGAACAAAAACATGTCAAAGGGGAATAAAATGTAAAAAGAAATACTTGGAATAGCAGGGGAAAATACCCCCAATATTTAAATGTGTCATAAAAGTGAACAAATCCATCTAAAGTGATGAGAAAATTAGGTCAATAATTTGAAAAATTAGCAGAAAGTACTAAAAAATTCAAACCCTCCACTGGTTTAAACTGTTGCACACATGCAGATGCAACAAAGTTATGAATTTCCAGATTGACTAACTCTGCAACCAACTATTTCGGGCTTCCTCCTCAGACTTCCTATGAAAACAAGAGGTACTGGCTTGAGATCCGTAACTCTGGACACACTATCTGAGGACATGAAGACCTCAGGACACTTGGGTTTGCCTTTAGGGACCCTCTACTTACTACCACATAAGTGTGATGTTCTTTAAAATAGTTCAAATCTAAAAATAGAGTTCTGTGTCAGTGAAAAACACATACGTTAATCACTTCCACAGTTTGGCTCAAAATGTCTAAATCGAAATTTCTCAATGTGATGTTTACGTCAACTATATGCTGGGTGTGCGACGGCCACCATGGGGTTTCTGGCAGACCCCCTGACGTGTGTGTGCATTAGACTCCTGTCTTTCCAGACAGGTCAGGTGGGTTTGCCAAAAACTGACGCCTGGCACCTGTAGCTACACAGTTGGCGTGTCGGGGGGAAAAGGCGTCCCGTCCCTCCTGAGGCCTCTAACCCTGGTGAAGAGAAGGTGCAGCAAGTCCAGGAAGCAGTGAAGTCCAGTTGGAGGGTGCTGTAAAGCTCACTGCAGGAGCTGTGAGCCACCCGCACCCCCGGACCCTTTCTGGCCGAACTGGAGCCCGGTCACAGCGCACCGCAGTGGAGGAAATGCGCCTGGTGGGGACACAAGCCAGACCTGGGGGGAAAGTCCTGCAAGGGGATCCTCCCAGCACTGACCCAGACCCACTGAGATTGACTCACTCTGATTGGTAATATGGGAATGAGGGTCAAAACACCCCCCGCCACCTCTCTAGTTTTTTGATAATTGGCACTCTGACTTTATGTATGTATTATTAACTTATATTAATTAATTTATATTTTACTCTGGATAATCCCTGTAACTGGTAAATCATTTATTCGTACCGCACATTTAAAACCAAAGTGATTCACAGTAAAATAGTAATAAAAGAAATTTAAATAATTAAATACAAATATACAGTACATATGCTAGTACTGACAAATGAGACAAAGCAAACAAGACATGTAGTGAAGAAACAACAGAGCAGGAATACAACAATACACACAGTAATAGGGTCTTCATCCCAGAAACCCACAATTTCAAAGGCCATAGAGCAGAATACACCCGCTTCTCATATAAACGCTTATTCAGAATTAACGTCCATGTAAACACGAAAGGAATAGCTTTAATTCCGAAATACTTTATCCGGAATAAATAATTCAGAATTAAAAAAAGCATGTAAACATACGGACTGACCGTTTATTATTTGGTTTAAACAGTTGGAAAAGTGACAGATACTCAAATAAACCCAGTTTCATGAACAGACTCAGATAAACATTCATTTGGGAACGATGATAAAAGCAGCTCTGGGTGTTAATGTGTTCAATCCAGCGTCGCTGTGGCATAAGGCACAACATGGCTGATGATAATTAACCCTTTCCGTTCCCTGACAGAATATTATAGGGCTGTTATCGGCCGTCGTCTACCAGGGGACTTGTATTGATGAGCTCAATAAGCTGATCTGGGCTCAAATCTGAATGTGCAGACAAAGTGCACGTCTGTCACCCGTTTCCCCTCGGTGTTTAATTGAGATTAAATTGAAGTCAAATATTAAAAAAAAAAAAAAAAAAAGTGAAAAGGAGAAGAAGAATCGCGGAGCCGATAATAGGATTATTGTTTGTTGTTTGTTTGTTATGGATGGTGGATTAAAAAGAAAACCAGGGTTAAACGCAGGGAAGATTAGCACAGGCTGCGTAGTTATCGCCCTGCCGTTTCATAAAATTAGCAAACGCAACAGACTGAGAGCTCATTTGCATGAGGAGATAACGCTGGCATTGTTGTATGAGTGTTGCTGCTAATTAGAGGTTGTGCGAATACTGTTATGATGAATTAAACCCTTCATCATTAACACTGAGAAAACTCACAAATGATTGGACAGAGGGGGGAAGAGCTGAAACAGGAGCTTGAAAGAGTATTTACAGGGTGTCAAGTTGACTGACACCCCCTTAGGGAGGGAGGGGCCGCTCTCCCCTTTTGAATCCAGTCAAAGTCAGTAAAGCCCCAGATTGAAATATTATGGTTTTTAATAAGACTTTGGGGGTGTGACCTGCTTCTGTAAGAGCGCTGCGGTGTGCACATGGGTGTTGGTACGTGCACGTGGATCTGTGCACGGCCCGTATGTACACGTCTGTACCATACTGTACTGTATGTGTGTTTGCTTTATCTAAAGTGGTTAATTAAATAGCAGAGTGGAATTGTCATTTGGTTTTAATTATGTGCCATAAATGAGGCTCGCTGTGAACCAGTCCTTCAAAAAAACATCATTTAAAAAAAAAAAAAAAAGAATATACAGTCGACTTGGAAGTTATGCAATCTGATGATGATGATGATGATGATGATGATGATGGGGAGGGGTGGAGGGGAGTGGCAGAGGGAGGGGGGGGTAAAAAAGGGAGACGGTGCTAATTAAAGTCAGCTCTCTGTCAGTTCTGGTGGATAAACACTTCAGGAAGCTTTTGCAGATAGACGAGAGATGCCTTTGTGTCAGGGAAATCTCTCTTACGTGGAAACAGACTCCGCAAAGGGTGACAATCCCCAGGGAGAAAACGTCTGATAAGGACCACGCCAGAGTTTTGGTGTTTTTTTTTTTAAAAGCCACAACAGGACTCATTAAGTCCTGGGCTATAACAAGTTCAACCCACAGGACCAAACACACTTCCTGTTTGAATTTAAACACCACGTCACAATTAACACAACGCATTCTCATCATAAACAGGCATCACTGGGGTCAAATATAAGGCCTGCAGACCAAAAGAAGGACACCCAAGGGTCCAGTAGAAAATACATTATTAGTCATTTTAACAAGAACAAGTAAAATGCAAACCAAGCTGAAAATTAAATATATATAAATGACGAATTGAAAAATAAACTTAAAATTTAAAATATAGAAATTACTACTGAAATTAAAATGCAAACCAGTCAGTGAATGAGTGAAAACAAGCTGAATATTAAAAATGCATAAATTACTAATTTAAAAACAACCTTAAGATTAATATATATATATATATATATATATATATATATATATATATATATAAATTAGTACTAAAATTAAAATACAAACCAACCATTGAGGAGTAAAAACACGCTTGAAAGTAAAAATCTATAAATTATACAAATTAAAAATAAATAAATGTTTGTGTTTTTTGTGGTAAATTTGAGTACAAAGACACACAATTAATATAGATTAAAAACAAATATTCAATCATGATTAATCAACATTAACCAAAAGTAACCCTGCAATTAATCAGATTGAAACTCATCATTCGACAGCTCATTAATCTATAGTATTTGATTTTCAAACTCAAGAAAGAAGGGAATGTACGTGAACATAATGTGTTTGTCATAAATGCATTAGCCTAGTGTTAGCAGAATCCTCCACTAGCGTATGCTTCATGTTTATGTGGTATTTTAATCTGGTGAAAAGAAAACTGTCACAATATTTAGTTGACAAATTTCCTCTAAAATATAGTAAAACACGAAGAATCACGAAAAAATGCTGAAAAAAAATTCACACAAAAATAAACTAACACTCAAAGCTTGTGACCACTGGTGAGATGCACATGAAGCCCCTCCCACATGTTCTCACATTGGCTGTAGACCACCTTGTATGTCGTGGTGTTTGTTGGCGGTCACCACATGCACCAGGGCCGGGGGCTCCAGAGGCTCTGAGGGGCCCCGTGCCTGCAGGCGACGCTGACCCGCCATCCTCCAAAGACCGTCTACGGTGAGGTGGCAATGCTCGCTTCAGGCTACAAACGTATGAGGGGGGTGGAAGGAAGTGTGATGGGGGGGGGGGCAAAGGCTTAATTTGTCTGTTTTGTCACTAAATTTCAAAAGGAAATGTGTTGGGTTTTAACTGTGTTTAATCCCATTCATCATGTGGAGATAGAAAGCTAATGGGGGAGAAAAAGGGAAGTGGGGGTGTTTGAGGAGGGTGGGGGGGGTCAGGTCAGAGCTCCTCCCTAAACAGAGACAAACCTTTAAATAGTGGATCATGTGTAACAGGGACATCAGGGTCCACATTCAGCCCAGTTTGATCTGCAGTGAGTGGAACCAGGTAATTAACAGCATTAATTAATAAACTATTAATAAAATATTTGATTAGTGTTATTGTTAAAGGGGTGGGGGTGAGGGGGTAGAGCAGAACCCTATTTATTTCCCTGTTTATTCTATCATATTCTATTCTAATCACTATTCACTCTTGTACAACACTCTGTTAATGCAGATAAAGTGTCAAATCAACACTTATTATTAAATTTAACTCCTTCACCTTTGACCTTTAACCTGAACCTGTACAAACAGTACATTAGTGGTAAACTATAAACTTCCTGAACTGATTATCCCCCTGATTCCACGATGGGTGCAGTTGATCTTTGTGTTTTCGAGCACAGCACCTGAGCCATGTGGCGCTAAAGGAAGACAGAGCGAAACCAAAAAGGTACCCGGAGAAGCCATGGGTGTTTTTTTTTTCCTCCTTTGGAACAACACCACGTTTGTCTTTGAATGACAGCCAGCAGTATTTTCAAGGCTTTCCTTCCGAGTGAAGCCCGGGCGACAAACTGCACATCACAAGCCGGCCAAGATGGCATCCATCGCAGAGCCCCGCCACTGATCTCACTGCCATCGGCCGCCAATCAGACTCATCATATCGCCGCCTTCTGCTCGCTGACAGCCACCAGGGCCAACAAACTTAACTCTTCCTCCACCGGCCTGGACCAAAATACTACAGGATCTGTCTCTGCTTCCCTTTGTTTCTGCACACATTTTATTTACACACAAAAAATAATAAAAAATAGGGATGTGAAATTTAACACATTAACATGGTTTAATTTAACATCGTGATTAATGTGATTAAATATTTTAATCATTTGACAGCACTAACAAAATAAACTAAAAAAACTGAACCACAAGCAGTCTGTGCAGAATCTACTCTAGGATCACTGTGACCAGAGAGACCTGGACTAAATACTGGGAGAGGTCTGGTACAAATACTGTAGGAGGTCTGGGCTAAATACTGGAGAAAGTCTGGATTAAATACTGGACAAGGTCTGGACTAAATACTGGAGAAAGTCTGGACTAAATGCTGGAGAAAGTCTGGACTAAATACTGGAGGTCTAGGCTAAATACTGGAGGAGGTCTGGGCTAAATACTGGAAGAGGTCTAGACCAGATACTGGAGGAGGTCTGGACCAAATACTGGAGAAAGTCTGGACTGAATACTGGAGGAGGTCTGGGCTAAATACTGGAGAAAGTCTGGACTGAATACTGGAGGAGGTCTGGAATAAATACTGTAGGAGGTCTGGACTAAATACTGCATTTAGTCCTGTATTCCACAATGGAAATAAACCTTCAGGCTTTATTGTGACATCCTGACTTTTATTTTTTATTTAAGTATATGTTGTGGTTTACTTTAAACTAGATCACGTATTTACTTTTATTCAAGAAATGAGATTGTCGACTAAAATCAATCAATCAATAACGGAGGAGCTCTAGAGTAGATCTAGGTTAAATACTAGACGAGATAAAAATAAAATACAAAATTGTTTATTTTTTTATTAGATTCGATTTTTGGTGGGTGGGACTAAAAACAAACTAAATGTGATTGACCAAAATCAATCCATAGGAACCTTGTGAGGAATCTGATTACAAAGTCCAGTCATTCTAAAGCATGTAAAAAAAACAAAAACAACAAAACCACAATGGGACTGAAGCAGAACATGCAGTCATTCTGTGCAGGATCCAGCTCAGCCTCACTGTCACCAGCTCTGGGAGGCTTTGTACAGTTAGCTTAGCGCTACACACAACACTGGGCTAAATTATGGTGTGAATGTGCACACGGAACATCTCTAACTTAATTGGGAATATTGAATAGCAGATAATTAGATATTTGATGTGACACGTGGCGTCTAATGGGCTTGATGCAGTGGTCTCATGTTGTTCCCATAGCGAGAGGGATTTTTGATGTGTTGTCAGGCCCCAGTGTAAAAATAACTGAAGTGACAGCAGTGACTTGGTTGTCAGTGTTGTCGAGGCTGGTGCGGATTTTCACAGCCGTGGGTCCTGTGTATATGTGTGCGTACGCCTGTTGTGTATACGCTGTTTGTGTCAGAGCGCACGCATACACACTTGTATACGTGTGCATGTTTGTGCACGGCAATGTTGTGGGTGACAGTGCTGATCGCTGTGTGATGACAGCCTATCATTGTCGCTGTGCAAGAGTGAGAGTGGCAGGGGGGCCTTTTTGGCATGTGTTTTCTCCACGCCTTCATCTGTGTCTATGGCACTCCGAGCTTGGCTTAACAAAGGAGAGACGCAGGGCGGTGAAGGTTGGGGTAGTTGGGGTGGGGGTGGGGGTGGGGGGGGTGTTGTGCGTGCAACGGATGTCGGAGGCTGGGTGGGGCTAGCCGTGGAGAAAATGTGTTGCTAGCAGTCACATGGTGTCACTTTCCAATTTGTGGTTCAGGAACAGGAAGCAGAATTCACAGGCTTCATCGGGGGGGGGGGACTAAAAAAAATTAAAAAAATTGCCATGGCAACGAGTTCCTTTTAAAATCATCTTCTCGGGAGGGTTTGCGATTTCCGAGAAACACTTATGAGACGTGTGGATTTAAAGTAAAGTCGAGGAAAAAACGACAACAGTTTTAAGCCTCAGCTGGACGTTGTTCTGCAGTAATAAAAGTGTATGTAAACACCCGAGACGACGATTTTAAAAGAAACCCGTTGCCATGGTGATTTATTTTTTGCCCGATTAAGTCTGTGAATTCTGCTTCCTGTTCCTGAACCACGGATTGAAAGTGACACCATGTGACTGCTAGCAACACATTTTATCCACGGCTAGCCCCACCCAGCCTCCGACATCCGTTGCACGCACAACACCTCCTCCAACTGGGATTCAAACCCCTCCACCTGAAGAGGTAAAGGCTGTCCCCGTTCTCTCCGCGTCAGGGAGGAGGTGCTAATGCTATGGATAAGAAGGTAGAGCAGATCATCCAATAACAGAAGGGTTGGCGGTTTGAATCCCGGTCTGTCCTCATCATGTAACTTTGTGTCTTTGGGCAAGACACTCTGCCAAGGTAGACCCCCCCCCCCTTCCACTATACAAATAAAATATATTATCCTAAAATATTGTATCCTTTCGATCCTGTTACTTCTATACTCTTATATGTTTCAAACTAAATGTAGAGAAACGATAGAAAAGTCAATAAAAACTGTTCAAATAAATCCACTTTAGTTACTACAGTATGATGTCAGACACGCCCCTCAGCGTCCATAGAGCTGATGGTTATCACAAATAAGGTACAAATACAATTTTTAGGAGTTTTTACGCTTTGAGCCTTTGTTCACAATGTGTTCACATGATTCTGAGTACAAACAAAGGTCTGTAGGGTTTAAAAACATCACAAAAAGCCTCCTGTGTTTTTACTCTGTTTGTATTTGGATGCATAAAAACAAAGTAACTGACCTTTGTATGAACCTGAAGCAAAAGAACCTCAGCTAACACACACACACACACACATATATATACATAGATGTATGTATGCATTAGTGTAGTCAAATTATTACAATTTTTAATCAGATTACTATATCTTACTACGAATTACAAATCTTCCCCCCACCACCACCCCACACACCTCCACCAATCACACCAGTTGTTTTTTTTCCTATATCAGCATTTTCTGAAAATTTCAGCCAAATCCATCTATAACTTTTTAAGTTATTTTGCAGACAAACAGCCAGACAGACAAACACCAGAGAAAACATAACTGTCATTCCTTAGTGGAGTAAACATGCTAAAATCTACTAAAAATATAAACTAACAAAAAAAAAGCAATGAAAAATCCAAAACATTTTCAGAAACTCTTCCAAAATACAGAAACAAAAATATAAAATATTTAAGATATGTGGAATTAATATGTTTCTTCAATTCAATAATTCAAGCAATAAAATCTGCCACCTTGGTCAGATTTATTAAATCCGATTTTCCAGATTAATTGTCTATAAACACATCTTTCTATATCTGTGAAAAGTTCATCTTTAGGTGATTCTATTTTAAGTGTGATGAAATATTTAGACTAGAAATGAGCCTGACCCTTGGTCAGATGGTCTGTCCCGTTGATGGTTCATGTTTATTGTCCCAGTTTGGACAAATAAATAAACTACCAAAATATGGTGTGATGTAGAACTATCACTAACAATCATAAGAACTGTCATATGAACACCAATGTGTTCATATGACAGGGGGTTTTCAGGCTGTGGGGGTTTTTTGTGGGTTGTTTTTTTCCATAAAACTTTGCCCTAAACTTTAATATAACCAATAAAAACAAAAATAATTAGAAAGGAATGTGGGTAAAAAACCATTACACCATTTATTAACATGCTTTAATTAGATGAGTGGAACAACAGATATTAACCCTTGAACTACTGAGACTTTAACAGTTCCAGTCAAAAATAACAAAACAAGCAACAAAATGGACAATAACAGCCAAAAATGAAGAATAAACCAACAAAATACTAAGTAAAATGTACAAAATAAGACATAAATGGCACAAAAGTGAAGAAAAATACTAAAATATAATATTAAATGAAGAAATATAAAACAAAATACGGAAAAAAATTAACAAAAACTAATAAATATTTACAAAATAATAACTTAACTTAGTTAAAATTAACTCAAATCAACTATAAATAAACAAATAAATAATATGATTTATTATATTTGGTTCCAGTAGTTTTAGCTTTTTCTTTTTTCTAAATCACCTATTTATTTCCATATATCAGATCCATGAACAAAACTCAGTGAAATCACAGTTTTTTTTAACATTCAAACTAAACCATCCTTTCAGAACGCATCATCGCTGACACATCAGCAGTTAAAGGGTTAAACAGTCAATGTTTTAGGAGGTTTACGTTTTTAATGGTTAATATGAGCTTGAATTCCCTCTTTTTGAAAATACAAACTATCATCGTTTTGTCTTTTAGTGAATAAAGAGAAACTTTTCTAATGCATCAGAGCTCAGTCAGTGTGAGAAATGGATGCTTCATAAATGTGGAGGCAGTTAACCTTTAATAAACAGATGGACAACTGCGTTTGGCACCGAGGATTTAACACACTCACAAATAACACTGCACTCATATGGAAGCGTCCTGAAATAGCCACCGCCTCCTCTTCCCTCAACGTTGGGTTTTGTTCTTAAAACCTGCTGTCACACAGATCAGAGGTTACGTCAGGTCAATCTCAGATCATCATCACATTTACATGACTCATACGACCTACAGGCCGTCGGCATCACAGTGGGAGGACAGTGGACCTGACGACCCACGGCCCGAGGAGAGAGAGAGGGGCCGTGGAAAACCCTGATTTATTTTTGTCTTGTGATGTTTATTTCAAATTAATTAGTGTCATTAACAGCAGATGTGGTAGAAATACTCACAGAAGTACAGCTACTGGTGTGAAAAAATACTGTGGTAAAAGTAGAAGTACTGATTCAACTCTTCTACTTAAGTAAAAGTACAAAAGTAATAAAGTACAAAAGTAAAACTATATATTTTTTGTCATGAATGCAATAATACTTCAGAAAATAAAATAAGAAAAGTTTCAAAAGTATCTAAAATAAAGCCTTTAAAAGTTTCAAGAGAAGATAAAAATGATAATTTTAAGAGAAAAAGTCTAAATTATGAGATAATAGTCATGATTATAATATATAAAGTCAGAGTTTCTCTCCTCCACTGATTTTTCATACTGTCACATCTGTTTAGTTTGTAAAAGTAATGAGTCTATTGTGAGAATGTAAAGAGTATAAAGTACAGATACCTAAAAACTCTACTTAAGTACAGTAATGAAGTACTTTTACTGAGTTACTTTACACCTCTTATTACCAGAGAAGTAAAAGTACTTCATTACCAGAGGTGGTCAAAGTACTCACATTCTGTACTTACATAGAAGTACAGCTACTTATGTGAAAAAATACTCCGGTAAAAGTAGAAGTACTGATTAAATTTTGTACAATTGTACAAAAGCAAAACAGAATTTAATTTTTTTTTTTTTGCCATGAATGCAATATTTATTTAAACAGGAAAAGTAGCCAATGTAACGCCGTTAAAAGTCAGTTACTGTGTAGAAATTGTGTTTGATCAGGTCACAG
>CM035798.1:48996815-49274315 GCA_020466265.1 Siphamia tubifer | reverse complement strand
GGTATTTACAGCATTTTTCTGTTGCAGCTTCACTTCTGTTGTATTTGTTTAAAGGTGTCATTCCATGGTTATTTCATTAATATTACTGTGTTCTCCATTGTTATTGAATACACTGTGTGTTCGTTCTATTTAAAAAAACATCCGGATTGTTTTTTTTCCAGCTGTTTTTTCATGGTAGAAAATGACTTGAGGTCGAACACAGAGTTTACCGAAACTTCCTCATACATGTCCATGACGCGGTGACGAGGCGTCTCTGATTGGCTCAGAATGCGAGAAGGAACCCTCCCCCCTCCCCTCTCGCTCTCTGTGTGTCTTTACCCTTACCAGAGTAGCATCCAGCTAGCTAACCTGCAGGGAAAAAAACAAGGCTTTATTTCCACAGAGCACATGAACCGGTTTGATCTGACAATTGTTTCCAGTTTGTGCAGCAGCTACTGTGGCATCGTCTTCTGTTGTACATGCTAATGCTAATGCTACTTCAGATTCGCTGCAATGGAGGATAAGTTTAACCCCACGTGGGTGACGCTAAAGTCCTTCTGTCGTCACATGGGCCGCCAGTGGAGGTGACAAACCACTGTCAAAGGCAGCATGTGTCAGTAACTCGGGGTGACACATCAGATTCCAAAAGAAGCGTGGAAAAGTGGTTTTCAGTGGAATGACACCTTTAATGTGTTTGTGTTTTTGGTTCTACATTTTTCTTATGTTTGCAGCGTTTAGTCGATGCGCTACGTTTGTCCCTGTCGGCCACCGTAGGTCTATATTTTATGGGCTTCTTTTTTTTTTGACAATGAGCGTCTGTGGAAGTGCGGTAACTGTGTTTTCTCTACGGCTCTGGTCCAACCTTTATTTAGCTCCAATCACATCCAGACAAACAAACGCATCTTTGTGAAGGCGGCCCAGTTCGACGCTGAAGTGGCCTTGGGTCGGATTCCACGGAATTCCAACAACGGAGGCATTGATGAGGCGAATGTCAGCGCCGGGGGGTCGATGTAAGTTTTCTAAAATAATCAACGGATCCAGGATATTTGTGGGACAAAGGAGAGCTGTTGTCCACGTCCATTTGAAGACGGGCCCAAAAACACGCACCGGAACATCTCTTATCATAACATGACAATGCGTTCCCGTTCCTCCTGAACACGGCGGTCGGATTCAGGCTTTCTGTTTTATTTTTTTATTTTTTCGCACATGGCCTCCAGGCTCCACGGCGACGACTGATGTGAGCTGAAACGAACGGGCGTGAGCGGCGGTGGCGTCCACGGGGTAATGTCAGTGGACAGGTGACCTCCAGGACCAGAGGACCTCCACGTCCTGTCCACAAACAGGCCCCCGGGGGCCCCAAACCAGATCCCGCAGTCATGTCTAATCTGGTTACCGCGGCAACGGGAGGGATTAGTAGGGTGACGAGGGAGGGGCTCCTCCTCTAACGAGACTGGTCATATGCATAATTCATGTAAATGAGGCCGGCGAGGGATGGGGGGGGGGGTTACCTCGTTGGAGGACGAGTAACAGTCAAACAAATACACACACACAAATACACACAAAGACAAACGCACACAAAGAAACATAAATGCACACACACACACACACACACACATGCTAAGAAAAAAAAACAAATCTACACACACACACAAATACACAAACACACAAACACACCTACACACACATAAAGACAAACACACACTACCATAATAAACTCACATGCTTACACAAACAAAAACATACACACACACACCGACACACAAATACATAAACAAATGCACACACACGCTAAGCAGAACACAAACACAAATCTACACACACACACACACACACATATGGATATACAAACACGCCGACACATAGTCACACACACACACACACACACACACACACACACACACACACACACAGGACAACCCCCAGTATAACAGCTGATCGTTGGTTCTATTTTAACCATTAAAAACCTTCTTCTCTGTCAGTTTTTCATATTTGACTTTTCATTTCTTCTCATTACTATCCTTTGTATTTGACCTTTGACCTTTTTCACTGTAAATCAAGTGTGTCCATGTATTTAATCGAATGTTGATGTAAATTCAAAGGTAATTTTTATCAGAAACAGTACCAAACTGAACAGTGTCTTTGTCCGTCATGACCCTAACATGACCCCACCGTGACCTTCCACCAGCACTGATCAATCACTACTTCACTTTCTCTTCAATTTACTTCACTTTGTGGTTTGTTTGGTAATGTTGTGTATTGTTTTCAAGATGTTTTTTGTTTTGTTTTATTGACTATTTTGGCTCTTTTTGTTAATTTTATTCAATGTCAGGGGTACTCCACTATAAAAAGTCCCAGACCCATTGGACTGACAGGTACTAAACACTTCCTTTTAGTGGATATTTCCATTAATGGTAACTTTACGGGTTCATTTAAAATTTTAATTCTCTTTTATTCACCTGTTTTGTCTTCATCCCTCTTTTATTTTGGTGACGCTTCAGAAAAACCATCTCGTCCAATCAAACGGCAGAAGGCCTTTTCCACATCCACTCATGAACAGATGTCTTAAAGGACAAGATCGTGGCTGTGATTCCACTGTGACTCAACATGCATGTTACCAAACACTGTGTGTGTGTGTGTGTGGTGTGTGTGTGTGTGTGTGTGTGTGTGTGAGAGAGAGAGAGAGACCATGTGTGTGTGTGTGTGTGTGAGTGTGTGTGTATGGCCGTGTGTGTGTGTGTGTGTGTGTGTGTGAGTGTGTGTGTGTGTGTGTGTGTGTGTGTGTGTGTGTGTGTGTGTGTGAGTGTGTGTGTGTGTGTGTGTGTGTGTGTGTGTGTGTGTGTGTGTGACCATGTGTGTGTGTGTATATGTGTATATATGTGTCTGTTTGTAGATTGATAGACAAAATGAGACAGATAGATAGATAGATAGATAGATAGATAGATAGATAGATAGATAGATAGATAGATAGATAGATAGATAGATAGATAGATAGATAGATAGATAGATAGATAGTGTGTGTGTACGTACATATGTGGCCAAATGTGTACGCGTGTCTATGTGTGTGTGTGTGTGTGTGTGTGTGTGTGTGTGTGTGTGTTAGTTACAGAATGTGAATGCACTTGTTTATGTATATGTTGCTTCTCAGTGGACATGACAAATGTGTTGCCCCTTCGTTTGCGAACTACCCCCCCACCACCACACACACACACACACACACACACTCTACCACCTCTTCGCCCTATCTCTCCTCTTCCTGCCCCCCCCCCACCTGCATAATAACCCCCCCCCCTCTCTTCTTTCCTGCCAGAGCGCCCATGTCCAAACCAAACACAACAGATCAACAGCTCTGCATGCAGATCGTGTCACAGGATAAATTATGCGCAGCGTGTCAGCTTCATACGTGGGCTCTCGGCTGGCTGTCCGTGACATGTGTCAGGGTGCCCCTGCATCTCCGCCGCTAACGCTAATGACGTGATGCCGGGTTAGCCTCCAATGCTCCCCACCCCACCCCGCCTCTACGCCTGCCCTCAGCCACCCCAGCCCTTACACCCCCCCCCCCCCCCCCCCCCCCCCCACCTATCACCCCACGATGAGACAGTGTGTGTCACCTCCAGAAGGGCGGAAGAAAAAAAGCATGGTTTTTAAAGAGGATAAAGATGGACAAGAGTGTCTGGTCTGGTCTGGTGTAAGGACACAGCTTCACTCTTCACACCAGGGGTCTCAAACTCATTTTCTTCAGGGGCCACATTCAACCTGATTTCATCTCCAGTGGTCGGACCAGTAAAGTGAAAACATAATAATCTATAAATAATGACAACTCCACATTTTTGTCATTGTTTTAACCTATTAATTTAATGAAAATACTGTTATAAATCATCAAAATACAAAAAAAGTTACATTTCATAAGGAAAATAAGTGCAATTTGAACAATATTCTGCCTCAATTTATCATTAATCCATGTGTTTTATTATGGATCAGTTCTACAAAGACATTAAACTCTTAGTAACACAAGCAGAAAATAGTTCAAATTGTGTTTAAATTTCACGATGTTCACGTTTTATTGTTACAGGATAGTTTGTAAATGTAAATATTTTCACAATTTAATATTGTTTTTTTTACTGTTAAACAGTATTCAAGATTTTTTTCTTAATTCTTAATATTTTTTTGTTATTCAACTTTTTTTGGATTCATTTGTTGTTTTTTCTTTTCTTTTTTTTTTCTTTTTTCTTTTTTTTCAGGGGTCACATTCTGTTAAATTTGATCACAAATGGGCCGGACCAGTAAAATAAAAACATAAAATATATAAATAATAATTCACCACAAACTGATGTCCATGTTTTAGAGGGAAAAAGTAAATTTACATTATTTATGAAAATGTTCGAAACAGCTTGAAGTTCAAGGTGTTTTTTGTTTCTTTTTCAGAGTCAAACAGATTAGTCAAATTTTAAAAGACACTGATTTTAATATTTACTGATACCAAAAAAAGCAAATGCTGAATCCAAGATATACATGTATATTATTATTATTATTATTATTATTATTATTATTATTATTATTATTATTATTATTATTATTATTATTATTATTATTATTATTATTATATGAGTCTTATGATATATTGCAGATCATGTTCTGCATTTTGTTATTATAGTAGATTTATTCATCTTTTTAAACAGACAAACTGAAGAAGATTTGTATTAGATATTGATCCAGATTGTGCCCCACACACACACACATAGACACACGCACACACACACACCAACAAAGATACACTGGCCTTTTGAATTTGTTCTGCACTTTAAATAAATAAAAATGAAAAATTCTATTCTATTCTATTCTATTCTATTCTATTCTATTCTATTCTATTCTATTCTATTCTATTCTATTCTTTGTTTGTGGAAGCGGTTCCACCCTTTTCCCACCAAACATGACATGTCAGACCATTTTTTTTTTTTTTAAACTATTTACTGCTCTTCCACCTTCTCATCCTGCTCAAGATGGTGCATTTTTTATTTATGCTTGTCTTTTTCTTTTCTTCTTTTTTTTTTTTTTTTTTTCTTTTCCTCTCTTCCGTCTTTAGTCTTTGTATGCAAATCCTGTCGGACTTGTCTGAATTATGTGTGTCTGTCCGGGAGCCTCTGTGATTCGGAGTGACTGAGGATTGCACACACGGTGATTGCATCCACTGGGCCCAGTCTGAGCCCTGCATAAGTAATTGAGATGTCAGTATGTGTTCTCATATTCCCACAACAAAACTGTAGGAAAACATGCACTGTTGAAGGTCATTTGAATAATTCCTTAATGGAAGGGAGGCCTTGTTTTTCAGGATGCATGAAAAAGCAAATGTCAATGATCAAAATCAAGCAGCATCATATCTCACGGAGGCAGCAGCGATTCCTGGAGCACTTCAGCCTCTATCTCCATCTTCCCTCTGAAATGATAGATAAGGGATAAGTGTCTTTGTGCATATCAAACAAAACACACGCCACTATTTCTCAAGGGTCTTTTTGAAACACAAATTGGTTTTGAGACATTTTCTATGGTGACCTCTTTGATTTGAAATAGGAAATGACAGGGACATGTTAGTTCTCATCTTCCAAAAAACCCCTGAGAGGTCAATGACTAAATCATACATATACAGGCTGGATAATGGGAAAGAGCGCATTAATCTTTCATATCTGGATTATTATTGTAACTATAGACTTGTCTGGAGGTGATCAGACAAATAGAGATGGATTAGATGCTTTACATGCAGCCACACATTTACATATTTATTTAATAAGGCTTTTGTTGTCACTGGGATTTTCTACTAATACTGAAAAAATTATATATATACAGGACATCTGTCTGTCTGTCTGTCTGTCTGTCTATCAGTCTGTCTGTCTATCTGTCTATCTGTCTGTCTGTCTGTCTGTCTATCTATCAGTCTGTCTGTCTATCTATCAGTCTGTCTGTCTGTCTGTCTGTCTGTCTAATTATCAGTCTGTCTGTCTGTCTCATTTTGTTCATTTTTCAAACATTTCAAAATTTTTTGTATTTTCAAATTTTCGTGTTAATTATTTGTTGTTTCGTCTGAGAATGTATCAGAGGTTCTATATCTGCTTCTTCTTATGGTTCTATCTCTGGTTCCATCATTGGTTCCATCAGTAGTTCTATCAGTGGTTCGGTCAGTGGTTCCGTCAGCGGTTCTATTGGTTCCGTCAGTCGTTCTATCGCTGGTTCCATCAGTGGTTCCGCCATTGGTTCTGTCTGTTGGTGGTTCCATGAGTGGTTCCGTCAGTGGTTCCATTAGTGGTTCTATCGTTGGTTCTGTCAGTGGTTCCGTCTGTTGGTGGTTCCATGAGTGGTTCTCTCAGTGGTTCCATCAGTGGTTCTATCATTGGTTCCATCAGTGGTTCCCTCAGTGGTTCCATCAGTGGTTCTGTCAGTGGTTCCCTCAGTGGTTCCGTCAGTGGTTCCATTAGTGGTTCTATCATTGGTTCCGTCAGTGGTTCTATCATTGGTTCTGTCAATGGTTCGGTCAGTGGTTCCATCAGTGGTTCTGTCATTGGTTCCGTCAGTGGTTCCGTCCATGGTTCTATCATTGGTTCTATCATTGGTTCTGTCAGTGGTTCCATCAGTGGTTCCCTCAGTGGTTCCGTCAGTGTTTCCATCAGTGGTTCTATCATTGGTTCCGTCAGTGGTTCTATCAATGGTTCTGTCAATGGTTCCGTCTGTTGGTGGTTCCATGAGTGGTTCTCTCAGTGGTTCCATCAGTGGTTCTATCATTGGTTCCATCAGTGTTTCCCTCAGTGGTTCCATCAGTGGTTCTGTCAGTGGTTCCCTCAGTGGTTCCGTCAGTGGTTCCATTAGTGGTTCTATCATTGGTTCCGTCAGTGGTTCTATCATTGGTTCTGTCAATGGTTCGGTCAGTGGTTCCATCAGTGGTTCTGTCATTGGTTCCGTCAGTGGTTCCGTCCATGGTTCTATCATTGGTTCTATCATTGGTTCTGTCAGTGGTTCCATCAGTGGTTCCCTCAGTGGTTCCGTCAGTGGTTCCATTAGTGGTTCTATCATTGGTTCCGTCAGTGGTTCTATCAATGGTTCTGTCAATGGTTCTGTCAGTGGTTCCAACAGTGGTTCTATCATTGGTTCTGTCAATGGTTCTGTCATTGGTTCCGTCAGTGGTTCCGTCCATGGTTCTATGTACAGTTGTATAACAGTTTAGATGCGGTGGTCAGATCTCAGTGCAGTGTCTGTTCCGCGGGTTCTCAGACAGAAGTGTTCTCGTACCAAACAGAAGGAACCGCTCCAGTCTTTGCTTTAGTAAAAACACATCGCTCATCCTCCAGGACGGAGCAAACATTTCATCCCCGTTCGCTTTGTGTTTTGTCCGGGCGTGTGATGGATGAAGGCGCTGGTGTCACACACCTGCACTCCTCATCCACCTCCACATCATAACTAAAGCTGCGGCAGACGGAGATGATCTGCTCCATCCGTTAGTCTGCCAACGTCAAACACCATCATTCTGAAAAGACAACTCTGTCACATCAACCCTCCCACCACAAAATAAACCCACCCTGATGAAAGACTGCCGCCTGTCCATCAAAACACCAGCAGCAGTGCAGCGGCGCTGACAGCAGCTGCGGCGGCGGATTCACCTGGAACATGTGCAGAACACGCAGGAAGTCGACTGTGTCACAACACACACTCATTTAGACTGAGTTCAAACAGACACATGTGGACCAGGGGTATTAGACAGAACCAGTATTAGACAGAACCAAGACATTAACCCTTAAAGACCCAATGGTGCTAATTAGCAACAATCTGCTGATGTGATACGACAGTTATGATCTATTGTGATATAAGCAAGTGTTAACAAGGAACAACAAAATTTGAATAAAGGAAAAAAATTAAAACTGAATCAACCAAAAAAACAAAAGAAAATTTCTGGCAGCAAAAAAGTTTAATAAAGTAAGAAAAAAAAAGATGAGAAAAAGAAAATGTTGAAGAAAGCAAAAAAAATGAAATTAAGCAAAACAAATAAAAGTCTTGAATCAAGCAAAAAATAAAATATTGAATCAATCAAAACATCTTGAAGAAAAAAGTTGAATGAACCACCCCAAAAAACTTAAAAATGTAAGCAAAAAAAAGTTAAATAAAGTACAAGAAAAAGTTTGGAATGAAGCAAAAAAAGTTAAATAAGGGCCAAAACATTTATTAAAAAAAAAAAAAAAATTAAATTAAATTAAGCCAAAAAAAAATCTTGAATCAAGAAAAAAAAATCTAGTATGAAGCTGAAAACATCTTGAAGCAAAAAAGTTGAATGAAGTAAAAAAAATAAAAGAAAAAGAAAACAAAACCTTGAATCAAGCAAAAAATGTTGAAGAAAAAAGTTGAATAATGAAACAATTAAATCTCGAATAAAGCAAAAAAAGTTTAATGAAAGAAAAATAAAAAATAAAATTTGAAATTAAGCAAAACAAAAATAAAAAAAAAAAATCTTGAATCAAGGAAAAAATAAACCTCTTGAAAAAGCACACACAAAAAATCTTGAATCAAAAAAAGTTGAATAAAGTAACAAAGAAATTAAGCAAAAAAAACGACTTGAATCAAGCAAAAAAAAATCTTGAATGAAGCCAAAAAAATGTAAGCAAAAATAAGTTAAATAAAGTGAAAAAAAGAAGTAATTACGCAAAAAAAGTCTTATAATGACCAAAAGTAAAAAAAACCAAACCAAACAAACAAACAAACAAACAAAAATATATATATCAGTTGTTATATCTTATATCTTCTGATTCTGTCTGATTTTAAATGTGATCAAATATTTAAATTCAGGTTTTTCCAGTGAACACATAAAAAACCCCAAACATTAAAAACCATGTGTTTTTCTACAGTTTCCTTAATGAAGTGTTTGTTTCATTTGGATCCAAACAGTTTCGGTTCTGTCACACGCTGAGGGTTTATTTTCAGCTGTTTGGATGCGACTAAACCTTACCTTAGAGATGTGTACAAACTTGGAGGTTGTGAAGAAGGAACACAGCAGGAGTTCTGTGGGTTCCACGGCTGTCACTGATCTTCATCCTGTTCACACACACACACACACACGCACGCACGCACACACACACACACACACGCACGCACACACACACACACGCACACACACACACACACACACACACACACACACACACACACACACACACACACACACACACACACACACAAACACAAACAGGATACCTGTCGTCATGGTAACCAACCACGACGCACTGTACAGACGAACAGGTGAAGCAGGTACAGGTGGATTTAACAGATCCACAGGAAATGGGTCAAAGGGTTGTTATGCTGTTAGCATCATTAGCTACTGTAGGTACCGAGTGTGTTTACGGGAGAACATCTGTTTTTCTGTCCCTCCTCCTGGGGACGAAGAACGATGACGTTTGTCGCATTTCAACGTAAAGTTTAGATAAATGACACTGCAATACACTGTCTATGGTTCTGTCTGTGGTTCTGTCTATGGTTTTATCTGTGGTTCGGTCTGTGGTTCTGTCTATGGTTCTATCTGTGGTTCTGCCTAAGGTTCTATCTACAGTTCTATCTGTGGTTCAGTCTTTGGTTCTGTCTATGGTTCTATCTGTGGTTCTTCCTATTACCCAAATTACTCAGTATTTCATAATAAAGTGTTTTATTTATTTTATTTTAAATGTGTTTGGTATTTTTCACAATGTGATGAAAGGTGATCATTTAGCTAACGCTACAGTTAGCATTATTGTGCTGAGTCATCGCATCGTTGTAATGCACTTTTGTAAAGAATCATCAGAATGACCCACATGGACCCAAATATCATATTTGTTCCACATTGGCCTGAGTGTGAACGTGTCCGTACACAGTTATGCTAGCAGGCTAACAGTACCAGGCTGCTCCACCCCTGTTCTATCGCCACAGATGCAGATGCAGCAGGTTCCAGGTAGTGTTGTTTTCAGCGTCTCCACACCCAGCTCTGTCTGCGGCACATAATGGTCTGAGCCCTGAGAGGAAGCAGGCATTTACTTATACAAAACCTTGAGGAAATCCCTACCAATCCTCAGGGCTCACGTTCAGCGGCGCCCAAAACACAAAGGCTATGCAAATCTGCCCGGCCTGCGTTTATCTACCCTCGGTTTCCGTTTGCACCGCGGGAACCAGCATTGTGCCGTGCGTGGCGATTATCGCATGTAATTTACATAGAATACGCACAGGAAACAGTGCAGTGATCTCTAACAAAGCAGGAAAGAGTCTCTATCGGCTCAGCAGCTATCTGACGGCACAGTAAAATTACAGGTTTAGCTGTGGGGTATTAAACCTACAAGGTGTTTTTTATTTCTGGTGTGCAGGGAACACTATCTCCTCCAAATGTTGCTTGTTTATCTGCCTTGTTTGTTTTATAACCCAACTCCAGCAGCCCCTGCATCTTCAGCCGGGCTAATCTGCCCTCTGTCTGTGTTTCCTTTGTCACTGAATCCATGTATCAACACAGCGAGGTGCAGCCGGATCGAGGAGGTGTGTAATTGCACAAAGACACTCATGCTAATAGAACAGGAGAGTGAGTGTGTGTGAGCGACGCGGTCGACAGCAGACACGTTGTGAGTGTGAGGAATGGAAGTCATAACAGAGCGGCGCCGCGTCACCCGTACGAAACCCAGGACTGGAAATACTCCAACTGCAGACGAGAGGGCCACAGGGTGGATGAGAGGCCCAATGCAGAGGCTTTACCTGCAGGCCCGTCTGCGCAGACACGACCGCACACTGTACCTGCAGGCCCTTCTGCGCAGACACGACCACACACTGTACCTGCAGGCCCGTCTGCGCAGACACGACCACACACTGTACCTGTAGGCCCTTCTGCGCAGACACGACCACACGCTGTACCTGCAGGCCCGTCTGCGCAGACGGGCCTGCAGGTACACTATGGCCCAATGCAGAGGCTTTACCTGAAGGCTCATCTGCGCACACATGCCCACACTGTACTTGCAGGCCAGGTTGCGCAGATATGCACACATACTGCCAAAGGTGGGCGGGGCTCAGGCTGGGGTCACACAAAGGTCACTGTCAGTGACTTTAAGCTGATGGTAAAGAATTCACTGGAAACAGTACGAATCTGACCAAGTGTGATGGAGTCATTTGTAATTTTATTCAAGTTTTCATGATTTTAATTTATTTAGTCATTTTTTTCCCTTAATTCAATATATATTAAATATAGTTTTTGATTTAGGCAGCACAGTGGTGCAGTGGTTAGCGCTCGTGCCTCACAGCAAGAAGGACCCTGGTTTGAATCCCACACCAGAACTTTCTTGCATGTTCTCCTCGTGTCCATGTGGGTTTTCACTGGCTACTCCAGTTTCCTCCCACCATCCAAACACATGCACTGATAGGTTAACTGGTTAAAAGGTGTGAGTGTGAGAGTGTTTGTCTATATATGTTCAGCCCTGAGATGAACTGGAGACTCATACAGGGTGTACCCCGCCTTCACCCAGTATAGCTGGATTAGACTCCCAGTGACCCCCATGACCCTAGTGAGGATAAAGTGGGTTCAGATGATGAGTGAGTGAGTTTTTGATTTATTCAAGATTTTTTTCTTAATTGAAGAAAAAAAAATGCGAATGGATCAAGTGAAAATTATCCTGTTTATCGGTTGTACAACAATCCAAAATTGACCAGGTGTGTTTGAGTCATTTATCATTTATTCACGTTTTCAAGATTTTAATTGATTTTTTTTCGTTAATTCAAGATTTTTTCTCATTTATTGAACTTTTTGTTGTTTTTTTCAACATTTTCTTGCTTAAATGTAGATTTTTTTTTGCTTTATTATACACACACACACACACACACATACACCAATTTCCATAAAATTTTCAGGAAAGTTGCGAGGTGGTCCAGAATAGATTCCATTAAATTTTGGTGATTGTAGGTCAAAGGTCACAATCACTAAAAATGTGTTTTTCAACAATAACTCAAATCAGGAACTTCCTTTTCATTCCTGTATACTGTTTTACATACAGTGTACCTTCTTTTTACTCTCACTGCTGATGTGCTTTGACATCAGAACCTTGAAGGACAAATTTGAAGACTCTAGGTCAAAGGTCATGGTCACCATAAACATTAAAAACAGTGAAATAAATTTCAAATATAACCTTTGAACTAATAATCTTGCAGACTTCCAGTGATTCCAAAGTAACTTCCAATGCTGGTCTTTTAATTCTGCATTTTTTGTGTATAGATTTTGACCTATTGTCGACCCAAGAGGTCAGAGGTCACGGGATCAATACGTAAAAAACAGAAAGACGAGTGGAGCTAGAGACTTCATTACTATTATTGACAGATAGGAAACCTGGCATGAGCTTCAAATGACCCCATGACCTTTGACCCTGATTTTAAATGGTCATAACTCCAAAAAGAGTGGCGATAAGTACTCAGTTATTATTACTGAGAGATAGGAAAGTACATGTTGGCTCCAATATGGCATCATGACCTTTGACCTTGAGTGACTTTGAAAGGTCAAACCCTGAGAGGGACATGTCCATTAAACCTTTGGGTCCTAGAGGCCCCAAATTCATGGCCTGTGCAGTTATGGTTTCATGGTGTCTGAAAATAACTACAGTCAAATAGATGTTTCTTTTTATACTTATTATGAGAAAAACAAAAGTTGGAATTTTGACATTGATATGAGATTTCTGAGGAAATGGGGGGAAATTCTGAGGGGGTAAAAAGGCAGAAATATGTCGAAAAAGTCACAATTCTGAGGAAAGATAGTTGGAGTTCTGAGAAAAAAAGCCTTTTGAAAGAACAAGGTCTATTGGAAGTGAAACTGTTGAACAAACAGTTACATTGTTCTGAATATCTAAAATAAATAAAACATTTAGAATGTATCACTGCTGACACATCAGGGGTTAAAGGGTTAAGAGCTAAAAAGTGTGAGGGGGCGGGGTTTGTTGTGCCTGGCAACACTTGTAGCTACTTTTTTGTTTCATGTGTCCATTTCTTCTGATTATTACGATATCAGTCTGTTCTGTTCTTCTGTTACTGTTCAGTGTCGGCATGTTTGTTTGTTTGTTTGTTTGTCTGTGTATATCTATGTCCTGGTCTCCATCAGTAACGTCTGGACAGTAGTTAAATAATTAAATCCAACCAATAGAACAAAATGATCCAAGGCTTCAATGTCAGTTCATTTCTACTGGAGGACAAACACCTGGACAGGACAGGGTTCAAAAAGGACATTTAATAAATATAGCACCAGTTAAAGGTGGACTTTTAGTTCTTTAAGGGTTAAAGGTGGATGTTTAGGACTTTAAGGGTTAAAGGTGGACATTTAGGTCTTTAAGAGTTAAAGGTGGACGTTTAGGTCTTTAAAGGTTAAAGGTGGACGTTTAGGTCTTTAAGGGTTAAAGGTGGACATTTAGGTCTTTAAGAGTTAAAGGTGGACGTTTAGGTCTTTAAGGGTTAAAGGTGGACATTTAGATCTTTAAGGGTTTAAGATGGACATTTGGGTCTTTAAGGATTAAAGGTGGACGTTTAGGTCTTTAAAGGTTAAAGGTGGACGTTTAGGTCTTTAAAGGTTAAAGGTGGACGTTTAGGTCTTTAAAGGTTAGAGGGGGACGTTTAGGTCTTTAAGGGTTAAAGGTGGATGTTTAGGTCTTTAAGGATTAAAGGTGGACGTTTAGGTCTTTAAAGGTTAAAGGTGGACGTTTAGGTCTTTAAAGGTTAAAGGTGGACGTTTAGGTCTTTAAAGGTTAGAGGGGGACGTTTAGGTCTTTAAGGGTTAAAGGTGGATGTTTAGGTCTTTAAGGATTAAAGGTGGACGTTTAGGTCTTTAAAGGTTAGAGGGGGACGTTTAGGTCTTTAAGGGTTAAAGGTGGACGTTTAGGTCTTTAAGGGTTAAAGGTGGACGTTTAGGTCTTTAAGGGTTAAAGGTGGATGTTTAGGTCTTTAAGGGTTAAAGGTGGATGTTTAGGTCTTTAAGGGTTAAAGGGGGACGTTTAGGTCTTTAAGGGTCAAAGGCGAACACTTAGATTAGATTTAGATTCAATAGTATTTTATTGATCCCTCGGGAACGCTCCTTCAGGGAAATTATGGACTTGGATATTTAAGGGTAAAAGGTGGACATTGGTGAATTTAAGGGTTAAACTAAGCGTAGATAAGGGTGCGTTGTGTGGTCGTAGCCTTGTCGGACAGATCGTTGCTCATGCATCATCACAGAGCTGGTGTTTATTGTGACTTCGCTCAGCGTGGCCAGTCAGGAGGCTTTATGAAGCAGAACAGACACCCATCTGAGCGTGTTCCCAGAAGACAGACCAAAGCACACTGCCGTCATTAATGTAACACTGATTCTTTGAGTACAGACCCTCCGAAGGCCAGTCACAAGTCTAGCATGGGTTCGTCCCAGTACAATAGGAACCCTCACAGGCTTATCATCCCCGTCATCTTCATCATTTTAATAATCATTGGCAGTATGATGCGGCTCAGTCATCAGTTTTAAGTATGACACAAATGACTTTTCTTCTCTCTTTAATTTCCCCCAAAATAAAAGCCAGTCTGTTTTATGAGTTGTGCACATCGTGAGTAGGACGTGCCCGCTTTCACCTCCTCCACTGCACCAGTTGACAGAAACCAAACACAAACCGGCCAACGAATCTTTACCATTCAGATCTGACGCCGTAGTGTGAAGTTTGAAGCTGGGTTTTCTACAAAATAAAAGACCTATTTCTGTTATTTCAACACTAATTATCGAAAGCTAGTGGGCCAATATTTAGTTTTTTGTCTTGTAGTAGTATCAGCCTGTTGCGATATGGTCTTATGGTGTCATTGCACCTTTGTGTTTTTAGAGATACTGGGCCAGTTTCACAAAGCAGGTTTAATGATAATGAAAACTCTGAGTCTATTAACCCTGAAATATGACAGTAAATCTGTTTCATTAGATTTTGAATTTTAAAAGCCATTGGATTTTTAGCCCTGGTTTGTTTTTACCCGACTAAAAATAATATTAAACTACGAGGTAAAACAGAAAAAAAGTGATAAAAGGTAAGGTAGAACATGTAACATTAATATTTCACATAATAAAACTCAAATTCGAATAAAACAAAACAGTGTTCATTGTCTTAATTCTTCACTTTGTAAAAT
This sequence comes from Siphamia tubifer, assembly GCA_020466265.1. Lineage (NCBI taxonomy): Eukaryota > Metazoa > Chordata > Actinopteri > Kurtiformes > Apogonidae > Siphamia > Siphamia tubifer. Next base: position 49,259,201 of record CM035798.1, on the reverse strand, counting down.
AATCACCCAGGTGAAGTACAACAGGTGACGGTGGGCCTGTTTCACAAAGCAGGTTTAATGAAAACTCTAAGTCTGTTAAACCTGAAATGAGAGGTTTTCTGTATTTGAGTGGCAGCAGCTCACACTAGTTTTAGAGAAACTGCAAATGTAAATTCTTTCGATGCATTTTCATTACAAATTACAATAAATCTTTCTGATTCTGAGGACTAAACCACCAGGACCACATTAACAGTACTAGTGATAATCTGATATCGAGTTTTTGGGGACAATACCAATTTTATTTTATTTTTTCCATCAGCCTTAGTTAAGAACTGATACAGGCTACTGATATTGATTTTTTTTCGTCAGTCAAAGGTGATGAGAGGTGGGAAGTAATGAAGTAAAAGTACTTTGATATTGTACTTAAGTAGATTTTTTTAGGTATCTGTACTGTACTATAGTATTTATTTTTCCGGCAACTTTTTACTTTTACTCCCTACATTTGTTCATAATATCTGTACCTTATACTCTTTACATTTATATAAATATTTGTACTTTATACTCATTACATTTTCAGAATAGACTTGTTACTTTTTTAAACTAAAAAAGTACAGTACGAAGAATAAGTCACTTCTAATGGAATATTAGTGGAGGAAAGAAACTGGGACTTTATATATTAGAAGTAGAAAAGCAGTGTTAAAGTGCAGTTCTATATTTTGAGTTAGAACCATTTCTATCAAAACCGGCCCTATCTCCCAAAAGTAAAGAATCCTTAAAAAAAAAAAAATCCTGGATCCAGACGGTGATCCGGATCAGTCCAAAATGTAATCAGTTGTTCCTTTTGTCATTTCGGACATTCTGTGAAAATTTTGTTGAAATAACTTTTGGAGTCATGTTGTTAACAGAGGAACAGACAAACTAATAACTAGCCCCATGTTTACATAACCTGTTTGATAAAAGGAAATCACCACCCGTTGTTATTCTTCTTCTATGGTTGTTTTTCCGGTTGTTTCTCAGTGAATCGTTACAGGGTCACTTTGTTATACCGGCTCTCTGACTCTATACTTCACTCTGATTCATCGACCAGTTTCAGGGAAATCTAGCCAAAAGTTACATCGAGCATAACTGGACGCGACTGTGCAAATCGTAGGCGGAATCCGGGAAAGTTCGCCAAACTCTGCTTCTGATTGGCTGAGCTGTTTCAGAGACATACTCGGACAATTGGAATATCCTGAAAAGGTGCTTGCATTTCTGTACGGTAGAATGTACATATTATATAGACAAATAGTATGCAACTCAATATATTGCAAGCTTTCATTTGTTTTGATTTTGCAGATTAGGATGCACAGCTCCAGAAAACTCACTTTCAAGCAAAACTAAAGTTTTTGAGTTTGAAGTTTTAATAAGATGTAAATCATAATCAGCAAAATTACAACAAATAAATGCTTGATATATCTCAGTTTGCATGGCATGAGTCTATAAATGTATTGGTTTCACCTTTTATGTTGAGTTACCTGAATAAAAAAAACTTTTACACGATATTCTTAATTTTCTGAGTAGTACCTGTACGTAATCGAGTATGGACTTAAAAGACGAAACGAAGGTGAACTCATTCCACTGTGGCTGTCGCAGACAGGCTGAATTTTTCGAATCAAGAACATAGGCAGGGGAGCTAGTTTGACTGACAGGCTGCCTCTCCAATCCTAGCGTTTAAGGCGGGACTTTTCCCGGATTCCGCCTACGATTTTCACTGTCGCTAACTGGACAACTACGGTGGCACATTAGATTTGCTGCCACTGGGGGGGGGGGGGGGGGGGGGGGGGGGGGGGCAGTAATGCGAATCCAGCTCCGGACGGCGTGACAAATGAACACACAAGCACAAACGTATGACTGTTAACAACTGCTTTGGGGTTTATTTTACAATTGAGAAAGAAATGAAACAAACTAATTGGTGCTAAAAAGTTTTTTTGTTTTTTTTTTACAACATTGTTGATAAAACATTGAAATGTATAGTCATTGTGCATCGCTTATTTATTTTCCACACCATATCATGCATCAAATTGGATGCAAGTATAATTAAAATCATTTCTGTAAACCAAGCCAAAGAAGCTAAATTTGTATTTTCTTTAAAAAAGGACATTTTGTAGCTCTACAGCATATATCTATATACATCATCTGTTTTTATTTTTTATCATTTTTGTATATAAAATGACAATATAAAAGTTAGAGAATGCACACACCTTAAGATACAAAGAATGTTGAGCTGTTTCAAATGGTACGATATGTCAAATGGAGTACTGACATTTCACTGGTAATCATTTACATGTAACGGACTGTTCTCTTTACAGTTGAATAAAGCGACACAAATTAGAAAGAGAGAGTTGTAACAAACCATACAACTGGAAAATTGCTATAAGGTGATACTTCACAACAAGGAAAAGTTTTTTTGAGCAAACTTGCATACTGACGGCCATTCATTTTCACTGATTGACTCAGAACCAGAAGCAGCATTTCAGTTTTTCCAAATGCTCACATGATCTTTTTTCTAATACACTGACAGGTTTATGAGCAGGCCATTCATCGAGAAAAACATCGCAGTGACAAAAACCCAAAAGGAGCTGAGGGGGGAAAAAAATAAAAAATCTGTGATCTTCTCAAATCAAATCTGATTCTGACAAATGCACAATATTTCAAAACATGTTCTCTTTACAAATTCTGAATTGAACCGTCTAAGGTGCTACTTCAGTCTTTTAGGTATTCTTTCATTCTTTTGGTGTATACATTTATTTTTACCTTCTTCATATCAAGTATTATACAATTTTCTCTTCCCTCAATTCTCTTTCCACTCACCACTTTAGATACCGTTGAAGCAGTAGTTGTATTTTTGCCATGAAAAGATTAAAATCTTGTGTTTAACCTTGATTCACTAAAATACATGCACAGATCAGACAAATAGCATATAAATATATTACAAAATAAGTGTAAAAAAGCTTGGCAAAACAAAAAACTAAACAAAAAAAACAAATCAACATGAAAAGACATGGTCCAGTCAGGCAGTTATCACAACAAAAAAATAATAAGACTGATTTTTTTCTGGTGGCTCAGTTCGGCCCAGTGCAGTAATTGTGAACAATGTCATTTTAGTGCAATGAAATTCGAGTCAGTTCCACAGCGGTCAGTCTCTACCTCAGCCCCAGACCCGGTTTAAACCTTCTCCATCTTGTCTAGCTTATCCAGTTTCTCCAAAGCGGAGACAAACACCAGGTGGTCCTCTGGTGATTTGCCGTGGGTCTTGCTGAGGTGCAGTTTGACTGCGTGTTTGCTGACGAATGTCCGATTGCAAAGTCTGCACTGGTACACGGAGCTTGTGTCATCGTCCGGCGTGGACAAGGCTGACAGGGGGCTGCCGAATGTCATTTTGTCTGTGATCACCTTTGAGGCAGCCTGCTGCTCCCGTAGGTGCTCAGCTGACAGTTTGGACAGGTCCTTCAAGCTGAAGCCCAGGTGAGACTCCAGGTGGCTTATGTAGGAGGAGGGAGTCCTGAACTGGGAGGCACAGTCACCGCACAGGAACACGGGCTGGCACGAGTCCATATTCTTCAGAAACTTGGTGCCCCCAGTCCGTCTCAGCTGGTACTTGACATTAGCCAGCCAGTGGGATATGGTGGTCATGGACAGGCCTGTGAACTTACAGATGTGGACCCTTTCCTGAGGGCCCAGGTCAGTCATTGCATATCTGCCCTCTGGGGTTTCCCTCAGGCTCGACGCAAACTGCGCCTGGAGGATGAGGAGGTGCTGGGGGTTCCAGTTCGACTGCCTCCCTTTCCTCTTCTGCACCGGGGACAGGTCCTCCAGGGCATCCTCGAAAGCACTGCCGTCGGCGTCCGACTTCTCTGAGATGGAGGAGGGCGTTGAGGATTTGGGTGTAAGTCGTCCGGTGAGGTTCTTTACCATATCAGAAATGTCCATCAGGGCGTTTTCCCTCAGAGGGGAGGACACTGACTCCGATAAGGAAATGAGAGGTTTGTTACCGTTGATGCTGTTGGTCAAGACTGTGTTGCTGTTATTGTTATTGTTGCTGTTGGTGTTGGACTTATTTTTACTCAGATCGATGGGCTGGTCATTGCTCTCGTAGAAGGGGTAGTGGTTGATGGGCTCAGCTGCCTTGCCCTGAGGATTTGGGTTGAACGCTGGTTTATCCATCATGCTGTTGCTGATTTTGTAAAGCATGGACAGAGGGTCTGCAGCTGGACTCACAGGTTTGGAGGCCTTACCCAGATGTGTGTTCATGATTGACTGGAGTGCGCTGAGAGGGTTGATGAAAGGACTTTCTGGTGAGTGATCAGTGATAATCCCCAGACTGTTGCCATTAGTTACCGGGGACTGACATGCCTCAGAGCCGTTCTTGGAATGGTTGCTGTGGCCGTCGACGAGGCTTTCTTTGGGCTCTTTCTTGCAGATGAGCTCTGAATCTACGCTTCCTGGGCTGCTACTCCTCATGCCAGATGGTTTACCAGCAGAAAGGTCATTGGGAGACGCCAGTTGCTCCCTTTGCTCTCTCAGTACGGGAGAAGGAGACTTTCCTAACGATGGTGGCCGGCATCGTTCCAGACTCACCAGCTTCTCCTCCTTTTCTTTCTTCACAGTGGCAGGTTTCCCTGTCACCTTCTCCACCAGCTCCTCCATGGCAGTGACATTGCTCCTGAGTGGGGTGGGGGAGGAGGGGCTTCGGGGAGAGTGGATGACTGAGTTGGGGTCACTCACCAGGCCTCGAAGCCCGCTGTTAAACATTGGCTGAATTTGAACGCTCTGGATGGTTGGTGGGAGGACAGTAGTGGAGCTTTTCATGGCGCCCTGCAGCTGGTAGGCTGCGTGGATGCTGGGATAGCCCCCCCATGTCGGGGTGCCCGTCTGAGCCTTGCTAATGGCACTGGATACTGTGTTCTCAAGGGATTTAAGAATATCTAAACCCTCTTTGGGTGTCTCCTCCAGATCTTCCTCTCTAAGATATTTATAAGATGTTGTATCAGTTTCAGATTTATCACCTGAGTCATCCTTCTCCTCCTTGATCTTCTTCTCTACTGGTTCAGGTCCTTCAATCTTTTCATCATCCATCGGTTCTCGCTTTTCTTCAGATCCAGAGGACAGGGCAGGAGACACTGGCTGGGACTTAACAGTATTGGGAACAGGAAGTCTAGTGGTGGTCGGCGGCAGAGGAATCGACTGAATCTTTTCCTCTACCACTGGATCAAACACCAGCTGTTTGCCCTTCTTGGATGCAGAATTTGTGACCTTCAGAAAGTGACCTGTAACCATCATGTGGGCAGTTAGCTGTTGTAATGTATCATGGGAGCTTCCACACTCCATGCATTTGAGTATCTGCGCTTTTCGAGCCTCAAACTGCCAAGTGTAGCTGGCGCCATTTTGGTAACCGTAGCGGTTGTTCGGCGTAACGTAGGGGTTAGCTGCGGCTTTAGAATCCTTCCCAGCATCACCGAGGGATACCCCCCCACCGCCACTAGCAGCATGGACAGAGTCTGGGGAGCACGGGGACATTATAGCATCTTGAATAGCTCGTTTTTTAGCTGAAGTGGGCACCAGTTTAGTAGCCAAGGCTGGCACTGGTTCTTTGAGAGGCACTTTTTGGTAATGCTTGGTCTTGATCATATGAACACTGAGATCTTGCAGAGACTCAAATGAGTGGCCACAGTACATGCACTTCAGCACTTTCTGGGCGTCCTCCTTCCCCTCCATCTCCATCAGGGAGCGCTTGCGTGGCTTGGACCAGCGCTTCCCCTGATCCTCCTCCTTGTCCTTGTTGTCATCTCGATAGTGGCCGGTTTCATTCATGTGGACCGTCAAACCCACCAGCGTATCGTATGCCGCGCTGCAGTCTTTGCAACGAAACTTGCTTGCACCAGTGAAGACAGAGCCATACAGCTTGTTGTTTTGTCGGTATAGCTGCACTGTGCTGAAAAGGCTGGGCTCTGGTAAAAGATGGTATGGCGTCTGTTGAAGAGTTTTAGCCAGTGCTGCCTGGTGCCAGTCATAGGCTACGCCACTACCATTACTAGCTGCACCACTGCTGCTCCCGCTGCTGCTGGTGGCGCTGTGGGTGCTAACAGAGCTAACCGCTATGCCATTAGTATTGCCAGTTGCACTGCCCGTGTGGTTGACGGTGGCACTGGAACTCCTGCCGTTGTGGTGACTGGTAGCCACGCTGACCGCACTGCTCTTGTTTATAGTCGTAGTGGTGGCGGCAGAGGCAGTAGAAGAAGCAGGCTCTTTAGCCGTGTGGGCACTGTTAATACTACCGGCTGCAGCAGATTTAGATTTCATGATGTCCATTGTGATGCTGGACCAAGAGGCATCTGAGATGAGGTTTGCATAGACGGCTTTCATCTGGGCCAGGCTGTCCTGGAAGGAAAGGCCGTTGTTGGGACGGAAGGGCAGGGTGGCGCTTTCCCTCTCCTGGCCATCCCTGGAAGAGGTGCTCTTGAAGTCTGTAAGTCGGTCACTGGCGTCGCTCAGCGGAGACCCGTATCCGGCATCAGGGTTAGTGCCATTGCTGAGCGGAGAGTCTCTGTAACTGGGTGCCTGGCCTCCGTCGACGTCCTCCTCTTCCTCGTTGCACAAGAACTCGGTGTCCTGGCCATCTAAAGAGAGGCCGTCGTCCTGCAGGTGCTCTTCCTCATCTTGATCGGGTGCCTTAAGCTCATCCTCGGGCATGTACGCTGCAGCAGAGAGACACAGAGGACATAAAAGACAAAAGAGAGAGAAGGGAAAAAGAGGTCAGCTCGGTGAAATTAAACATTTACAGCACAGTAACAGGACCACTGTCAAAATAACATGGAATGAATACTCAACGATGGGAAGTGTAGGCTTTTATTCTCATTGGTTGTGAGTGTGTGGATGTGTCAGTATGCATGCATGCATGAGTCTGTGTGTATTTTACACACATGTGGCTCTGAAAGCCAGTGGTGAAAAAAGCCTCCAAGGGAAAAATAAATCACTGAGCTTCTGACAGTTGTCCTTTTCCTTCCCAACTCCCTATTCCTCCACACATGCCTCATGTTCCCCAGGAAATGACTGGCTGTTTGGCCTTGTTAGCCAGCTGTAGGGTTGCATGTTCAACTCCCCCCTTTTTTCTCTTGTTCTCTTCCCAGAGCTTTATTGATTCCCACTCATACAGTGTGTGATGTTTATCCCTGCAAACACTCAGGTTATGCAACTGAACACACAAATGTATTTGAAGATAAACCCACTCTGATGAGCTGAGGGTTATTTCTATTTGCGCTAATAAACTGAGGAGCTGACAAAACAATGTCTCTCGGCTGCTATTGTGATTTTTGAAAGAGGGAATGCAGGGCAGATCGAAGTTACACATCTGAAACGCCTTCTACAAACCCCCTCTAAACTTCCCTGATCCAAAACGGCACGGACAACGCATAACAAAAAGGCAGATTAAAAGAAGAAAGCGAGCACATGATCAAAGATCGCGGCGTGGAGGAAAGGGGCTGAACGAGGCTGGGATGTAACAGGTTTACAGTAAAGCATCTAAAGGCAAATGAGATGGAGGTCTAGTCTGAGTGTGTTGTGCACAAACTGGGAAAGACACAGCAAGCATCAGTAAGTAGGAGAGACAGAAGGTAGTTGGGGGGGAGAGCAAGTGAATGAAAAGAAGACGTGGGGTAGAAAGAAAAAGTAAGCAGGAGGTGGTGGGGTTTGTGGGCGGGAGGAGGGGGTTTGGAGTAATGGGGGGGCGAGAGAGGGCTGAGGAGAAATCGCAGAAAGAAGCAAGAGAGAGAGAGAGAAAGAGAGAGGGCGAGGGAGACAGGAAAGACGGCCCCCTAGTTTCTTCCTTTATCTCCTTCCTGCATGGTGAGATGTGTGTCCTAGATGCCAGTATCAGTCTCTCCTGATGAAACAGATGTGCTGTCAGCTTCAAACGGCACGCTAACCTGTCATATCATAATCTAAGTGGACATAATACCTGATATATATACACTGGCACCATTTACTGCTGCCTGAGAGGAGCTGGGTGGAGGAGGTGGGGGAGGTGGTGCTACCGTCGACTGCGACTGTGTGATGACGTGCATGTATGTGTGTGTGAGTGGCTCAGGGAGTGTGTGTGTGTGTGTGTGTGTGTGTGTTTGTGAATGCGTAAGCCTCGGCGGCGGGCGCTCACCTCCCCACGCCTCCTGAATGTGTGTACTTTATGCACTCTGCAGCTCATACGTGTTTGCTCTTAAAAGCGCAGACCTGAACCCACCGACCATAATATTGCCTATAAGTCTCAGTTCGCTGTGTGCTACTGATACACCCTTCTCCAAATGAGCAACATACTCCCCTAACGCCTGACAGGATTTCAGTGAAATGAGAGCACTACAGGAGAACCTGGCTGCGCTTCAATCCCACTGACAGACTGAGACCGAGACAGTTTCTAAAACTCCTGAAAATCCCTAACACAGCAGATTAGCATTATGTGCTGTACTCTCTACAACACAACTGCAGAGTGTCTTCTGTTACAGTACCTTCCCCCTCGCTAACCCGCTTCCAGAACAGGAGGCTATCAATACGTATCAGCCATTTAATATACAAGGCATCCTGTAGAACGGCTATCCGCTCCTGACAAGCCCACACGAACAGTGCAAACATACAGTAGGAATTACCTATCTGAGTCACTGTCGTCCGCTGCAGCCAGAAAATAGCTAAACCCCAGTAGTTGGCGGTGCTTAATACTTACTTACACACACACACACACACACACACACACACACACACACACACACACACAGACAGCAGGAATGAGAAGCAGCAGATCAGAAATATCCCTGGGTGAATGACAAAACACAGACTGCAGCGAGGAGGGGCTTCGAACGATGAGCAGGTCGCCAGGGAACCCTTTGACGATCCCTGTCAATCAATGCCTGTCCTGCCATGTTGTCATGGAAACAACAAAGAGGGAGATATCAAACGCACACAGACAAAAGACTGGCAGAGACAGACATCTGTAAAAATCACAGGCAGCAAGAGGATGGTTTCATAAGCCATAAATGTACAATATTAGTGATGAAACGTTTAAGTGAAATAAGTCGTGTGTTTCAGAGACATGAAGGTCTAATCTGAAACACACTGACAGCTGCTCATCAGCTCTGTCTGTTCCATCAGCTCTGTCTGTTCCATCACTGCCACTGCAGGATGTGTGACTGTGACCAAGGTTTGGGACGCACACAACACCGCTGTCGGGTGGAAACCTGCTAAGTCCATTTTTTGGGTCATAAAACAGTTCTATTAGTCAGTCTTCACATAGGCCTGATGGTTTTAGAAATAATCCACCAATGAAAATGGTTGAAAACACCTTGTGAATACATGTTTTTACTCCATTCATGTATTCAGAACATATATTGTTCTTCCAGTTTCCTGAAAATGAACATAAGAGGTTTCCGACAGCGACGATATGTAAAATAACACCAGCAATGATGGTGGCTAGGAAAGGGGCGGGGCTGGCTTGCCGTCCCTGGCGGTTTGGTTTGCCGAGTGGGTGATGGCTGTGAGCAGGGCCATCTGCACGGGCGCCAAAGCGCCTGTCACTTTTACTCGGGGACGTGCCGCCATCAAGAAGACAGGCGGCAGTGTGGCCAGGACAGCGCCACAGACTCACTGTCAGAAACAGCAGAGATCACGCTCGCCACCAGATCACCAACAAAACAAACCCAAAATGAACAAATAACATCCCCACATATCAGCGAGCACCAGTTCATACAGTTAATACGCTGTTAATAAAAAAAGGATATAAAATATGTTAAGTACCAGAGAGGTTTAGAAATTGCCTCTTTGATTTTTTTTAGAGCCTTTTGAAACATAAATGGACACAAATGGATTCAGACGCACACTTGACGTTACCAAGGTTGTGTTTTTCACACACTAACAAATACACTTAAGGCTTCAGAGCCTTTTATGATTAAATATGGGCATTAAAAGAGTGAAGGATCTCCCACAGTATTTCACACTGTAAAAAAGGGGTGTGTAAAAACAAGATAAACACACTAAATCTGAGAACAAAGGTACTGAAGACAGGTGAAGTACCTACTCATGCAGTAAGAGAATCTATCTGGATGAATTCAGACTAAATCTAGAAATAATCAAGTCTACTGATGTATGAACACTTAACCCTTTGACACATACTGGTCACTCCAGTGGACAGTTCTTCTTCAGCTGTTCATATCATGGTCTGTTGTTAAAAGCTGATCTGCACCAACATGTTCATGTGTAAATCAATTGCTTGTTATTATTAGACTGTAATTAACAGGATTGCGTTTTAAATACATGTTTCTTTGCTTCAAAGCATAATCACATGTCCAGCTGAGTGGACATCTTTGTAACTCCATAAAAAATAGGTTCATTAAAATATTTCAATCACATTGCTTTGTTCAGGGCTGAGGAGGAATAAAAACACTGAGGAAAAAATCTTGACTAAGGTTCTCATAACTCAAGCATCAAAGGGTTAAAATAAGAAACCAACCCTTAAAACAAGATAAATGATAGCTAACACTTCTGTCTATGATGTAAAGCACTTCTTCTACCAAACACACACACACACACACACACACACACACACACACACACACACACAGACACACACACACATTTATGACCTGATTCCATGGCTTTCATGAACTAAACATTCTCAGCCTTGACCAGAGCTGAGCGTGTGCAGTCCGCTTCTGGGAAAACACATATGATGTTTGAGTGGATGATGATGAAGAGTGGGTGAACGCCCTGTATCAACACAACACTGGGCCTCACAATTGGACGACACCAGTTCAGATCATCTCTAAAACATCCTCACCCACACACTGCTGCGCTCCGTGTATGACTTGATTTTTGTAAATGATACCAAATGAAATACAACCCGTGGACACGTCAGCATTTTGGCAACGAGCAGAGCACAAACATATCATTCCTTTTCAAAACTTTGCTATCTCCCTCCCTCACTTCCCTCCCTACCTCCACCCCCATTTTTTTTTTTTTTTGCCGTCTCCCTTTTCTTCTCTGCGAGTCTGCTGGTTGTTAAATCAATAAAACTCTCTGTCAGGCTGGCGGAGCTTCACCATTTGGCCGCTGTCAAAGCCAAACAAACCAGATAAGAAAGGCAGAAAGGCGATGAAACAAGAAGAGAGAGGGGAAAAAGAAGGGGATGAAACCAGTCAGCCTCTCCGCCACAACCCCCCGATTCTCCAACACCACCACCCCCCCCTCTCCATTTATTTACACACATTTCTTTATTTATTTGATGTGGGTTTGGGAAGAGGGGGCAATCACGGCAGTCATTTGCGGCACTAATGTCCAATCACAGGCCCCTTCACTCATGTGATTTAGGCAGTGGAGGAGTGGGTTCACAGCAGAGAAGGGTGAGGGGGACGGGGGCGGGGGGCAGAGGCCGTTTAGGCCGGCCCCTAATAGGAAACTGGCAGTCTTATTCCTTCCCCAGATTCTGTTTGTCACCCTGCTCTCCATTACGTGCCTCTCAACCCTGATGCCTTTGGACAGGAGCTGATCAAAAAGCCATCGCTTGACCTACACGCCGTGGCAGAACGAGACTCGCACCCTGCACAGCGAGAGAGAGGGGCAAGGGGGGGGGGGGGGGTGAGATAGAGAAGAGGGAGGAGGGAGGAGAGTTTGCTGGTGTATGTGAAGAGAAGGAAAAAGGAGTGAATAGGGGAGGGGGAGGATGGAGGATGGAGGAGGGGAGGGAGGGGGTGATGGCTCTCGGACCGGGACAAGAGGGCTGTAAATAAAATGACATTATTATTTCCTCTGTCCCGTCATGTAGAAAAGCCAATTATGGTAATGCTGCTGCCGGCGTGTCACAGGGAATGCTGGGATGTGCTTCCCGTGAAGCGGCTAACATGAGAGCAATGCCCTGATCAGGAACATAGGCTTCAGTTTGACAAGAGACGGTACAGACGGGGAGAAGAAGAAGAAGAAGAGACGAGGGAGGCGGAAAGAAAAGAAAGAAAGAAAGAAAAGACAGAAAGAAAGAAAAGACAGAAAAGAAAGAAAGAAAGAAGAGTAAGAGATGAGCAACAACAAAGCTCCGTCTGTGTCCGAGCAGAAAACACTCCACCACTGCCTCCCTACCATCTAGAATATATGGAATTATTATTATTATTATTAATGCTGTCAAATGATCACAATTTTGAAGCAAATTAATCACATGTTGGGTTTGGATTAATATAGATTAATCATGATTAAATATTTATTTTTAAATCTATATTAATTGTGTTTCATTTTGATTGAACAAAAGATGAGACTATACGTGTTTGTCCAAGCTAGGCCACGCATTAGCCTAGTGCTACTGTAGCATTAGCCTAGTTCTGGCAGTATCCTGACTAATGTATGCTTCATGGTACTGTGGCGTTTTTAAACTGGAAGTGCTTTGGTGGAAAGAAAACTCTGTTGCAACATTTTGTGCCAGTCGACTGCTCTGTCTGGTTTTTTTTCTCCATTTCCCAGAATGGATATGAAGAAATATCCAAAAATTCAGATGTTATTGTTATTATTACTTTTTTTTTTTTTTTTTTACACGCTAAAATCTACTAAAAAACTTTCCAAAAAAAGGGCAGAAAAAAAAATCCAAAAACATATGCATGCAAAATCGTGTCTAAAATACCCCCCAAAAAACATCGAAAAATGTGATAAATATGCAAAAAACATGAATACATATGCAATTAACATACTTATTCAACACCATGGATGATAATCATGATACTCCGCCTTAACGCATTCATTTTGACAGCTCTAATTATTATTATTATTACTATTATGGAGAATCAATAAAGGGCTGAAACCAAATGTACGGTGGTGAAGATGCTCATGAGGCGATTGAGAAGAGACGACATAAGAGAAACCGAAAAGTTCAGGAGTTCATGAATTATACTGTGTCACACCTCAACGTTTGACGAGATGAATTATGCAACGGCGGTGCTGAAAGAGCCGGATATTGAAGGTGAAGGCGATCATTTACTTTAGGAGCTTTCATTCATTCTCATCCCACTATCCCTTCTCTGAAAGGAGGGCTCTCCTTAAAATAATTCCGCCGCCACTGCTACCTTTCTCCTTTCACTCCCCTCGATCGCCCCCTCTTCTTCCTCTCGCCCCCCGCCCCCTCCCTCTCACGCCCACATGGGCCCCTCCCAAGCGGAATAATGGGAGCATATGGCCTAGGCAGCACCTACAGGGCCTTAAATAACTGCTGCAGCATTCCAGCTCGCTGTACCAATTTATCTCTCACCCCCCCCACCCACACACACACACACACACACACAGTCACCCTCACCCCCATTTCAAAACACTTCTAGGCTGACTTGAGCTGAGCAGACAGTGGCGGACGGGACATGTTGTTCTTCATACACACACACACACACACACACACACACACACACACACACACACACACACACACACACACACACACACACACACACACACACACACACACACCTACAGAATGGACAAAAGTGCTGCACAATCAACATTGAGTTTTCAAACCCTGGATTATTAGCAGTTATTAACCCTTTCATGCTCCCCAGTCACTACAGAGGACAGTTACTGTATTCTACAACTGTTCTAGTGTATATTCAAGAGTTTTGTTTTAATGCATTTTATCACGTTTTTATTGTTTTAGCACATTTGTATCTTCTTATATACTTCCTCACTTTACAATATATTTATAAATCACACAATTATATTAATGTATATTTTAACAATCATTATCTGTCACCATATGTGACACCATGTTTCTTAATAGGATGCACTTGGTATTGTCTTATGTTCAGTGTGAAATGCTTATGTGTTATGTGTGTCCTAAATGTTTAAATGTTTTGTATGAGCAGAGATCACTTGACTGCAAACCAAATCTACCTTTGGGTACCAATAAAGTCATCTAATCTAATCTTAGTTACATTCACAAACTTGGGATGAATAAAGTACTTCTATCTGTCTATATTACTAAATATATATTAACATATATGAGTACATACTGTATATTGTCATATGTCTCACTATATGAAGAGGCAATTCCTCATGTATTTTTTTTAACTATATTATAAAATATACTTATGTAGTATATATTGTAAAATAGCTACTATATACACACTCACACACACACACATATATATATATATATATATATATATATATATATATATATATATATATATATATATATATAGTGTAATATAGCTACAGCTATATAATGGCAGTAAAGAACTGCAAACACATTTTTATAAACCACATTCAAAGTGGATACAAGAAAGAAATTGAAATATGAATCTGTAACAAGGAGCAAGTTGCCCTTTTTTCTGATATAATTTCTTTTCTTCTCTTGATTGTATATACATGCTCTGACTGAGTTAATAAAAGGGTTAGGACTAGGTACATTTTATTAACTTCATCCTACAGCCTTTCAAACAAGGTACAATTATCTAGGATCAAATGTGTTCAGTATTTTTGCATATTTCTAGTATAAATACATTTTTACAGGAAATAATCTTTTAAAAACCGAAAGAAAATAACCCAAAAATATTTCCTGTTCATATTGAACCATGATCCTCTTATTGTGATTTGTGTCATATTCACACTCCTAGCATTGATATTTGAAAAAAAACTATTAAAGTGTATTTTACAGGGAACAGGGATGCTAATGTGGGACTGGACATTTGGTCATGTGTTGATGAGTGGAAAATCTGAAGGAGTCAAGTCAACATGTTCACCTGCTCTATTTAGAGTACTCATTTTAGTTCATTCTTCATCTAAGGCCATGTCTTATATCCACTTCACCCCTTGTGTGTGTGTGTGTGTGTGTGTGTGTGTGTGTGTGTGTGTGTGTGTGTGTGTGTATATATATATATATATATATATATATATAAATTACACAACTATACGCCCCAGTTTTCCAGTGATGGGGAGTTTAGTTTTTCATTTTGTTTTGTATAAATGACTTTGTTTGAGGACCGACGATCCTTATCTATATTATCTGTGGAGTCATGGACATATCACTGTGATTTTCCAATGAATAGATGGAAAGGGTGAATTATGTGAATAAATATGTGACCCATGAAAAATCTGAATAAAAATAGAATGGGAAAAAAAGACACTTTATCTTAAGACATTTGATCTACACAGTAAAATCATGAAAAAAAAAACCCTGACATTTCTGAAGAAAAATAAGTGATTTTAAAGCTATTCTGCCTCCGTTTTTCATTTTCAAACTAACAGTTGTTCAGGGTCAGACCAGTTGACCTGCAGCTCTGCTTACTATAGATCCATTTGAAAAACAGGAAATGAAACAATACAATGAACATTTCATGAATATTCACACAAACACTTTGGGAAATGTTTGAAACCAACTCTTCACTAAATACATCCAGGTTTTTTTCCATTTAGCTCTGACTTTAGTAAAGGAACACTTGCAGTTCATGTCTTATTCAAACTCGGCCTTCTGTTATTACCGTTAGCATTAGCCTGATGCTAAGTACCTGCGAAGAAACGCTAATTTAGCCAATCCTTAAAAATTAAAGCAGCACAGTTGAATTGGTTGCATCTATTTTAATTATATGTATTTTAGAGTTGTCAAATGGTTACAAATTTCAACCAGGGTTGCTTTGGTTTAATTTTGATTAATCATGATTAAAACACTTTATGTCGGTCAACTGTTTTGTCACAGGTTTTTTTTTTTTTTTTTTTTTTTTTTTTTTTTACTTATTCAAATTTCCCACAAAATGTACTAAGAAACACAAAAATACAGAGAAAATAAGTCAACAAAACAACATAAAATCCACCAAAAAATAAAATGACCAAAAAAGTAATGAAAAATCCAAAACCTATTCAAAAGCTCTTATAAAATACATGAAAAAAACACTGAAAAAGGTGATAAAATATACAAAATGTATGCACAAATATGAACAAATCTGCAAATATCATATTTACTCAACACATTTTCAACAAAACAACTGTTCCGTTTAATTGCGTTAACATTTTTAACCCCATGATAATAGATGAATCCACGTTAATGTGTTAATTACGACAGCACTAATACATGTGCATTGAGTCTTAATTTTCCACTGAGCTCATGTGGGTCGGTCAGGGTTAGTGTCGGACTGATCAGCTCATAAACTAACATGACACACAAGTTATGGGGTTTTCTAAAAGTAAGTGCCTTTTGGCTACATGTTTGTAATACTTTTAATGATGCATTTAATACCATTTATTTATTTAAAACTAAAGTGAAGCCGTCTGCAGAAATGTTTATTTTTGGGACTAATTAATGATCATTTATTGACCACACACATGAAAAACACCTTTGCCTTTGAGAGTGTAGAGTGAAAACCTGACCCACAAAAAACAACTATTTGACTTTAGTCATTTAATGTTTCTCCGAAAATTTAAAAAGCACTCAGAGCGTAAACCTCCGCCAAGGCAGCCCCCACCCCCAAATGAACGGAGGTCCGTCAAGGAGGTTATGTTTTTGCCAGAGTTTGTTTGTTTGTTTATTAGCATGATAGCTCAAACATTTACATTGTGGTAAATGGAGAATACATTTAATTTCAGGATTCAGGATCTCTTATGGATCATAACTAAAATCTAGTCATTTGTTCCTTGTGACACCCCCAACATGTCATGAAATTTTCATCAAGATCCATCCATAACTTTTTGACTTATCTTGCCAACAGACAGACAGACAGACAGACAGACAGACAAACGGCAGTAAAGACACAACAGAGGAATAATTGGAAAGTTCCATAAGTTATGTATTTTGACAGGCTCAACTGTCTTCTATAGCATCATATCATCTGTAATTCTAGAAACATATGAAAGTATCCTATTTATTTTATTTTATTTAACCATATCATGATTTATATTAGGTTCTGCACAAGATATAAAAATATATATTTCTATCACAATAACAGTGTTTCAATATTCATATCACAAACACGTAAAATAATTTATTTATTTTATTTTTATTATTAACTTTGTGTTTCATACACCATGTGGTACCAGAGAGGTTTTCTCTATAACTCTTAACATACTATTTTTTTTCTGGCAAAAATACTGAAGTACTGAAGCACTACTGCTGCTGAATGACAGTTTAGTTATTAATGTTGAAAAGATGGGAATATTTTCAGAGCACATGTTTGGCCAAGGGTTGAGCACTCATATCTAAAGATTTTATTTTTATATTCAGTATTTATTAAACCAGTCAAACAATTGAATATAGTTTTATTAAAGGTCTGAGGTAAAAGGTTCTACTGTGTCACTTTTATTATGAAATACACTCATGTCATTTACACACTGATATATGTGAATAAAATGACAAATTATTTGACGATATTTGTGTCTAAAGGTCTACAGTTGATTATACTAGAAAAGTATTTTGTCTTAAATTATAAATAATTGACTCATACAAAACACTTGGATCATTTTAACATTGTTGAGGAACATTTTTCTTCATAGATTAAAGTGTTTTGGTTTAACAGGAAATAATAGATTATTATCATTATCACAATGATGAACATCTACAGTATATCACAAGTTTTGCCAATATCATGCATAATTTATATTACTATATGCCCAACCCCAATCCATTTTATTTACCCCACCCCCTAAAAGAGAAGGGTATTGTTTTTGGTTCAGTTTCTTTGTCTATTTGTCAGCGACGTTATGCCAAAACTACTGGGGCAATTTCCATGAAATTTTCAGTAAAGGTACGAGGTGGTCCAGAAGAGATGTCATTACATTTTGGTGAATGTAGGTCAAAGGTTACAGGTAAAAGTTTTGTGAGGGGTGGGGTTTGTTGTGCCTGGAAGAACTTGTTTTATATATTAGTTTATTATATGAACAGTGGAAATTAATAAGCATCATATGGAAATACACTGGATTTAGCAAACATGCTAATTTCTATTTGTAGTCCAAGGGTGGGAAAAAAAACAAACGCAAAATCATAATTACAATAAACAAACAGAATAACTAGCAATGGGTGGTATGGCCAAAAATGTGTATCTTAAGCCACTGGCGGTATACAGTATATATGACTTTAGTATAGTACTTTTGTAGGTTACTATACATACAAAATAAATAAAGTATAAATGACACCAGAACAGTGTGTTAGTGGTCATATAGCTCCAAGTGCAGTCTTTCATATTAGTGCAGACTTTCTTCATATTCAGGAGTGTGATCAGTCATGAACCAGAGAATAAAGGAAGAGGGAGAGCTGACAAAATGACTCACTGCAACTTTTTGCAGTTGTTGAGGGTGATTTATAAATGTGTACTTACATATGTGACTATAACAAGCCTAATGGTTTAAGTTGTTACTGTTTCAATTTGAAGAAAAAAAACATCTTACATGTGAGGCTATCATTGAGAGTAGCTAGCACAACACATCTCAATGATAGCAATCACTGTAGCAGTGCTTAGCATGCTAACGTTAGCAAAATTTTAACTCTGAACAGTCATTTTAGTTGCTAACACCAGCCAGATACAATGACTAATAGTAACTCGACTGGATATAGTAACATACAGTTATTAATAAGGCTGGTGCAGTGTGTTAAATTTAAGGCAGTGTTAACATTTAGCACAATTGTTTTGTCGTCGTCATAAACTCTATGGCTGTTAGCTTGTTAGCTCGCTTTTCAGACACCCTGTAAATGAAATTGTCGAGTCCTGAATCAAAATATGTTGGCATCACATACTATTATAACCAATAGTACACGCCATAAACTGTATAATTTATATTTGTAGCTCATTTAAACTAAATGCTTCTGCTAACACAACATCTAGGAAGACTGTGGTGCTAGCTGCTTCTTAGAGGGCGTTCAAAACTTTGCACTACTGCCATCTACAGGATGGACAGGAGAACGGTGTGGTAAAAAAAAAAAAACCTCCATAAGGTATGATATTAGTCATTTTTCCATTGGACATACGTGCAAAACGTTACTAAATATAAGTACATAATGTTTTTTATTTACTAATGTGAGATGACACTAAAAGTATTTCTGTAAACATTGTGACGGACATAAATATCATGTTGTTTTACAGATGTATTTATATTTTCACAAAAAAGTTTGTAAGGAGGGCGGGGTTTGTTGTGCCTGGCATTACTTGTTTGTTTTTCGTGTTTGTTTTATTCTTAGTGGCAGTTTGTATGTGGGTGGGGTAAGGAGGAGGGGACTGGGTTAGTTAAACCAAGAAAAACTATTCAACACTTAAATACACCGTTACCAGGAGTGTCAAACTCATTTTAATTCAGGGGCCACATTCAGCTACTGAGGGCCGAACCAGTAAAAAAATAATAATATATAAATAATGTCAACTCCAAACTTTTCTCTCTGTTTTTACAGTGAAAAAAGTAAAATTACATTATGAAAACAAACAATATTAGGCTTTAGTTTATCATTTACACATATACATTCTAACTTACAGATCACAGTGGATCTACAAATACACAAAATATTTAGTAATAGGTGGAATATTATTAGAATTGTACTTACTTGTCTTAAGGCATTTGACATTTTTCATGTTTGTTCTGATTATTGAGATTTTTGGGGGGAAATTATGCTTTGTTTTAGTGTCACTAAATGAAAAAAATTACATTTGTAAAAGGACATTTTTGTTTTTTACTTGTGAATATTTATACGTTATTATGAATGAATATGAATTTGTCTTAGAATGTAGACCATGAACTAAAATGATTTATATCTTAGTGTAATTTTTGCATTTCATAAATTCATCCAAAGGGCCGAAATGGACTCTTACAAAGGCCAGATTTGGTCCCCGGGCCGCATGTTTGACTCATGTGCTCCATTCATTATATGTCCTTTCTTGAATCCAATTTTAAAAAAGAGAGTAAAAAAAACAAAAAACAATTTCAGACAAAACTGGGGAAGAAATGTGGATAATTTACCAGTGAGGAGCAGAAATAAAGGGTGCTAAAGTGTGAACGAAAGTGAAATGTGACTTTACATTAGGATGGAGGAGAATAAATAACAGTCAATTAATGGAAATACAATTAAAGAAGGGGTTGAAATTTACCACCGACGGAGCTGATACTGTAAATAAACCCATGTAAGGACGTCGTCGGACTCTTCTGGTGCATTTTTAAGTGGAGGTCGGGGTCAAAGGTCATATAGTTAAGCTTTGCTAAACTGGCCCAGGCCCATTTGTGGGTTTTGACGGGCAGGTGTTATGTGTACAGGTTTGAAAAGCATGTGTGTGTTTGTGTGTGAGTGAGAGCGAGCGAGTGTGAAAGGTGCTGCTGTTTTATTTATAGAGCAAGCGCTATTTATACTCAACTCAAAGATCAGTTCAGAGAAGCAGCTTGTGGGCCACGGCCAAGATCGCTCTCCATTACTGTGTGTGCACGACACCGAAACACACACACACACATACACGCACACACACACTCGTTTCCATGTCTAACGAGGACCAAGTTTGTCACCAAGTAGCCAAGTAGTAGTTAGTGTAAATGAGTTAGTTAAAATGATATCAAATAAAATCAATAAAAATGTGAAAGTAAGAAAAAAAAAAGATAAAAATGAATGAATAAATAAAAAAATTATAATGAAAAATAAATCAAAATATTTAAAATGAACAAATAATTGTAAAACGCATAAAAATAAATACTTGTTTTAAAATGAAAAAAATTATAATAAAAATTTGAAAATTAAAAGACATTTCTTTTTTAAATTAGATAAATAAAAATAAATAAAATATATAGAATAATAATTTGAAAAATAATTATAAATAAATAATGAAAAATAAAATTAAAAAAACCAAAAATGTTTTTTTTTTTTTTTGACCAAATTAATTTTAAAAATACACTTTGCACCTGTTCCCCTCATGCTTTATGGGGACTTCCTGAAAAAAAAAAGTAATTCATGTATTTACGGGGCCACATCATTTCTATTTTACAAGTGGGAACCTTTATTTATATATAACCCTTGTCGGGACGTGAATTGTGGTCCCCTATAGTGTCAGAGGTTCCCATGCTGTGACTGTGTAAACATATAAATGTCCCCATAAAGATAGGAATACAAGCACACACATACACACACACACACACACACACTGATGGAATCTGGAGCTGCATCTCTGCTCTTTACACATGCATACAGTTACAACACAGGAGACATTTACAGTATAACAGTATATCCAGCCATGTGTCTATTGGGGGGGTGGGGTGGGGTGAGTGGGGGGGGTGCCCTGGCTGACTGAGTGTTCTTCATAGAGTACACTAGGCTTTAACATGCTGACGGATCAATACACTGAACCAGCACCAATCGATTGCAATTCATCTAGCTTTTTTCGGATTTTCATTCTCACCCACTCACGCTGCACTCTGAGGCGCCACCGCCGTCCTGCGAGGCAACACATAAATAAACATACACACATATACATACACACATGAACATACATACACACACACACACACCTGAGTGGCTGAAACGTTTGCGCCCTCCGTACAAACATAGGTTCAATAAACCCGTATGGAATTTATTTATTTTTATTGAGCATATCAGCCCATCCTGGCCTTCTCTGCATAACAAGGCCTGTATAATTAAACCATAAATTTCAGAGCGCTCCTTTAATTACCACAGACAATGTCAGGAGGCAGCAGAGTAAACAAATAGCTTTGAAGTGAGCAAGAAAAAAAAAAATAAATAAAAAAAAAGGTTCGACACAGCTATGGAGAAGCTGTTCATTTTGGTAGGGATGTTGTTGCACTTGAAAAGGATGAAATGTTCAAAAGAGTGTGTGTACGTGCGCGGGGAGAACAGTGTGTGTTTTCTCTGTCTGACTTTTCCACCAATGCTTTTGAGGGATGCAGGTTTCCTGTAGAGTGAAGGCAGGAACAATCAGTCGAGGTGTAAAACTATGAGCATGACTGTGTGCAAATATGTGTATGTCTGGGGGAGCGGAGCGACAACTAATAAAGTATGTTAGGAAGCGTGTGTGTGTGTGTGTGTGTGTTTGCATGTGTGGTTAAACATTTGTTTTCCCTGAACACACAGTCGACACAGAGGATGTTTGTTTTTGTGAGTATGTGATTCACTGGAAGCTCAAGGTTCTCGTCCCTCTTGACCATGACTGAAGATGTCTGAGTCTTATACAATATATATACATGTGTGTGTGTGTGTGTGTGTGTGTGTGTGTGTGTGTGTGTGTGTTTCAGGTCAGTGTCAACACACCGGCCTGCTTCCCAGCAGCTTAGCTAATTACACAAGAGCCCTGAAGGCCACTTAGAACAGGTTAGCTAATTAACAAACAGCCTGATTGCAGATTAATTGAGAGGTGTTCCTAATCTTCACCCCTAAACGCAATGAAAAAACGCTGACTGTTGCTAATTAGGCCACAATGCAGAGAGTGGAGGTTGTATTTACAGTTAGCGCCGCTCACATGGACGTCGGTCTTATATCCAGCTGTCGCACACTTTAACCAGAGGTGTCAAACATGCGGCCCGGGGGCCAAAATCGTCCCACCAATGGGTCCAATCTGGGATGAATTAGTGAAATGCAAAAATGAAAGCGTTTGATGTCAATTCAATCTGAAACGATCGACCATAATCATAATAAACAATGAATGATGAAAAATGCAAATGTCATTTGTTTCAGTGTAAAAATAAATAAATAAATAAAAAGACTAGCTTGTGTGAATAACTGTAAATGTTAGTGGACTTTTACCAATATTCTGAATGCTATTAAGTTTGGTGTGTATTTGTAAGTCCACTGTTATCTTTAAGTTATGATGTGCATGTATAAATGATAAATTAAAGCACAATATTGATAATATTGCACTTATTTTTCCCAAGAATTTTCAGTTTGTTAATATTTGTTGGTGTTATGTTCAAGTACAGTTCGTATATAAATATTTTAATGATGGTATTGTACTATTTTTGCTCAAAAGCACAGAGAAAACTTTGGAGTTGACATCATTTATATGTTTTATCCTATTTTTTTTTTTATATTATTTTACTGGTCCGGCCCACTGTGTACCATATTAGGGTGAATGTGGCCCCTGAACTAAAATAAATTTGACACCCCTGCTTTAACTAAACCTTTATGGAAACTAACACAGAATGTCTCTATAGCACAGGTGTCAAACATGCGACCCAGGGGCCAAAACCGGCCCGCCAAGGGGTCCAATCTGGCCCCTGACCAGTACCAGGAAACTGGACCACATCACACCGGTCCTCAAATCCTTACAATGTCTTTCATACATTTTTTTTGTTTGTTTGTTGTTTTGTCTAAAAATAAACTAATAAAAAAATCCCTCAAGGTTAATATAGTTAAAACTGCACTTATTTTTCTATTAAGACATTTCAGGTTGTTTAAGTATAGTATAGATGTAAGCATTTTCATTATGGAATTTGACTTTTTTTAGTCAAAAATATGAATCATGTTAACTCCAGAGGTTTTTTTCTATGTTATTATTTACATTATTTTCCAGGTGTGGCCCACTTTAGATCATATTTGTGTGAATGTGGCTCCTGAAGTAACGTCACCTTGACACTCCCTGCTCTATAGAAATACAAATAAATAATAGTACTGTCAAAATGAATGAATTAAGATTAATCAGTCATCATGATGAATTTGTGAAAATGTTTTAACACAATTAAATGGAACAGTTGTTTTGTTGAAAATGTGTAAAGTGCTGAATAAACATGATAAATGCATATATATTCATATATTTTACATATGTTATCATGTATTATTATTTCTTTTTCTGTAGCTTAGAAGAGTTTTTGAATATATTTTGGATTTTTCATAATTTTTTTTATCAAAACAACCCCCCCCTAAAGGTTAATATAGTTAAAACTGCACTTATTTTTTTTTATTAAGACATTTCAGGTTGTTTAAGTATAATATAGATGTAAAACCCATTATGGAATTTGACTTTTTTTCACAAAAAAATATTGAAAAAGTAGAGTTAACATGATTCATATTTTTGTATCTTATTATTCATATTATTTTCCAGGTGTGGCCCACTTTAGATCATATTAGTGTGAATGTGGCTCCTGAACTAACGTCACCTTGACACTCCCTGCTCTATAGAAATAATAATAAAAGCTGTAGTAGTAGATGATGTGTGATGAAGCACTGAGGCATCATGGGAGACGCTTTCACCACCTGTCTATCTGAAGTGACTCAAACGAGGTGATTTATGCAGGTTTTATTTATATCACGTTTAGTGACTCATTTTCACATTATGTCACTGCAACAGCGGCGACACACTGACATGTGCAAAGTAGAAATTAGTCGAATGACACATTTCTATTGTAAATATTTGATGTAACGTGCGTCGATGATGTTTTAATGTGAAAATGTTACGTATGGGTTTGAAACGAGCAGCGTGTGTGTGTGTGTTAATGTGATAATTAAAGCATCCTCCACCCTGAGTATGAACTGTACATTAACAGCTTTGTCATTTCACTCAGTGTTAACCTGTGTGTGTGTGTGTGTGTGTTATATGTTACATAATGAAACTGTTGACGTCTACAAACTTACAAAGAAAATAAAGTGACATTAACATGAACAACCTGAAATTTCTGAAGAAAAATAAGAGGTTTCACTAATATTCTGCCTCAGTTTATCATTATCACAGTTGATCTACAAAGACACACACTACATCTAATATCAGACAAAATATAAGTACAATTACACAGATTTATATGAAGATGTTTCATATTGCCCTTTTTTTTTCAATTATTCACATTATTTAGAATAGAATAGAATACTTTATTCATCTCACCCTGGGAAAAACTAAAGTGCAGCTATAGATAAGCAGAAAAAAGCATATTATGTATTTACATCATCTACATTGCATTGTATTATTGTTATAAGTGTATATGGACAGTTTGAAAATATAAATATAATTAGATTTAACATATATAAATGATGAGAAAGGTGTATTTGTCATTATTCCTAACGTATCATGATGGCATTTTACTAATCTTACCCTTTGATTCTAAAAAATAGGCAGAATATTGGTAACATTTTGGCAGTTGGGATTAAAATGAGTGACAATGTACACTGTCCATATTTGACATTAACATTTCATAACAGACAATATATATATATATATATATATATATATATATATATATACACACAATGAAACAGTAAGACTATAATACCTACACACAATTCACTATGTATTTGTTACCTATTTGTAAATACTTTGTTAATGTATTGTTCATACATAAACCACAAACCATTTGTTAACAAACCATTAACAAATACCTGTAAAATTTTAGAATTTTTAACAGACTGGTGCATTGTTTGTTTACCTGCTTTGCAATGGTAAATAACAGTAAACAACTGTAAACACTGCACCTGTCTGTTAGAAAATAATTACATTTTACATTTATCTTTGGAAGACAGTATGAACCTTTACAAGACATTAACAAATAGGTAACAAATGGTTAATACATAGTGAATTGTGTGTCGATATTATAAAGTGGTACCAATAAAACTATAAGAAACATATGTATGTGTCATTATTTATAACTTATGATGATGATATCTGAGCTCTTCACTGTTAAAATAAGGCAGAATATGGGAGAAACATGAGTGACACGGTAGAGTGAATATTGGCACAATTAAGATGTGTGTGTTTGTGGGCGGGGTCATATGTAGAAGTGTGTGTGTGTGTGTGTGTCCTGAAACCTGAAACCACTTCAACACAATGGGTTACGCAGGATTACAACGGTAAAATGAAGAGGAATAGGCCCCTCAGCAGGGAACTGAACCTGCAACCATCTGTGGGACAATCACCTGCCAATAGAACACAGACCCTCCCCCACCTACACACACACACACACACACACACACACACACACACACACACTCAATCTTGCAATTTCACAGCCACTAAAACTACTCCCCAAGGCCCGACTTCTTCCAACTTCCATCTGCCTGGATAAATTTATCATCCAGCTCCCCTGTCTATCACACACACACACACACACACCTGTGCCTCTTAAGCCACCGCCCCTCCCCTCCCACTCTCCACAAACACACACACACACTCAAACCCACCTGGCCCCTTTCAACCTCTGACCCCACCCTCAGCCACGTCCCCATCCCTCCCATAATCCTCCCTCCATCCATCGACTCCGCCAGTTCTTTCTTTCTTTGCCACCACCTGCGCTTTTAAATCCCTACATCAGGATGGCCCACTTCACCTGACCCCCCCCCCCCCATATGTACACACACAGACACACAGTCACATGCACACTGCGTTACCCAAATCCTACCACACACACACACAAACACACACACTGTCCCTGACAAGACAACAGCCAGCAGCAGCTGCTTCCATCGCCTAGCAACGACCAGCCTGATAGATGACCCAACGATGGATAATTACCGTAAATCACCACAGCTCACACTCTGAAGGAGAGAGAGAGGGGCGAGTGAGCTACTGACACACAGAGAGAGAGAGAGAAAAGAGAGCGAGAGAGTGAGAGAGAGAGAGAGTGAGTGAAAGGGATCAGAAATAGCGAGCTGGGAGCGGTCATGTGGACGCTAATGCACCTTGATGAGTTCACATTCATCCGCCTTTTAAAGCACACTGAGACACTGGAGGATTCTGGGAAATTCACAGATTTTTTAAAAACAACTCAGACGTAACCAGAGAGTTGGAGTATTTTAATCCTGAGAACAGACGCCGGAACCCGTCCAGTCAGACCGACTTTAGTTCAGTCAGAACAGAAGCGGAAAAAACCCCCACAGATGAGTAACACGTGTCTCATCAATTTACAGTAATAGAATAATAATTTAACCCATAAAGACCCAAAGACACACTGGTGATACAAACCATCTACTCATCTCAACGGTTTAATCCCTGTTGATCTGCTAATCCGATCAAAACATGTCAAGAATTGGTGTCAAATACAGTCCTTCATCTTGTCATGGTCATCAGATATGATCATAGTTAGACGTTCACAGGCTCCGTGGTTACCGTAGTAACACCAGCATCTTTAATAACATTGATTCAGCAGTAAAAGCCATGGAGTTGGATCAATGACAGTGGGTGTTTTTACATTCAGTTAGCAATAACTTTGTTAAAAAAAATGACATTTTCTTCATTTTTCTCTGTTTAAATATGTTGAACTTTGAAATTACTTTGAGTTTTCAGGTAAATTTCCATGACCTGTGAATTAATATAGGAAAATATATGATTTACATACACAAAAAAGCCAAGTACTGAGTATAATATTGTAAAAACAAATGATAATAAATCAACTATGTCCTCTTCTACAACATTGATTCGCCAGTAAAACCCATGGTGATGAGTGGACACACTTGTTTTTATGTTCACTTATTGATATATTTTATGGAAAAAGTCACTTTTGCTTTTTTAAAATAATACCCCACAGTTTGAATTTGAACTTTTATATAAATCAATCATGATCAATTAATTAAATGTAGAAAAATACCAAAATTTTCCCTCAAGAATGTAAATCATTTGATTTATTATATTATTATTTGGACGTTCAGAAGCTCTGTAGTTACCATGGAAACACTGTCATCTTCTACAACATTGATTGAAAGTGACACTGAGTTTTTATGGGTTAATAAAACAAACTATTAAACACTTTACAAGTAAGTCATTTTACATCATGTTTTATTATATGAACAGTGATTTACCAACAGATAAAGTTCACGACACCTCTGTATTCTTACAGATAATGTTACCTGAACTGACTGACTAATAAAGCGACTGAACATTTTGTTTAGTTTTATCTGAATGTAAATATTATGTTACTTGTTCTACCTTATTTTCTATTGTTTTTACCAGTGATTTATTATCATTTTGAGTTCAATCAATGTTTCCCTTTAAAAAAATAAATAAATACATTTAAAATAAATAACCATATCTGCTCCAAATATTGATTTATTGGCCGGTGTCGATCATCGGCTAAGGCTGATGTAAAAAAAAAAAAAATGAAAAAAAAAAAATCAATATTGGCTCCAAAAAAATCCATATCAATCAATCACTACTTCTTATTTTTCACATTATCTCCTCATCACTGTTGCACTATTTCTTATGTTATTAAATTCAGCTTTTTTAACATATACTTATGTTAACATAACATATATTCTTAGTTTTTTTCATGTAAATTCCTTAACTCTACTGTGGCCTTTTTACTGGTATTTGTTTTTCTTTAAATCCTTCGCACTGAACCACAGAGGTCGACTTAGTAAAATGACAATAAATATATTCTGATTCAGATACAAACTCACACATATTCTATTTATTTTAGTACAAACAAAGTAAAATTGCAACTTTACCAAGTGAGTAAGAAATACGGAGAAGAAATACGGATCTCAAACTCACTTTAATACAGGATCTACAATCAGACCAATACGATCTAAAGTTGAGCATAAAAATAATAATTTCTCTGAAATTTTCTTTGTTTTACTGTGAAAAAAGTTAAATTACATAATGAAAATGTTCACATCTACAAACTATAAACTTAAAAATAAATAAATATAGTAAATAACAGGAACAACCTGAAATTTCTGAAGAAAAATGAGTATTTTTACTAATATTCTGCCTCAGTTTATCCCTTCCACATGTTCACAGACACAGTGGATCCACAAACACACACAACATTTAGTGACAGACACAATATAAGGAACATTACACTGATTTATATGAAGATATTTCATATTGTTCAAATTATTCACATTATTTGTGAAAGAATAGTTGGTAAATGTAAAGACTTTTTTTCTTTTTACAATAAAACTGTGAAAATCTTTGTATATAACATAATTTATTACTGTGGTATTTTATTGGTTGTTAAAATAGGTAGAATATTGTTAACATTTTGGTGTTTGGGACAAAAGTGAGTGACGTGGTCGACTGTTTATATTTGACATGAAGTATAACAGGCAGAATATTATGTAAAACTGTAATGAAAGACACTTATTCACAACTACAGTTAGGTGAATAAAAAAAACCAGGTATTGACAGATGTTATAACAAGACAAGAAGAAGAGTTTTAACAGAAATATGGTAGAAAAACATATAATTTTTAATTTAGTTTGAGATAGAGAAGGAATATATAATAATATTAATAACAATAAATAATAAAACAACAGTAAAACAACATAATATTTTTGTCCGTCGCAGTGTTTATGGGATGTCTTTTCGTGTCATCTCATGATAAATAAATAAACATAATGTACTTCTGGGATTTATTTTACATTTAGTAAATATCAGTAAAGTTTTGTGCAAATTTCTAATGGAAAAGTGACTAATAATTATTTTGTCTGTGTTATTTGTAACCTATAATTAAACAGGGGTGGGACATCTGCCATTTTGGGTTTTGATTGACAGCTCCACTGCAGCTGTGGTTAATCACTCTGAACCTTTTATTATGTTGTTCTGTTTGTTTATTTTAATTATGATGGTTGTTTTTTTTGGTTTCCCGCCCTGGGACTAACAGATGCAAATTAGCATGTTAGCTAAAATCCAGCGTATTTACATCTGATGTTTATTAATGTCCACTGTTCATATAATAGACTAACATATAATATACAAAACAAGTGGTTCCACACACAACAAACCCCGCCCCTCACAAACATTTTACCCGATTTGCCATATCTCCTATCAATGAGAAAACACATTTTTAGTGACTGTGACCTTTGACCTACAAAGTTTAATGCTCTCTATTCTGGACTACATCGCACCTTTTCTAAAAATGTCATGGAAATGAGTCCAGTAGTTTTTGTGTCAAATTACTAACAAACAAACAAACAAAAGACTTCCCAAAAACAATAACCTCATAATAATATTAAATAAAATAACACTTTCCACGAACATGACGTAAAACGACTTTTTAATAACAGTCTTACTGAGTCAGTGAGCTAGCGCTTAGCATTAGCTCCTCCTTGACCGCTTTGACCTCTTGTAGCTCCACCCCTTTTCTTCAAATACAGTCACTTCTGGCTCTGCAAACCCACCACGATGACATCACAATCCCTTCATAGACAACCGTTTAATGCTCATAAATCTTTTTTTTCATGAACTTTTTACTGTATGAGCCTCTCACATACACACAATCTGATATTTGCATGACCTTTGACCTACATTCATCAACATTGAATGGGCTCTATTCTAAAGTACCTCACACCTTTCCTGAAAATGTCATGGAAATTTTGTGTAAAATTGGTAACAAACAAAAAAGACCCAAAAATAATATCTTCATATGGGACTTATGAAGGAAATTCATTTAAAAAAAAAATGACCTTTTGATTTTAAGTTTAAATTTCCTATTCTCACTTTACAAAATTGACCTTTGAACTTTATTTTGGGGTACCGTCATTTGCCCATTAGGGTATATATTTTTTCATGTAAAAAAACAAGTGATAAAAGAACAATATATTCATTATCCATGAACATATTTGGTTGGGAAAAAAATGAGAATATTTAATTTTAAACATTTAATTGATTCTAAAATCATAAAAAAATACATTAAATATTCATGTTAGTTATGAACCCTGAAAAGTTGATGAACATAACGTTGAATGGATGACTACAAATGAAATGTGGTTCAACCTCCACAAAAATCAAAAGCAGTTCAGGTAGTTAAAAATCTAAATTCTTTAAAATTTATGGTACAATATGATTGGTTGGAGGCTTGTTATTTTAATTGTCATTTATAAATATCGTAGTCCTTTAGAGGATTGAATCAAACAACACTTTCCACTGGTTGAGCCTCACAGCAAGAAGACCTGGGTTTGATTCCCGGACCGTGCAGGCCTTTCTGTGTGGAGTTTGCATGTTTCTCTCCCTGTGTCTGGGTGGGTTTCTCCCATCACCCAAAAACATGTTTGTGAGGGTCAAATCCTCCAGCCAGGTTATTCTGACCATTAGCCTGGTTCTACAGCAGGAGATGGGTCCTCGGGTGCCACCCATGGGTGCCCACTGCTCCTTACAGGTGCCCCATTGGCATCAAGGATGGGTTAAATGCAGAGGACACAGTTCATTGTACAATAAACTACTTTAGCTTCACTACTTTGTTGTAAACAGTTCAATAAATTACTGTTTCACTAGCGCTTAGCATTAGCTCCTCCCTGACCACTTTGACCCCTTGTAGCTCCACCCCTTTTTTCCAAACACTGTCATTTCTGAATCCGAAAAGCTGCCACGGTGACATCACGATCCCGTCACCGACTACAGTTAAATGTCCATAAATATTTTTCTTGGTGAACACTTTACCGTCTGAGTGTCTCACATACACACAACCTCACATTTACGTTGCAGAAATAGCGGGAAACCCCAAAAGCGCCCACGTTGTGTAAACGTAGACACAAACAGATGAACAACAGCGTGTCTGTCAGATAAACAGTGGTGGCGTTGTGGCTGTAATGTGAGCCTTCAGACTCCGCCCACCTGCAGCTGTCAGATTCACCTCGCCATCGCCGTGGTTTGCCGGGTACCGCCGCTCCTGCCGCCTCCGCTGCCGTGTTTTCCCCCTCACATTAATGTCTGATCAGCTGTACGTACAAACCCCCCCCCCCCCTCTCCCCCTTCCTTTAACTGCATCTGCGCCGCCGCCACATGTGAGCACCGTGCGTTTGTAAATCTGTGTTTTTTTTCTAAATTTAGCAACGAGCCAAACGACTTCCAGAAGTTAGAAATTAAACTCTGAACAAAGTTTAGTCCAAATTATCAACAGATCTTCGATATGCACACACAGCTGCTCCATTTACTTCCCCTTCATTTTCTGCTCTCCCAGACGTGCAATCTGTCCCTCTCTTTCCCTCCCTCACCCACCCCCCCCCCAGCCTCCTCCCTCTCTCACCCCCCACCCACCCCCACCCCCCTCCCTGTGCGAGTCCTGGCTGCTGCAGACATTTGATCTGGCTGCCTTGTGATAGATTGACAGGTAATGAGGAGGTTGAAGGGGCGTTGGAGACAGGAGCAGGTGTTCAGCACAGTCTTTTTGGCCGGCGTTAAGCTGCCATGTCCTTCACTGCTGAACCGCACCACTCCGCTTCCTCCCTCCCTCACTCAGTTTTTCCCTCCTTCTTCTTCTTTCTTTCTTTCCACCATCCCCCCCTTTTTTTTTTTCTTTTCCTCCTCTTCCTGCGAGAACAGGACTATGCAATCCATCACAGTGTGACACGGTCGGACATAGACTGTCTTTATATGGGGAAAAACACACGGGCTGTGGAAATAAATAGAGAAACCACCATCGAGTCGTACGCTGGCAGAAGCAAAGTAGGCCTCGGACTGATCAGTCAAAGTGTGTCGAGGAGAGGATGAGACTGATCTGGAGCAGCCGACTGGGGTTTGGAGACGCTCGTACTACTGCTGCTACTTAAAATACACCAGTTATACATTCATCAGGTTAAAAAAAAAACAAAAAAAAAACACCCATTGGATCAGTGTGATGCAAAAAAAGAGGCGTCTTTTAAAACCAGATAAAAACCACTCAATGTGAAGACAAAGGGAGTGAAAACAAAGAGGATATCTGTTCAGATAATGACACTGGACAACAGCTCTGGAATTCAGATTCAATTTAGAAATAAGAAGGTTTAACTATGTCTACTGAACAATATGTCGAAAAACATATTGTTACCGTGACAACAGAGTGTGCAAGATTCATATTGAAATGTTGTGCAATAATGTTATAATAATAATGATAGTGTTTTCCACATCATCGTGTACCAGAGTGCTTTTCTTTACCACTAACATACTACAGGCTGTCCCATTAGTCTCTATACATAGATAAAATAAATGTTTCTTGACATAAACCATTTTTATTTATAGTGGTTCCCCCAGTGCATGATAGACCAAAAGGCCTTGCTTGCCCCCCCCCACACACCAGGCTAAGCATCACTATTTATTTATGTATTTATTAATTTTAAATAACTGTATACACATTACAACTATATTACTATTAATATTAACTTGAATGTTAATAATATAATGGATATAGATTTAAATATCTGCATAATATAGTTGACATGTAAACTTCACACTTCCTTGTTTTCTCTTAAATTAATCATAATCAAGCCTCAATATAACAAATATTTATTCTACTTATTTGTGGATTCTGTCATTGACATGTATGTATGTATTTATTTATTAATGTATTTATTATTAAAGGCAAATAAGGTGTATTCCAGAGTGTGCATTTGTGTTCGCAGTTGGTGTAAGTATTGTTAATAAATATTGGACAATAACACATAATTGATATAATTCCATATTTCTTGTCAACTTTTAACTTTTTGTATTTAATTTAAAGTTTGATTATTTTTTTTCCTTTACAAAAACATGGTGGGCTACACTAGCTGATCTAGCAAGATTTCTGGGGGAAACCCTGTTATATAATATGCTCTATTTGACTGACATTTCAATTCTCTTTGTTCAAATGCGTTATTTGGGTTATCTGAAATATAAAGAAATCCATGTTAGGACCATATTTGTATGGAATGTTATGACCCTATGTATGGAGACTTATGGGACACCCTGTAGTTTTTCTGCCAAAACAACTGTAGCACTGCTAGTGCTGCTGACGGAATATAAGTTTAAATGTTATTAATGTGGAAAAAATGTGAATATTTTCAGACACAGCTTGGGGTAAAGCCTGAACCCTTCTATTTAAAGATTTTATTTTTTCAGGCAATCTTTACTAAACCACACAAACAATGGAATAGTGTTTAGTTTCGAGCTCGTACTCTGGTACTTT
Organism: Siphamia tubifer; assembly: GCA_020466265.1. Classification (NCBI taxonomy): domain Eukaryota; kingdom Metazoa; phylum Chordata; class Actinopteri; order Kurtiformes; family Apogonidae; genus Siphamia; species Siphamia tubifer. The sequence continues at coordinate 49,225,451 of CM035798.1, read as the reverse complement.
TGTAATTATGAAATACATTACATACAAATACATGCACCATTTACACATTGTTCTATGTGATTAAAACGACCAAATATGTAACTGTGTTTGTGTCTAAAGGTCGACAGTTACAGCACCTACAGTTACTAGTATAGGATTTGGTCTGAAATTATCAATAATTGACTCGTCATACAAACAACAGGCTCACTTTAACATGAAGAATCATTTTACTTCATGTAAAGAAATGCCAATTTAATTGACGAATGACAAATATTGTAATATTATTGTTATTATAATGTTGTACATTCATTCCGTGCAGCCCTAATGTCTACAGATGCATTAACAGTAAAAATAACAAACTAACTTTTAAAACAGGATTAATGATCTAACATGTCTAAGTCTATACTTGGAGTGTTTAGAACAGAGGTGACAAACCAGGCCAAGTGTGATCTGAAGTAGATCAGAACCAGCAAAAATAATAACAGCATAATCAATAAACTAGAAAAGCACTCAGAGCGCAAACCTCCGCCAAGGCAGACCTCCCCCCGTTAGAATGAAGAGAGGTTCACCAAGGAGGTTATGTTTTGGCCAGTCTGTCTGTCTGTCTGTCTGTCTGTTAGCAAGATAACTCAAAAGGTTATGGACGGATCTTGATGACAATGTTGAAATGATGAAATTTATTCTCCATTTACTGCAATGTAAAATTTAATTAACAGACAAACAGACACACACTGGCAAAATATAACCTCCTTGGTGGAGGTAATAATGGCAAAAGTCGAATTATCCTTATGTATATATTGACACAGAATCCTTTAAAAATGTGAATAATTAGAAAAACCTTCAATTTCTTTGAAAAAAGTAAGTATAATTTTAACAATATTACAGCTATGGTTCTCCTTTTTGACATGTTCATTATAAATGTACAGATCACAAACACACAACATTTAAGAACAGTAGAATATTGGCACATTTACACTGATTTATCGGTCTTTAAAACTACATATTATTCATATTTGTTAAAGGATAGTTTGTAAATGTAAATATTTCCATGGAATTTAACTTTTTCTATGTGTATTTGTCATTATTAATAGGTTATTATGATTGTATTTACTGGTCTGATGCACTTGGAACCTGAACTAAAATGATTGTTAACATCTTCAATGTTACTTCTACAATGCACATAATCATCCCACAGACCGGACCGGACCCTCTGACGGGCTGGTTTTGGTCCTGACTTGACACTAGTGGTATAGAAGTAGAATAATTCTGTGTGTTAGAGCCCAATATGGGAGGATTTACGCTCACATTTAAGAGTCTAAATCTTCTAAGGTGCATTTCCTGGTCGGCTGTGTGCAAAAACACATTGATATTCACCTGCTCTCGTCTGGAGCGTATCAGAGACAGAGTCTGGCCTGAATCCTGAACCTGAACCTGGGTACACTTTGACCTGTTTCAGTCCTGCTGACGGAGCAAAGCGCCGCCGTGCATCAAAACTCCCAAACTAAGCAGGAAAGAGAAAGAGATCTGATAGTAACTGGAACGACCACATATTGAACCAGAAAGGAGCCCAGTGCTTCAGTTACATCAGAACCCAGACGGCTACAGAATGAAAACAGCTTAAAGGGAACGAGGGACGACTTTACTTTTATTAAACACTGAAAAAAATCTAAATCTGACCATGTGAATTTGTCTCATTTCTAGTCCAAACAACTTCCCAAGATGCAGGAAAGTACAAGTTTTGGCTTAATTATTATATTAAATTATTACTTTTATAGTTTTTACTATACACTGACTGACACTTGATGATAAAGTAAAGTCTACCTATATGGGAACAATTGTATTTTAAAAATTTTTATGGAGTGTCCTTTGCTGTGGGCAGCGTTTTTTTGTTTTGTTTTGTTTTATTCCAATGAAGCTACAAAACTGTTGTCTCTTACAAAAGACACAAATGGATCGCTGGGTCTCAGGAAGATTTCATCACACTTAGAATAAGAGAGAATAACCTAAAGTCCATAACAATTGAGTTATCATGCTAACTGACAAACAGACAGACAGACAAACTCTACAAAAACATAACCTCCTTGTCGGACCTCTCTTCATTCGCCTTGGTGGAGGTTTGCTTTTCTAGTTTATCTATTTCTTCGTGGTGCAGAGTGGGGGGGGGGGCACTGAAGTTCAATTTCATTGTAACTTGAGTGAAATGACAAAGTCTATTCTACTTTATTCTGTAAATATTAGTAAAGCTGCCCACGTATGACCAATGGAAAAGCAGCTATTGAAAGAAATGCACCTGGTGGGGGGGTGGGGGGGGGGGGTTTGACCACAGTGAATATGTACTTCCAAACTGTAGGGGGCGCTCGTCATAGTGAAGACAGTTATAAAAACACTGCAGACGTAAACCAGTTAAATCTGCCATAGTTGCTGTTTAAATGTGTTGGCGAGTGCTTGTCTTGTTGTCACAGAACCACATAACAGAGACAGTGGGGGGAGGGTGGATGAGGGGAGGGGGGGGGGGGGACCAGGCCTGAGCCCATAAATCCTCCCTCCAGTTTACTACCCAGCATTAAAGGACATGTCACCCTCCTAAATCAGCCGGCGCAGAGCAGACAGCGCGGCTAAAACACAGCATTTGCATGTTTCCCTCAAACATTCCTGAGAGGTGAACCAACCCCTGCGACACCTTCCTCCTGTTACATCCTCATCACAGTTCAAACACTGAGACGCGCTAACGGCGTGATGAATTACATCAGGGTGTTGTCCTGACAGACCCTTCGGAGACACTGGGACGGATCAGATAAAGGCACAAACCTGCACAACCTGGAGCTTTTAGTCTGCGTTTAGTGTCTGCGTTCATACGGGAACATCTGAAACACCTGGACTCCAACAAACCAACACGGGTCCAACGTCCCCGTACGTCACAACTGGTTCTGTGTGGATCAGAACTACAGTAAGGGTGTCTAAAAAAACAAGATAGAAACACTGAATCTGAGGATAAAGGGGGTGAAAAAAAGGTGAAATATCTGTTCATGCAGCAGGAGAATTCCACTGGACAGGATTTATTCAGTTGAGATTAAATCCAGAAATAAGCCTGTGTACAGATGTGTAAACACTAAAAATAAGAAACTAACTCTGAAAACAAGATCAATGATCGAATATTTCTAAAATGAACCTGTTTTTTATGTTGCTACACTCTGACAGTCATTTCTAGTCCAAATATATCATCAAACTTAAAATAAAGACAGAATCACCTAAAGAGGACGTTTTTAGTCAGATATAAGAACTGATTTATAGACAATAAATCTGGGAAATCTCATTTAAGAAATCTGACCAAGACCAATTTCACTTGTTCACTTGGTTTTTGGCATGAATTAAGCAAAAATCTGCCAATGGAACAAGTGAAAATGACCTTGGTCAGATTTATTCAATTACATCTTCCAGATTTATTATCTATAAATCAGACCCTCTGATTACACAAACATAACTTGCGCATAAAAATGGACCTATATTGACAAAACTTCATTTTTCAATTAGAAGAGATGGTTTTTCAAGTGTAGCATAAATAGTATATTACGCAAATCTGCAATGGAAACACCTATTTTCATCAATTAGTCAGTTGAGTTAAAAAAAATAAAACAATGTTGATAGATGCTACAAGAGAAGAAGAGTTTGAACAGAAACATGGTGCAGTATGTGTGGACACACCAGGAAACCGCATCTTTTTTAATTTCATAGGAGCCAGAAGCGGAATATATAATAATAATGAATATATCTGTGAAAAAACATGATATTTACATTTGTTTCCGGAATTATTTATTGTGTCATCTCACGGTCATGAATAAACACATCTTTGCATTTGTGATTTCAAGGAAAAATTAACATTATATACTATTGTTTTAACATTTACTTACTATAACAGTATATGGCTCACACTGGTGAATAAATGTTTGGTGGTGGTCACGCTTCTGTCAGTCTGCCCTAGGGCAACTGTGGCTAAAAATGTAGTTCACCACCACCAGAGTGAGAATGTGAGAGTGAATGAATGATGGATCAATAATGTAAAGTCCTTGGATGCCTTGAAAAATGGTATAGAAATCGAACCAATTACTATTATTAAAGTTTTGCACACAAATATCCAATGGAAAAAAAAAACAACTAAAAAGTTCATCTTTAGGTGATTCTGTCATATTTTAAGCATAATGCGATATTTGGGCTGGAAATGAGAGACACACTTGTTTAGATTCAGATTTTTATAGACTAACAACCACATCATCTACAGTTTGCTAATGAAGACGCCGCCGCACACAGCACGTTAGCAGTAGCTCATGGGCGATGGACTACTGAACCAATAAACAGCTTCACCTGGACACTCACAGACAGTTGAATCAGTTACAATAATTCCAGATAAGAGTGTGTAGAATTAAAGAGGACGCCACCAGGCTTAAAATTAGCCGTTCCCAATTGTCACCCTACTCAAAGAGAACCTGTTTTCTGAAAAAAGAAAAAAAGTCATTGACGTGCAATCACATTCAAACGCACTCGCCTGTCAGTTTAGAACTCACATATACACACACACACACAGTGAGTATGGTCCGACACACAAATAGACAACCCACACATACACACTTTTTAAGCCCTCGCCTGGCATCAGCTGTCACACAACCTGTCTCAGAGAACTAAGCAGAGACAGACGCTGTCAACTTAGAGTGCCTCAAATGCCCACATCCAGCCAGGCAGAGGAGAAATCAAGCCTGTCTCCGAGTATAATTTGCGCTAATCCTTCATGGGAGATAGTAAAGTCTATGGCATATCTGCCTAATAGCATCAGTCACCGGCAGGTTCTAATCTCATATTTAGACCCATTTCCATCACAGACTGACGACAAAAGCACCAGCACAAAGTGTGATTACCTTCTTATTTTTACATTTCTGCATGACTTGACTCCTGATAATGGTGGAAGGATTTAAAAAAAAAAAAAAAAAACCAAAAAACTTAGAGGTTCTTTTCTTAGTGGAGGAAGAAGAAAGTCATTTCAGGCGACTACACAAGACAGGTGGACAGGGGAGGGGAGGGGGGGGGGGGGGGGGGGCGGGAGAAGGAGTAAGTGAGTGGCGAACAGCATCAGAGGAGAAAAAGTGGAGGCAAAGAGAGTGAAAACCTTTCAGTCAAGAAGAACCTGAACGCATTCGCATCGATGGCGGAACGTCCTCGCGCGCGCCCGGATCCTACACACCGCACGCACACGGGCCTTTTCAAATCGTTTACAACCTGTGGTGTTTGTCCTGCTCTGCTGGCGGCTTTACCACGTGCATTTGAATGCCGACTGGAGTGCATCCCTCTCTTTCAGACAGCGCCATAAAAGACGACACACACAATAAGGGCTCTTTTCAGCAGAGTGGGGCTGCCCGGGGGGGTGTGGGGAGGGAGGAGGGTGTAAGGGGAGCACCTCCAAAAACCACCATAGTGCTCTCAGGCCACAAAGAGGTGCTAAGCCTTGATGAATAATAGCAGATTATTCATAAAGATGACAAACAGAAGAGAAACAAACTATACAAAGTGTTGGGATGAAAAAGTCCTTCAGTGGGTTTTTTCTTTTTTTTTTTTTTTTCCCTCAGAGTGACCCGGGTTCGAAAAGAAGAGGAGGGAGAGCAAGGATCCTAATGAAGCCGTAAATCAGAGTCCGATGAGAAAGGACTCTGGAGGAGGATCACATCACTGGAGATCAATGCAGACAGCAACACACACACACACACACACACACACTGGGGAGAAGAAAAAAAAAACAGTCCAACACATGCTTTAATTCCCAAGTGGATCCGACTTATGAAGGAACGACTGCACAAGCATAAGTATATAATTCATCTGCACACATATACACATGCACAAACACTAGTCGCATTTCCACTGACCCACAAATTCCACAAATATAACTTGTATTTACAACACTTTCGACAAAACCGACATTGTGCGCTTGTGTTTCTTCCATATTTAGGAAATATCAGCAAAGTTCTGCGCAGATATCCGATGGAAAAAGCCACTCATGTGTTATTATAACTCTGCATTCTTTTTCTGATGTTAGCATTAGCATGATGCTAAGTACAGAAAGAAACGTTAATTTAGCATATGCTTCAAAATAAAAGCAGTGCTGTTGTATTATGATGATATAGCCTATATATATGTTTGCATTGACTCTTGAAAAACTAAATATCGGGAACGTTTTGTGCATATATCTGATGGAAAAGAGACTACTGGGGAGAAGAAAGTCAAAAACAGACCAACGTTAGCTTTAATTATGAAGGAACGACTACACAAGCAGAAGTATACAATTCATCTGCCCACATACACACAAACAGTAGTCGTTTTTCCATTAACCGTCAAATTGCACAAATATAACTTGTGTAAAAACATTTACATCAATTTCGACAAAACCGACTTTACGCAATAGTGTTTTTCCACGTTTAGTAAATATCTGCAAAGTTTTGCACAGATATCCAAAGGAAATGCGACTCACTACTTAAGTTTTCAATCCAATGTATCTAAATTAATCATTGAATAAAATGAACAAAACATGTAAAAATGACGATAAAATGGACAAAATAGTTGGAAAAGGAGTAATAAAAAAAATTGTAAAAATGTGAAATGTGTCATATAAGTGAACAGATCCATCTAAAGAGCTAAACACTTGAAAAATGAGCAGATAGCACTTAAAAAAAAAACCTAAACCATCGACTCATTTAAACTGTTTAATACCCATTTTGCACAGATATCCAAAGGAAAAGCGACTCGTGACTTAATGTAACTCTGCATTCTTTTTTGCCGTTAGCATTAGCCTGATGCTAAGTACGGAAAATACACGCGAAGAAAGACATGATTATTATTATTGTATCATGATGAAAATACAACATTATGCACTTGTGTTTTTTTTTTCCAACCTTCAGTAAATATCAGTAAAGTTTTGCGCATGTATCCAACATAAAAGCAACTGCTGGGAAGGAAAAAAAGAAAGAAACAATCCAACATATGTTTTAATTCCCAAGTGGATCAGACTTATGAAGGAACGACTGCACAAGCACAAGCATATAATTCATCTGCACACACACACACACACACACAGTGACACAGTCTCATCTACAATCTATTAAACTTCTCCCATGCTGCGCCCCCTGCCCCCCCCCCCCCTCCCCCTACACAACCCACCCAAGGGCTCAGTAGTCCCACCTCCTTGTTCAATCCAGCTCGTCTGAATAATATGGTCTGTGATGAATGGCGCCATAACTCTGATATCCACAATCAATCTCTGCTTTAAAGACACATCCATCTTCTGTAATGCTGATACTGGGGGGAGGGTAGAGGTGGTGGTGGTGGTGGTGGTAGGGGGGGGGGGGGGTTTACTTGCCTGACCACCTAGTGGGAATATGGGTAGAGGGGGCTCAAGGGCGCTGATAGGAGAGGTGGTGTGGTGGGGGGTGGTCACTGAGTGATGGGTGTCAGCTCACATCTGGTTGCAAAAATAAATGAGGCTTATGAAGACAAATGCAAAGGGGGCTGTCTTTGCACCCCCCCCCATGCCTCACCTTTATGTACACTAACAGAACAGAGGAGCCACAGAACAGAGTTTGAAGCATCTGTTCTCCTTCTTCATCCCACATTCACACCCGTACATTCAACATCGACTCACAATGACCCCCCCCCCCCACACACACACACACACACACACACACACACACACATCCTGAATGTCTCCCTTTAACCCAAACCATCTACTGACCTAAACTGTTTAATACCTGTTGATCCAATAATCCTTTCAAACCAATTTATCTACATTATTCATAGGATAAAATGTACAAAACATGTAAAAATGACAATAAAATGGACAAAATAGCTGGAAAAGGAGGATAAAATATTTGTAAAAAATGTGAAATGTGACATATAAGTGAACAAATCCATCTAAAGTGAGGAGTAAATTAGGTAAACAATTGAAAAATGAGCAGATAGCACTTATAAAAAAACAACAACTTAACCGTCAACTGATCCAAACTGTTTAATACCTGTTGATCCAATAATCCTATCAATACATCTGAATAAAATGCGTAAATATAGTTATAACTCTATTATTCATAGGATAAAAATGGACAAAAACATGCAAAGTGAGACAAAGTACTTGGAAAAGTAGGAAAACATTTTAAAAAAATGTGAAATGTGTCATGTAAGTGAACCAATCCATCTAAAAGGAGGAAAACTGAGCTAATAAATACATAAAACATCTACTGACCTAAACTGTTTAATACCCGTTAATCCAATAATCCTTTCAAATTTATCTAAATTATTCATAGGATAAAATGTACAACACATGTAAAAATGACAATAAAATGGACAAAATAGTTGGAAAAGGAGGATAAAATATTAGTAAAAATGTGAAATGTGTCATATAAATGAACAAATCCATCTAAAGTGTGAAGAAACTGAGCTAATAAATACTCAGTTATCACTGAAAAACCTAAAACATCAACCGACCTAAACTGTTTAAAAGCTCTTCATCCACTAATACTAACAATACATGTCAATAATTGGTGTAAAGTACAGTTCTTTCTCTTTTCATGGTCATCACATATGGCCATGAAACCGGCGTTCACAGTTACCATGGAAACACGGTCATCTTCCACAACACCCATAGTTAGTTCAATGACAGTGGATTTCTCTTTGTCTCTTATAATAACTCTCACCTTTAATCAGAATTTTAATCAACACCTACATAATCATCCATTTAAATATAGGAAAATATGTAACTTAAAAAAAACCCTATAATAAATGGTGATAAATATTTATATGTGTATGTGAACCTATGTATAAAAGCCTATGCATGTATGTGTATACAGATGTTTGAGTGTGTGCCAATATACAGTAATACATTTATCTCCCTCTTCCTTTTATATATTATTAATATTTCATAGAGAAGGGGTGGGATTAAATAACTTGCACTCCTCTCTGCTCCTTTTCAATCAAATAACAGTATTGAGCTGTTTTTCTTTCTAAAATTGTTCCGATTGTTGATTTTTTTTTTTTTTTGGCTCATTTTTTTGGTTTTACTCGCTCACATACATGTTACATTTCATTGCGTGGTTGGAATAAATCACTACATCAAAAAGAAAAAAGTAAAATCTAGAGAGACATTTCTTTGGAAACTATCAGAAAAGTAGTAGTAGCAGGTTTTTAAGAGTTTATACTGAATTTATCTGCGCGTAGAAATCAAAAGCATTAACAGCAAAAGACCTTAAAATGAAAACAAACCTGTCAAGATGGCCGACGTTTAACTCCCACGCTCAAGGCAGAGAGGGGGCGAGTGAGTAAGTGAGTGAGTGAGTGAGTGAGTGAGGGAAAAGAGAGAAGGGGGGCGGGGCTAAGGGCTGAACTATCCATGACCTGTCGGAGGGTCACTCCTCAGTGACACCGCCACTGAATATTCCTCTTAATGATGTACCACGTCTTTTAACCCCCACAGACAAAGCAAGGAAACATTAGACTGTCAGGAGGGCTCCCCCACATCTTCTTTTTCTACCTCCCTCCCTCCCTCCCCCACTCACCCACCCTCGCTCTGCTCACCGTCGTTTGTTGCCCCGCAGTTGGATTTTTAATTATTGAACACAGAATTTTACCAAGAGTTTTTTTTTTTTTTGGTTTTTTTTTCCCCACGTCTGATCTACCAGGACCAGGCTGGATTCTGTCCAAGAAGAAATAAGAAACACGCTGTTGAGTCTGATATGAAACGAGTACAGGTTACACTGAGCTGGACTTCAAGTACAAACTGTATTAAAAGTGTAGAAGCACATCCAACACCAGAGACGTAGAGGCGCTCAGGTTCCACCTTCAAATCAATATGATGTAAAATAGATCAGAACCACACAAATACCAACAAAATAACCAGTAAATAATAACAAATACAAACTTTTATGGAGGTTTTACACTGGAAAAAAAAAGCGAAATGATGTAAAGAAAATGTTTCCATCTACAAAGAATGCTTTAAAAATGTAAAAAATATGAACAACCTGAAGTTTCTACAGAGAAATAAGTGCAATTTTTTACCAATATTCGGCCTCGGTTTATCATTTAACATCCAAAAAACACACAAAATATTGAATAACACACTGAATGTTAGTAAAGATACACTTTCAGGTTGTTCATACATATTTGGAATATTTTTGTTTTCTGTTTTTATTCCTAATTAATCATCTTTGACCCTGATCATTTGATTTATCTATTCATTTCATTTCTCATTATTATTATTGTAATAATTCATTTTATTTTGTACTACTGTTTTATTTTATTTAATAATAGTATTTAATGTTAGAATTATCTTAACAACTATAATTTAATTTCACTGTAATATTGTTTAATCATTGTTAAAACTTGTTCAAAAACAATAAAAAATATATGAGGGAATTTTTTTTTAATCATTTTTGACCTGATGTAATGATTAAATAGTGAGTCCAGTTACAATTGAAATGAATAAATCCCAGCGTTATAATGGTTTATTGAGACAAATGACAAATATTTTATTCTAACATTATGAACTTTTGTTAAGGATGCTCTGTTTTTGTGGAAGAACAGATTGTATGTTTGATTTATTATTTGCACTAAAATAGAAACGGAAACATTTTTATTTGTCACTGTTTATAGATTATTTTTATCTTGTTTTCCTGGTTCAGATCTGTTTTAGATCATTTTGTTCTGAACGTGGAAGCCAAAGTACCGTATTTTCCGGACTATAAGGTGCACTTAAAAGGCTTTAATTTTCTCCAAAAACCACAATGTGCCTTATATATGGATTCATTTTGGTTGTGCTTCGTGACTTGGGATTTTGACTTTTTATCTAATAAATTTCACTTTTTATCTTGTAATTTTACATTTTTATCTAATAATTTGACTTCTTATTTCATGATTTTAACTTTTTATCTCATAATTTTCACTTTTTATCTAATAATTTGACTTTTTATTTCATGATTTTTACTTTTATCTGATAATTTTAGCTTTTTATCTCAGAATTTCCTGTTTTTAATCTCATAATTTTGCCTTTTTATCTCATGATTTAGATTTTTTTATCTTGTGATTTTTGGCTTTTTATCACATTACTGACTTTTTATCTCATAATTTTCACTTGATCTAATGATTTTGACTTCACTTAATGCGCCTTATATATGAAAAACCTTAAAAAATAAACTGTTAACAGTGCGCCTGATAGTGCGGAAAATACGGTAACATGATTTTAACATATTTGTTTTAATCATGATTAAAGGAAATTCATCCTAAGCAACCCTGTGATTGATGTGATTAAACAGTTTAATCATTTGACAGCTCTAGGTTTTCTAGCTCTACCGAGACTAAACAGCCATAAAGAAGCAGATCAGGGAGTTAAAAATACAACTGAAACGTCTAATCTGGAGGAATGTTTCAGATTTTTCATCGCTTTTTTGTGTTAATTTTCATTTTCTGTGTCAATTTTACCTTGTTTTGTCTATTTTTCTCCATATTTTTCATGTTTCTTAGTGTATTTTTGTGTATTTTCTGGGGAATTTAAGTACAAAAAACTTCTACTGAGACTAAACAGCCATAAAGAAGCAGATCAGAGAGTTAAAAATACAATTAAATGTCTAATGTGGAGGAATGTGAGAATTTTACCATGTTTTGTCTATTTTTTGTCCATATTTTTGGTGTTTCTTGGTGTATTTTCTGGGGAATTCAAGTACAAAAAAAATAAAAAATTCTACTGAGACTAAACAGCCATAAAGAAGCAGATCAGAGAGTTAAAAATACAATTTAACATCTAATGTGGAGGAATGTTCATGATTTTTCATCGCTTTTTTTGTGTTACTTTATTTTTTGGTGTGAATTTTACCATGTTTTTTCTATTTTTTTTTCTTTTGGTTTCTTGGTGTATTTTCTGGGTTATTCGAGTACAAAAAACCCCCAAAAAAAACCTCTACTGAGACTAAACAGCCTTAAAGAAGCAGATCAAGGTGTTAAAGATACGACTTAAAACGTCTAATCTGACCACGGTCGAAGAAGGAAAGGGCGCCCAGGTGAGATAGTTTATTGATTCTGGAAGTGGCCGTGATGGAGTTAACCCTAGAAAGGGCTGACGATGTGGGAGCATGAGGGGTGGGTGTGGATGAAAGGTGAGCCAATGATGGATGAGGGGAAGCTGGAGACGCTGTGCACGCGCTCAGATCACACTTTCACACAAAAAAAGTTGTAGATGGGCGCCAGCGGCAGACTGACACAGCTCCTGATTAGAAGTGACACATCAGTGACTGCAGGCATTCCTATGCACAGGCGGTTCTTAAAGGTAATGTGTTCTTAAACAGGCCTGGAGCGGGGTGCGCCGTGACCTCGCAGACCTCCGACTGGGGGCCGGGCGGGCGGGAAGGCGGTAATCTCCCAGTCAAACAAGCCCTCAGTAGCAGCTATGAAGAGTGGATGTGTGTGTGTTAGACCCAATGTATCCAGGAAACGGCCCGATAGAATGAAAACAAATCCAAAAGTAGAATGATTTACAGACAGTGATGTGTGACGGGAAAAGCAGAAAAGAGTTGGGAGGAAAAAAACGACTTTAAACAAACCTCCGACGTGGACCAAGGCTCTGTTTGTGACTAATAACTGAATTCACTTCCTGTGTGACATGTTTGGATCAAGTTTGACTTTAAGTTTAACCCATAAAGACTCACATTCTGTACTTAAGTAGAAGTATAGCTTCTAATACTCTGGTTAAAATAGAGGTATGACTTTTCAACTGTAATAAAGTAAAAAGTAAAAACGCATTTCTTTTTTTTTTTTTTCTCTACGGATGAAATAATATTTATTTAAGCAGGAAAAAACTGAAAAATATTAAAAAATAAAGCCTTTCAAAGTGAGTTAGTGTGTAGATGATGTGTTTTATTGGGTCATGGTACTCAGTTTAGTGGGTATGGACAGGCCATTTAGGAAAAAATAAAAATTCATAAATAGGAGATAAAAATCTAAATTGTGAAATAAAAAGTCAAAACTATGAAGAAAATTGTGAATTATGAGAATAAAATCACAATTATGAGAATAAAGTCACGATTATGAGATAAGAAATTGATAATTATGAGATTATAAAAAGTCCAAATTATGATATAATAAGTCACAATTTCTGATTTACGACTTCTTTTGTGTTTTCTGTCACATTTGCCTTGTTTGAAAAAGTAATGAGTCCATTCTGAGAATAGAAAGAGTACAAAGTACAGATATTTATATAAATATAAGGAGTATAAAATACAGATATTTATGAAGAAATGTAGGGAGTAAAAAGTAAAAAGTTGGCAGAAAAATAAATACTCAATTACAAATACCTTTTTTTTTCAACTTAAGTACAATAAAGGAAGTACTTGTACTTAGTTACTTCCACCACTGGAAATGTGCTCCATAACTAACAATTACTTAAACACTTCTTTAAGTTAAGTTCAATCACATTTTCAAGGCAACTGGTGAACTTTAATTTATGAGTTCAATCACTTTGATTTGTTTCCAGTGTGTTTGTGTTACATGTGCTGTCCCTGAATGATTGTACTGATCTGTCTCTGTTCTCTTTTATCTTTATGTGTATTACTTTATCTTGTTCTTAGCTGTCTGAACTCTTTCTTTTTTAAATAATGTGCTGTAATATATTGTTTTTAGGGTGTCTATTGCATAGCTATGGAAGCTAAAACTGTCCTTTTTATTAGTATTCATTTTAGTCATACACTGTTGCCAGTACAATTGGAATAAGTTAGTTTTAAGTTTGCTTGTGACTCAAAACTATGACATTTTTTCGATTCAAAGTGTTACTTTAGTCCAAAGTCAGATGAGTTTAACCCATAAAGACCCACTTCTATGTATTTATCACCATTTACTATGACATTGTCTTCTGAATTTTGGATTTTTGTCAATGGAAATCAAGTATTTTCCCATATTGAATTTACTCATCATATAGAAGTTCATAAAAAAGAAAAAAACTCTGATTCAAGTTGATGGTTTTTATATCAGAACAAGATGAAAACTGAATGAACAGTGTGTTTCTCAATCTAATCTGTCATGAACTGAACATAAACCCAGTGTCCATCCACTATCATTGATCCAACTCCATGGGTTTTTACTGGTAAATTAATGTTGTAGAGGATGACAGTGTTTCCATGGTAACTACAGAGCCTCTGAATGTCCATATATGGTCATATGTGATGACCATGACAAGATGAAGGACTGTATTTGACACCAATTATTGACATGTTTTGATCAGATCAGCAGATCAACAGGGATTAAACAGTTTAGATGAGTAGATGGTTTGTATCACCAGTGAATCTTTGGGTCTTTATGGGTTAAATTATTATTTTATTTCTATAAACTGATGAGAGACATGTTATTCATCTTTGTCTGAGCTGCATTTACACCAAATATTGACATGTAATAATAATAATAATAATGGATTTCTATAGCACTTTTTTAGCCACTCAAAGCACTTCACATTAGTGATCCATTATTCATTCGCTCTCACATGCACACTCTGTTGGTGGTAAACTACACATGTAGCCACAGTTGCCCTGGGGCAGACTGACAGAAGCGTGGCAGCCATTTTGCACCTACGGCCCCTCTGACCACCACCAAACATTCATACACTAGTGTGAGTGACACTGGAGGCAAGGAGGGTGAAGTGTCTTGCCCAAGGACACAACGGACCAACTAGGGCAGACTTGGATTCAAACCACCAACCCTTCAGCTACTGGACAACCCGCTCTACCAACTGAAAGGTCAAAAGGTCAAATGTACTGATAGGACTAGTGGATCAACAGGTATTAAACCGTCATATCAGCGGATGTTTGGGTCTTTATGGGTTAACTTTAACCAGTGACAGTGTGTAATGCCCCCCCCCTCTCTCCGACCCCCCCATACACAATCACAGGTACACACACGGCAGCTCAGTGTGAGCACAGGAAGACAGAAAACATTACAGGGCTTTTTTTTTGGCACCAGGCAAAGTGAGTAGGGAGGGTGGAGGGAGGTGTGTGTGGGGTGGGGTGGGGGGGGGGGGGTGAGGAGAGAAAACGAGGAGGAGAGTGAACGGCGGGGGCGGGCTAAAGGAGTGGAAATGAGGGAGGGAGGGGGGAAGGCACGGAGGGAGAGAGAGAGGGAGGGAGGGAGGGGTGAGCGTTGGAATGAACTCTCTCAGGCTTTGTGGTGCACGTTTCCCAAGGCCCCCGCCTGGCCCCTTTGATAAATGACACATGTCATTCTGTCAGCTTGTGACACTGCAGCTGGGAGGCCCTGTGATGTATGGCTCTGCTGAAAAAGGAAATCAACTTTTTTCCCTCCTCTCTCCCTCTCTCTCTCTCTCTCTGTGTTTTCCTCTCTCGGCCCTTCTCCCTCCCTCCCTCTCTCTCTCTCTCTCTCTCTCCCTCCTTCCCGGGCCTGAGTGCACGGCCTTTTTATATGAGGATTTAGGTTTCTTCTGGTCCTGTAAGTTCCTACCTTTACCTCCTCCTCCCTCCCCTCCTTTACACCCCCCCCCCCCCCCCCCCAAACTTCTGCAAATGCACGCGGTGACGCAGCCGTTCTGATCGCGTACGACGTAGTAACCTGAGGAAGAAGGGCCACATCGGAGCTGGATTCAAGATTTATGACGAAAAGCAGAGGAAGTAAACAAAGTACGCACTTTTTAGTAGGCAAGGAGAAGGAGGGGGGGGGCAGGTGAAAAGGGAGGGATTGAGGAAGGGGGGGGTGAGATTCCGGTTGGGCAGGATGGCTGGTGTCTCCCACTGGGTCATCTGTCATCCATGTGTCTGACTGGAGGACAAGTACACACAGCTCTGGAAACATTGTGCATACACACACACACTCCCACAGGAACTGGGATGAACTAAGAAAAGTATGCCACACACACACACACACACACATACACACACACACACACATACTGTATAGATGCAGGCAGATAAATATTCGCACTCCAAAAGAGATTTCAAAGCAAATACCCGCACTATCAATCTTCACTGTGGAAAAAAAAAAGAAAAAAAAAGAAAACAAAGACGCAATGAGATTTTATTTCATAGGCCAAATTAGTCCAGCCAATGAGCAGCTCCCTCGAGGCCTGCCCTAACCCTCCCTTCCTGGCAGATTAGCCTATCACGGCATCCCATTGACCCTTCCACTACATGCACCGCCCACGCAATGGGTGAGCCAGCATAAAGAAGACCAATCTCCCTTTCCCTTTTCCTCCCTCCTGCACACACACACTTTCTTACTCTAGAATCATATCCTTGTTCTTTTTGCTTCCTCGCTCGCTCGCCGGCCTTTCCAAACTCTCTCTCTCTCTCTCTCTCTCTCTGTTTCTTTACAACCCTCCTCCCTCTCATTTCTCTCTCTCTCTCTCTCTCAACGGCTGACCTGTTATCAGCGCTCTGGAGATTTAACGGCCAAAAAAAAAAAAAGGTTGGGGGGTGGGGGGGTGGGAGAGAAAAAAGGCGAGCGTGAGTCAGGCGTGACGGAGGGACCTTTCCCAGTGTCGCCTCTCAATCCTCACACACACACACACACGTTAGAATTCAGCCTCCTCGACACGACATGAAACGACAGGACAAACACTTATTTAATAAAGCAAATGAGCCACAGTGTGTTCACGGCTGCTTCGTCAGTGAAATGGGGATGAGGACAGCGATCTGTTGGTTTACAATCAGAGGAATGAGGAGCAGGACTAGGGCCGTTCACTGAGCTGCTGCACACACACACACTAATGAGTAAGAGTTCACTAGTGTTGCTATGGGGACCAGGGCTACTTTGACTAAAGGAGAGCAAAGAGCGAGAGGCAGAAAGACACAAAACACAAAAGTAAAACCACAGTATGTGGATACGAAGGGAAAAACTGAAAAGAAATGGAGAAATAAATAATATACACATTTGTTTTTGTTTTTTTCTTACATTTCATTAATATTTAGTATAAAATGCAACAGTTGTTGACGTCTGTTTCTGTGCGTTCAATAACCAATGTTTACCAGGGTTAATCTCTTTATTAAACTATAATTTGTTTGTCCACAGCTTTAAATCCACAATAAATAATTAGCTCATAAATATAGTTAGTGTTAAAAGATGTACCATCACTTAAAAGACATAGACCTGGGTCTGGTGTTATTTTGAACCTGATTATTTAAATCATACCACTGTAAACATACATCCAATAGGTCTAAATTTGATCAGAACTGGACCGACCAGTAAAATAAAAAGATAAAATATATAAATAATAATCCACTCCAAACTGGTGTTCATGTTTTAGAAGGGAAAAAAAGACAACTTTACATGATGAAAATGTTTACATCTACAAACCTTCCTTTCAAATAGTGTGAATAACATGAACAAAACGAAATAAATGTGTAACTTTAACATTATTAAGGCTTTAGCTTGTCATTTACATGTGTATATTATAGTTTATAAATACATAAAACATTTAGTCATTGGTGGAATGTTTTTAAAATTGTACTTCTCTTTAAGACATTTCAGTTTGTTCATATTTGTTCCGGTTATACAGTTCTTTTTTTTTGCGAAATTATACTTTGTTTTAGTGAAACAAAGAGAACATATGTGACTTGTGAGCATTTATAGGTTGTTTTACGAGTGAATTGGTCTGAATGTGGAACCTCAACTAAAATTATTCATATATTATTGTCATTTTTACATTTCACTAATTCATCCAAAGGGTAAGATTTGGTCCCTGGACCATATGTTTGACACCTGTGGTCTAGACTGTAGAACTTTCCCGGAACATTTGAAGAAAACAAGTTGTTCACCAGACTAGGATCAGTTTTGGTAGTTGAGCCAATGACATGATTTTGCTCAATTAACATTAAATATATATCCTCTTCTATTGTAGATTTTAGCAATGATTACATTAAAATATGAGTTTGTTTGTGTGTTTTCTTTTGGAAACTATAAAATAAATGTAAATAGGGTTAGGAGATAAGATTTACTTCAGCCTAAACCCTTTCAGTCACATTGTATATGGATCAATATTTATGTTGTTTTGTGTGTTATTTAAAGAAAGTAATGACTGAATAAACTACTACTACTACGACTATTACTACAATTTGGACTAAAGATCAGGCTCATTTTAGAACATTTGTAAAGAGGAGCATAGAGTCATGGAAAAAATGATTAGATCATCCAAAGTCATTAAAACCCTGTTTCTTCAATCCAGTCCTAACTCCTCTGTGTACCATGTGACTAAAACAGACCGAAAAGAAAATATGGAATGAATAAAAGCACTGTTTTTGTCAGTACAGTGACACAGATACTGAAGTGATTTGGGTTATTATCCAGAAAACATGCTAAATGGATAGATATGAAGCTCTGAAATTAAACTACTATGAGCTATTTTTGTTGGTATCATTATATTTGTCCAAACAAGTGGACTTTTAGTTGGACCAGGCATTAAAATAAACAACAAACTGAACAAAACAAGGGGTGGTCTAATCATTTTTTTTTTTCTTCGACTGTAAACTCTGTTTTATTTCATAGTTGATCTGTCGGTATGCGCCTGTTTTCCTCAGTTTTGACTTTAGTTTTTAATGAAATGATGGTCTGTGTTCTTTGTGCTTTTTGTTATCTTCCTGTTGCAAAAACTCCAAAAAATAAAAGAACTAAAAATCACACACGCACAAAAGAAAAATTGTATTTACTGAAATGTCTAATTTATTCACAGATCGTCTGAACATACTGTCTGATAAATATTCATTACATGTTTGCGGTGAACTTTAACACGGCATTTAATCGCAATGCAGCATTTAAGTGGATTTAACAAAATACTTTTATTATAATTGTTATTATCATCTGCACCGTTCTCAGTTCACGCTGACAGATTTTCCGCGGGGCATTATAGATTATCATTAGCATTAGAAATATCATCGACTTATGTGCAAATAAATATTCAATCTGCAGCCCCACGTTTCACATAAGGAACAGGAACCAGAGGAAAGAGCGGCGATTGGTCTACGTCCACGGCCACCTGGGGGTCGTGACCTGCCTACGACCCCATCAGATGTGCACTCAGGCCAGGGTGGGGAGTGTGCACACGAGGGAGGTGGGGTGGGTGGGTGGGTGGGGGGTGTTGGGGCAGGAAAACAAGGCATCATTAGGCTTGAGTGATGAGCAGCGGCCATGTCTGAGCTGCACGGCTGCAGAAATGCCAGAAGGCCTCACAATGCAGGCAACAGCGCTGGTGCAACAACTGTGCATGTCTGTGTGTGGTTAGAGCACAGAGGGGAGGGGGGGTGAGGGGGCGGGGGGCACTGCTGGTATGAGCCCCCCCTGTTAACAAGCTGCCACTGTGACCCACAGGATATTGCTATACACATGTAGACAACAAACACATTGGAAGAAAAAAAAACACACACACACACACACACACACACAGACACGCAGGACATTCACGGCGCTAATGTCCATCTGCAAACATACTGAAGCCAGTGTAGACATTTTGTTTTTGTTTAGTCTCCGCTTTCGCCAAAGTTGGTCGGAGCGGTTTGATTTTTCCCTTTTAATCACAGCTGGAGGAAGGAAGAAAGAGGCATGAGGAAATGAAGGAAATGACATGACAAGAGGGGCAGTGTGTGTGTGTGTGTGTGTGTGTGTGTGTATAGAGGCAGATCCTGGGAGTGTGTTGTTGTGCTGGATGTGTGTGAAGGCGTCAGTGTTGGACTCCAAGGTCAGCTGATAAACACCACATTCACCAAGGCGGGAGGTGGAGGAGGAGGTGAAAGGGAGGGAGGGGAGGAGGGAGGGAGGGAGGTGGAGAACCTGCAACCGCCCGTTTCACCCCCCAGTCTTTCCAGTCCCAGAAAAGCATTCCTCGCAATTAATCACCGGGATTGTTACAGCATGGTAATACCAAAAACAATCTCCATGATCACACGCACAAACAAAATTTCAAATTGCTATCATCCATCTCACCTGCCCCTGTTAGGGTGAGAGACGGAGGAAGGGAGGGAGAAAGGGAGAGAGAGAGAGAGGGGGGGGGGGGGGTGTTCAATGGTCTTTCTCCCTCTCTCTCTTCTGGAAAGGTCTGGCTGGTAGAGATGATGGTGAAAAATTAACGGCAGGCAGCCAAACAAGTAAAAGGCGCTGGGGCGAAGGGATCAATGCACGGCATCAGCGGTGAGAGCAGCTATGTAAAACACTCGCCTTAAGTCAGCTGCATCCGGTTAATATTTAATCCCTCCATCCATCTCCACAAAGAGCGTTTCCCTTTTAGCTTTAGCTGCCGTTTACTTTGATTACACACAACCGTTTGGGGTAGGTGGGAGGGGTAAGGGTAGGGGTAGGGGTAGAGTAAAGGGGGGGGCAAAGCACGAATGATAAGAGAAACACGGTGGGTGATTTGCATGAGGATGGAAAATATTCTCAGGTTTGATAATGGCTCAGAGCAGAAAGAGGAGGTAGGTAGGCCTGCAGAAAGAGAAAGAGGAGGAGGAAGAGGAGGAGGAGGAGGAGGAAGAGGAGGAGGAGGAGGAGGAAGAGGACAGAGGTTACGTTTGTTATGAGGGGGGGGGGAGGGAGAAAATAAAAACACCCTAAAAAAAAAAAAAATGATGCAGTACGGAGCTCTGAAAAACAAACTGAATTGTACTCCGAGGGGTTGCCTTATTTAAAACAAGAGATATGCAAATAGAGCAGGAGTAGCGAAATAACACTGATATTATCTTCCCCGGTTATTTTCTGTGGCAAATGATTTCTAGGGAGGAAATCCAAAACTGTAACTCCCAAGTGAACATGCAAATCCATCTGTGTATTCCTGGGGAGCCTCGTGCACTCGCTCTCATGTTGCGTTTTGGTTTTCGTTGCTGTTTTCGCTTCCTCCTTCCACCCATTGAAGCTTCTCATGTTTATTCTGTGCCAGCGATGGAAACTGCAATTTTATTTTATTTTATTTTTGATTTTTTTAAACAGAAGCGAGAGTAATAACGACACAGCGTCGACAGCGCCGCACATGAGAACGTAAAAAAAAATATTTAAAAAGTTTTAAAATGCATGGGACACAAACGGGGAGCGATGGTAAATTATCTGGAATAAAGTTAAAATGAAGGTAGAATAGAAGAGAAAAGGCAGCAGAGGAAGTGGCAGTTGACCTCTCTATTACTGAAACACACACACACACACAGTATTATTTCAGTCTGGTAGAATTACTCTGCATGCCACTAACCCCTGAAAATGAACTAAATATGGCAAACGTTACAAACGCAGCTTAATTACATTTTTTTTCTCTTCTTTTTTTCTTTTCAGCTGTAAAGGCAGCCGACCCCAAAATGTGTTTGCCAGCCAGCGGGTTTCCTGGAAGCCAGCCTTGGAGATGGGCAATGGCAACTGTTCATTTTCTCACTCACTGACCTCAACTCCCCACTTTACAATGTGAATAAAACAGGCCTTATTTTAGCCAAACTCTGAACATGGATCTGCAGACACAAGGTGAATGCATGCATCCAATGGAAAGGCTTTGAGTGAACTAATCCATTATTATTAATTATTATTATTAGATTGTACAAGAGCAAATTGGCCTGAATTATATCCTGCTCTAAACACACTTTGCATCTGTAAATGTCACTTGCATTTTTATTACTTTACTTAGTGTTTTTATTGATATTTTTGTCACTTTTAGAACATTTAATTTATTGTTTTTTCTTTGGGACTCGAAGCATTTTGTCTGTGCTGCCATGCATTAATCAAGTATCTTATCGTGCACGTCACCCTATTAAAATAACGGTGTAAGTCAGTTGTGACAACAAATATTTTTTGTCTTAAATCACATTTGATCATTCTGGCCATCTCTGGTAAAGTCACTTAAATCTTTAGCTAAAAGGATCATTCTCTTTATGCCCATAGGACATAAAGGCCTGTGCCTTGAGGGTGACAAAAGTAACATAGGCCATTACTTTAATAGGGTGACATTATTATTATTATTATTATTAGCATTATTAAACACACACTCATGTTCAACATTCCAACATTGTCTAATTCTGTAGTTAAATCAACAGGATATCACTGTTGGTGATGTCAGGATAGAATATACCCATTTGTCCAGTTTTAAGTAGACAGAAGATGCCTACCGTTACCCCCCCCCCCCTCCATCTGCAGACCCATCACCTCGATCACCAATGCTATTGATCAGTGAGAACCAACTGGGACTGAAGACTGACAAGGGTAAAGTGTTATTTCTCTCACACACCGACAGCTGGACCAGGGATGGGGTGGTGAGTGGTGGGGGGTGGGGGGTGGAGGGGTATGTGTGTGCGTATTGGGCGTGTAGGGGGGAACCGGCCGGCCGGGCAGTAATTCTTAATTGACACCTGTCAGGATAATGGCGACAGTCACAGCTGTTGCAGGAGAATTTGTCCATCGTCCTGTTCATCTGTCAGCTCTAATACCCATCCTAAACGTCGCCCCCCACCCCTGCACATCCTACAACCCCTCCCTGTGCCACTCCACCGCCCCTCCCAGCATCACCACCCTTTTCTCTGATGCTGTTTTTGGACCAAATGTGGGTGTTAAACATCCTCCACTTGTACTTCTCACCTCCAAGTTCAATCGATTGTGAGAAGGACAGCGAAAATAACGTCAGAACCGGGAGTAAAATGAGCCGTGATTTAGTGAAAAGTACCCAGAATGCACTGGAAACTCTTTGACTCCTCTCCTCATTTGTTCCCCTTTCAGCTTTTCATTTTCCTGACGATCTCCACCCAACTTTGTCTGATGAGGTACAACCGACAGAAAGAAGGAAAAAAAAAAACAGATTCGCAGTTTAGAAAAGAAAGAAAAACATTTTTCATCCTCATTTTTCATTTGCCCCCCCCCAACCCCACTCCACCCCCACCCCTCTCTCTCTCCTCCCACCCCCCCCACCCAGCAGCATGTCGTTTTCTTTTCTCTTTGCTTTTGAGTGGCAAAAAACGACTATTTATTCAGAAGAAAGGGGGATGTAAGATGAGCAACATGCTAGAGAGCGAGAAATAAGCAAGAAATAAAGGGAGAGGGAGTGTCAAGAAATGAAAAGAGAGATGAGAGGTAGGAAAAAGAGACAGGGATGAGGAGGAGACGAAGGGGGGGGGAGCAGGGTTGGGTGTCCCTGGATGGGGCTTGTGCTCTTCTGTAGTGGGCCCATCTCGTTTGTCTTGTTTGTTTGTTAGCATCAAAGCGCTGCCTCTCACTCCCCCTGCTAACTGATGTAATGAGTGGGTAAGCTACATGCTTCCACTCCTGCGCTGAGGAATTCAAATACTTATTAGACAAAATATTCTGTAATTGCTCATCTTTTATTGATAGAAGTAACATGTTAAATTTGGTTCTAACAGACTTTCTCATAGCCTCTCGAGGAGGCACGGCACTGATCAAGAGAGCAAATTTACCCTCGGTAAATGGAATACTTTACTTAAGAAAATTTGAGATGTCATTTTTTCCTCCTAAATGTTTCACGACTACTTCTCTTGAACGCTTCCCCTCTTATCTTGCTCATATCTCAAATTACATGCCAGAGAAGGAAAATAAATAAATAAATAAAAACATAACTTATCAACAAATTTCCATTAATGAGCTTTTATGCCGTACATCCCCACTGTGGAGCCTTAACCAAATGTAATTACTCAGCACAACACAAATATTACATAGTAATTAAACACACTTAACAAAGAGCTGATAATGACATCAGCATGCCCGTTATCAAAGCAAAGAGCCCAATCAGAAGTATAAAAAAAAACAAACAAAAAAAACCAAAACAGTTTGTTATGCGGCAGCAACATTGAAAAATGAGAACAAAAATTCTTTATTTGGGGGGAAATTGTTTTTCTATGGCAGTCAGGAGTAAGACTGCCTGTCAGCCCAGTCCCAGAGGGCTGCTTTCTATCTGTTTCAGACTTGATTTTCTCAGACTTGGATTTTCTCTTTTTTTGGATCCCATGACTTGCTGCTGTTTTTATGTGCTGCGAGGCAGGCAACAAAGCACATCTGGCTGCTTTAATGATATGATTTCCCATCATACTAAGCCACCTCCATTATGACCTCCCACAGAGACACGCTGGCTGCATTTAAGCATTAGGTGTAGGTGTGTGTTTGTCTGTCTGTCAGTCTGTCTGTGTTTGTGCTACGTGTGTGTGTGTGTGTGTGTCTAAAGTGCAGAAAGGGCAACACACTGCTAGTGATGGCAGCACAAATGCCCCGAGGGCAGCTTTAGTGGAGAATGCCCCGGAAAGAATCACAAAGGAAGAGAAGGAAACAAGGAGGGGCATCGACGCTCTGATGTCAAACAGAATCGTATGTGTGTGTGAACAGGAAATGCTCATCAAACGCTGCTAAAACCTTCAAATATTACCCATTTCATACAATGTCACTTATTCACTGATAATCAGCACAAAAAGCTCTTCAGTGTAGATCTTATGACCATTTTGTTCATAGCAATGGGAGGATTGTCTTTGCGTAATGAGTGTGTTTTACAACGATAATAAACGCAAGTAATGCGTGTAAGCATTGGGACGCAGACACACAAACAGACCCGGTGGAAGAGTGTTTGACCTCTGACCTCCTCAAATCCCACATGGAAAATGCAACGGTGGAGCAGAAGTGGCCGTCGACGAGGCCGATCAATGCCACCTGCTAACGACAGCCGCACTCCAATTAGCGTAACCTCCAGTAGAGTCTGACCGCCAAACGCACACGGTGCTGAGGTGACACCCAGGAAATGTACAGTACGACTGATATGTGTGGGGGGGTGGGGGGGTGGTGGTGGTGGAATACAACCAGATCAATACGTGCAGTTATGGCCTAGGCCTAAAGAGTACGACTAAGGCGGCGCCGTTACCCATACACCCCTACATGTTATTCACTCTAGGTAAACTAACACTACTCACGACTAAGCTACAAACACACTCACATTCTGTTACTGCCTTTCGGTGCCCCCCCCCCCCCTCCCACTACCACCACCCACCCACCCCCATCTTGAACACACACTTCACCTCATTCGAACATAAACTTCTGGAGGCTGTGGTGTATCTGAGCCCAGACGCTCCTTCTGCTGCACAAAATCAACTTTTAATCAATACAAGACTGTTTTAATTTTCAAAACGACGGTGGGAGGTGTGTGTGTGTGTGTGTGTGTATGTGTGTGTGGGGGGGGGTATATTCCAATTCAGCAACATTCAAAGTGAAACGCACACCTTTAGGCAATGTAGCGCTTTCCTACCCAGGACTCTGGTGTAGACTTAAGGGTAGGGGGGGGGGGCACATAAATCTGAGCATAGTGATTATTTCGAGGGGAGAATATCACATAACAGCATCGTCAAGTAAGCGCACAAAGGTCGCTGTGTAATCGGAGCCCCCCCGGGCATGCAAAATCATTAATCCCTGGGCACCGTGATTCTCCAGCTCGGAATAAAGCAGAGGCCTTCAGCCCTGATCTGGGACCAGGTTGAGCCAGACTATATGCGGACCGTGTTATGATGTGGATCAGATTTACAACCAGGGCCCAAGCACAGACCCAAGCATCCTAACTTCAACACTATGGCGAGTTTTAGAAGAAAGGTTTCACAGGATTAGTGTGGAGAGCTTCTGCATCATGTGGCTGAAAACAGGCCTGAGCAGCTTCAGTCACTCATTACATGGTTTTTTTTTTTTAAATACGACAAATTCAGCTCTGACAACAGCTGAAATATTTACAGTTTGAAAACACAGAGTTAAATTTAAGCACTTTTAAGGGTCATTTTGACATTTTTCCAGGACTGGCCCTTATCGCTGGGGTCAAATCTGTATCTACTGGAAAATATGTACTCAGAATTATGTGTTTTGAAAACTTTTTATAACAGTAATGTACACTGCGAACATCTAAAACTGTCTCATAAGAGCAAAAAGTTTAGAAAGTATATTACCCCCCCCAAAAAATATGAAGACACTTTGTGTTCTTCAGACGCACCGGCACCAAAAGAGACAAAGACTCAGATCAAAATGGACCTGGAAACGCCTGGGAAATTTATCCATGATGTAAAAGGTTGTTTTTTTTTTTCTAAAACGCATCACCCCTGTAAGTAGTTTTGGCTAAACGTCTAACCTGGCAATTAAAGCTAATTCAGAAAAAAAAAAAAAAAAAAGATAAATAAATAAACCACATCACAGAGTTACAATCCAAGCACTTTCCAGACCTTGAAGACAACATTGAACCCCAAGGATTTCAAGCACCGTACGAAGCGTGAAAATGAGAGGAAAAGTTGGTGGAAAAAAAAACAGATGAAGAGTTGGATTAAAATGACTCAAAGAAAAACAAAGGAATGGAAATGTAGAAGAATTCAGAGAAAAGTGTGTGTGTGTGTGAGAGAGAGAGAGAGTGTGTGTTGCAGTGCAGCTTAGTGCTTAATACAAGGTTATAAGAGTGGTAGGGGCGGGGGCAGTGGGGGCTCACTGAGGTCATTAACTGGCATTGTCTCCTGACGTGATTAGTCAGGTAGCAAAGTCCATTTGTCACCTGCACAGGCAAATTGAGTTGGTAGTGCACTGGGGGCGATGGGGACTGTATAATATCAACTTGATTACATCAAGGCAGCTGCGGACTTGACACCTTACTGAATTTGTCAGCATTAATCGTTAGGGCCTGTCACAAATCCATCAGCTCTACAGATAATTAGGGCTCTCTCTAATGAAGCCAACGGGAAGCAACCTTACCCCCCCACCTCTCTCTCACCCATATGCACCAACACACACACACACACACACACACACATACATACACACACACACATACGCCTTCCTCATAATTAACCATGGTACTCAAACAGAAATAAGAGCGACTATCTTATCTGGATGAAAGACGGACTCGGTGTCTGGTGTGTTCGTCGGTGTCGTCGTGGCTACGTTTCCTCTTGACCTCGACGTGTTTTAATGCAGACGAAGCTTCAATAGTTTTACACACTCATCAACGTCCCTCCTACTTAACCAGATTATTATTTTTTTTTTACATTTACATTCCTTAACATATATTTCTAAATTACAAATAATACTATTATTATAAAGTTTAGTGGAAGTTTTGTAGTTTTGGTTTTTTTTGGGGAGAGGGGGGGTGTGTGTATTTTTCATACCAGCTCAAAAAAAATAAAAATAAAAAAACCTAAAAAAAACACATTAAATCTGTGACAGAAAATTATTTCACAAGTCAAAATATTCAAATTAAACGGGACTAAATATTACATTTTGAGGTAATAAACTAAAAATTTGTTAGAATTTGTAGATAATTTAAAAAAAAAAAACAATAATAATAATAATAAATCCTCCACTTGTATTACAAATAAAATCTGTCATTTCTGGGTGTTTTTTTAATTAATTAATTTTTTATCAAACCTTCAGCCTAAAAACATAGAAAGTGGATTTTAAAAGCAGAGGGTGTGAGTCCAGTGGATGTGTAGAGGTGAGTGTGGACCTGAAGCAGCAGCAGCAGCAGCAGCAGCAGCTCATGGACGTTCCACAGGTCAGCAGCAGCTCCCAGTGGAGCTCCAGGCCTCCCCACGGCGACCACCAATGTGTGTGTGTGTGTGTGTGTGTGTGTGTGTGTGGGGGGGGGTATTTCTAACTATCGTGATCATGGAAACATGGAAACCGTCCCGTCTGCCAAGCGGTGATTGACCATCAGCCCCGTCGAGGACTCTGAGGATCAATGTGTGTGTTTGTGTTTGAAAGAGAAAGAGAGTACAGTGTGAATATGTGTGTGTAGGGTAGGGGGGTGAGAAAGAGGAGGGAGGGGTCACAGAGATGTCATGTTTTCATGCACGAGCCTAAAGGGACACACAACAACAACACACACACACACACTCAGGCCTCAGCGTAAACCTCAGATTCTGGTATTTTTGTCTCTTTTCTACTGGTTGAATGCTCTCCATCCTACTCTCCTTCATCCTCCTCCACCCTCATCATCATCACCATCACCACCACCACCATCATCTTCAGCAGCTCCTGTTGAAGATGATAAAACCTGCTGAGTTCAAAGTGTTCGTCGGCTGGCCCTCCTGTTCGACCCGCTTTGCACCTCATATTTCAGAATCTCTTTAAAATTCTGTTACTGTCTTTTGTTCACTCCAGTTGTTAATGCCTGACTTCAAAGCCTCGGCCTCATTAGCACAGAGGTAGAAACCCCTGTCACTCATTTACATTTGTTTAAAGGCTGCAGGGAGACGAGAGGGGAAAGGGTGGGGGTGGGGAGGGGGGGGTCCAGATCCAAACCACTACCACTCAAAGTTGTCGGTCTTCTGCCAACACCTGGTTTTATCAGCGGGTCCCAGTAAATATCCTAGACCGTCCAGCTGTGGACATTGATTCCATTACTGGGTTGAATTTGGAGGATTTTTTTTTTTTTTTTAATTAAAAATCAACATGTACTTTGAAGAATAAAGACTAAAAGTGGACTCGCACACCTGGGTTTGACACCACACTTTGGTTGAATTTGTCTATTTTTTTCCCCCTGTTTTCTTTAAATATAAAAAACCCTGGGATTTCTCCATCCGCTTGTAGAACTTTGTTTTTTTTAATTCGGTTGTTGGTTCTTCGACAGCAGCAGTGGTGTGAATCTACCACAGGCATGGCTCCTGTCTTCATGGAGGGATTTATTGATGTTTATCAGGGATGAATAGATCAAAGTCTGGCACATGACAGACGATCAATCACGCATCAAATCAACAATGGCAAAGCTCTAATAAAATACAGAGAAAGGAAAAACCGGCTCTGGTGCTTTTTCTCCCCCCTTCCCTCTCAGTCAATTATTCATCATTACTCACTCCTGAACCTCAAAAGCTCCTTTTATCCCTAAAACACGCCATTTACTTGGTATCTCACCATACATGAGAGAACTTTACTGACAAAGTGAGGGGGAAAATCCTAAAAGTTGCATTGTGTGGATTATGTGCGTCATTTGGGCAATTCCTTAGACTTGGAAAACAATTGTGGGTCAGGGTTAAATGCACGCAACAATAAATTAAATTTAGTTTGAAAAGAAATGTGAATATGCAGGAAGAGAAGGAGTGTGTGATATGTGATATATATGTGTGTGTGTGTGTGTGTGTGTGTGTGTGAGAGAGAGGGGTAAAAGCGTGGATGGAGGGTCGGCTGAGGGCGGGTATACCTGCGGATCGCCGCGGCTCTTGCTGCTTTCTCCTCGGCATAGTGACCGTCACTTTCCACGGAGCTTCTCATGCAGGAATTACGAACAAATCAAGTCTATCAGTTTGGAAAAAGCATCCCGTTGTTGTGGGGAAAAGAGACTCTGTATGGTGTCAGTTTTCTCTTCAAAGTGGCTCGTGGTTTTTACACTTAATGGCTGGATCTGACTCAAAAAGCTGGGAAATGACGGACGGATTCAGCCGGATCCGGACACCTTCACGTCCATCACGGATCATCTTCCCGGGTCTGTGTCATGGCCGGATAGAAAAAGAATCAGAAGAAGTAGAAGAAGAAGAAGCACCTCGAAACCCAAGTTTTTTTTTTCACTTCACTTCACTCCTTCTGGAAGAAAAAAAAAAGCCTCCTAATCTCCAGAGCTGTTCGCAGGGGTCGGTTGGCGGCGGCGTGCTGCGCTTTTTACGCACAACAAAACTCAAAAATAAATCAACTGTGGTGGAAAACACAAAAATAAGTCCCGTGTGAGCGCAGCGCACACTTCTGACAAGTAACGTATCCTCGTATTTCCTTCTTCTCTGGAGCAAAAAACCTGGAACAGAGAAAGCAGAGACAGACAGACAGACAGACAGGCGTTAGATGGTTCATGTCAGTCCCGTCACCAGCGCCGCCTCAGCCTGGATCTGCGTCCATGGTCCGCCGGAGGAGACCCACCGGACACACACACATATACATACACACACACACAATGTACACACACATACACGCACCTCGACCCGCTTCCCTTTCCTTTCCTCCGGTACTTACGCGTTCGGAGTCGGTGAACGTCTTCCCGGCGCTCATGTCATTGTGCGTGGGTCCCGGTCGGGCTGTGGATGCGGTGTTTGCAGTGGGTCACAAACACACGCAGGCGCATCCACGGTTCGCCAACAACAGATCACATCGACATGGACTCAAATATTTGTCTCTTTAAAACGCAAAAAAATGGAGGAGGGGGGGGGGGACTCCAGGGACTGATCCGAGGTCTTCCAAAGAGAAAAAACTGTGCAGGCGGTGGATCCAGGAGCTGTTTCAGACAGTCTCAACTGATAGACAGACGCATCGAGTGGCTTTTCCTGCTACATTTTTACTCCTCCCCTCTGCACGAGCGTCACCCCTGACAGAGGAGCTACCTGTCAATCTTTTTAATTGTCTTGTTTTCCCCCTCTCTCTCTCTCTCTCACTCACTCCCTCTCTCTCTCTCTCCCTCCTTCTGCCTCTGCGCGAAAAATCCCAAACCTCCGACAAAGGCTCGGATCCTATCGGAACTTAGATCAAACTAAAGCCAACTCACAAAAACACGGCACGCGCACAACTGTTTTCAGATCAGCTGAGGCTTCTGGGAAACTTGGATCCCACCCCACCACACACACTACTATCAAACCGTCCCCCTGACCCGGTCCGCAGGTTCTGGACCACGTTAGACCAGAACCAGCGGCTGTGGGTCAGGTGACAGTGGGTGAAACCAGTTCACTGGGAACCGGGGGGTGAACCCCAACACCGGCGCGTGCAGGTGAACATGTGGGTCCAACGGAACCGGGCCGGGATCCGGCACGCGCTCCGGGGTTGTGTTGGGCTCGCGTGCGCGGACCCGGGGGCTCGGTGCCGTTCGGTGGGAGGGTTGTGTAGGAGAGGAGGATTGATTTGTTTCACCTTAGGAGGAAGTGAGTGTGTGTCCGGGAAGGGGAGGGACCATGTGGAGCTGCGGATCCGCTACAGTGCCGCGCGCAGACCCACCACCACTCCCGGGGGCTTGAGCTCAGCCCACGAACCGGCCTTTACACTCCCACCCGGGTTTTTGTTTTGGATCGGTGAGCGCGTGTGGTCCGGCTGTATTCGGCTTCGCTCGGCTCGACTCGGCCTGCGTCGCAGAGGAGCCTCTCGCGCAGGCAGGCAGGAACGCTAACGGCGGACGGGCTCGCGCAGCCGTGAACGCACCGCAACTTGTCGGTGAACTTTGGCTCGGTCAGGGCCCATGTCCGCTCGGCTGTTGTCGGGACTCGGCCGGGGGGCGGTCCGGTTCGTCCGGGGGGCAGGCGCGGCCACCGACGCACTTTGTGGAGTTGTGCTGGTTCCGCGCCGCCTCATTATAGACACGTCCTACTCCGCGCACTTCATGGATTTCACCAGATCCTCCATACCGAGCTCCACCAGGAAGCTGGTCGTGACCAGGCTCAGCCCCAGGTTCGGAGAGGCCGTTTCTGTGCAAACCGTCGCGGTTCCGACACCGGGGGACGCGGAGCTGCTCGTCAGAAATCGGTAAGTAGTTGTTTTGAGCTGGAACTGATCCGGTTCGATCCGTGTGCGTTCGGAATTACGACAAAGATGACCCAGAGCGGGTTCTGGTCCATCTGCGGACCTCCACATGACGGAGGTGTGTCACAATAATGAGCAGAAGTTGGGGGAAAAAGGGCTTCGCTTACCTGGGTTTAGCCATGTCCGGCACCTGCGAGCAGCGGCGGCATCACGAGACGGAAAAGATGAGGAATGCGCGCGGGGCTGTAATTCCAAGTTCCGCCCTCACTGCATTTGTCTATCAATCCATCTCAGCATCTCCCCCTCTCCCTCTCTCTCTCCCTCGCGCTCCCTCTCTCTCTCTCTCTCTTTCGTGTCCTACGTCACCAACCTGCAAACAGCACGAGCTCAGCCTGGCATCCAGAGATGGAGATGATGGAGAAGGAGATAAAGGAGGATGGAAACTGATGAAGAGGATGGAAACTGCTGCAGAATTAGTGGAAATCACATCCACAGTCACATCTCCTTTTCATCCACCTGCAGTCTGGTGGGACACAAAGGGACACGGCACAACCTGAACAATAGTTCCAAACTCATCATCTTCAACCTTTTATCTTCTTTTCTTTGTTTTTGTTGGTGTCGTCGTTTCCATCTGATGGTTTAACCCTGGGATGCATAAGTGGGGTCAGCGCTTGTTTTTTTTTTCAATATCTTTGTTAATTCAATATTGTTATCATTTGATTTTCCATATTTTCCTTAAATAGGTTATTTGACATGAAGTCATTTGTATTTGTATGCACTGGAAAAAAATCTTAATCTTACCAAGTGTGTTTTTGTCATTGCTAGTATATAGTAAAGTACAGTATGGTGTATTTTGTATATAGTATTTCTATAGTAGATATATGAACTCATGGACAATACATATTGAAAATCTTATTTCAAGAAATCTTAAGATAATTTCCACTTGTTTCACTGCCACTTTTTTTCTTACTTAATTGTATTAGTTTTAAAAAAAAATTATTTTACTTGTTGTTAAACAGGGATTTAAACAGGCATTTTTACAGTTTGCAGACTAAAACACATTTACTCTATGTAGGGTAATTTTTGAGCCAACTCATGTCCTGGTAGGTCATGGATCTAAGGGTTAACTCATAAAGACCCAAACAGTCACTGGTGACCAGAACCATCTAATGATCCATGATCTGAACTGTTTAATATATGTTAATCCACTAATCCTATAAAAACATGTTAATAATTGGTGTAAAATAGAGTATGGTATCGTTTCATGATCATCAGATATGACCCATTTGGGCGTTTAGAGGCTCCAAAGTGAACATGGAAACAATCATCATCTACAACATTGTTTCACCATGGAATTGGCTCAATAACTGTGAATGGACACACTTGTTTTTACCTTCAGTTGATGATATATTTTACCAAAAGAGTCATTTTCTTCAGTTTTCTCTTCTTTTTTTTTTTTAATTTAATAACCTTTACATTTACACAGAACTTTAATGACATCTACATGATCAGTGAATTAAATAGAGGAAAATACCTGCTTTACATAAAAATTGTAAAATATAGAAGGTAATATTATAATAAATAGTTATGAATCAATTAAGAAAGGTTAAATCTAAAATAAAATAATAATTTGAGAACAGCCACAAAAGTAGCTCTGGATCTTTTTAGGTTAACCTGCTGTTTTGTACTTGAACACATCATCCTCAGGCCTGTTAGTGTTACATTAGCTCATATTAACTCACCTCAGGGACTAACACAATATTTACCAGCAATAAAGTCTTGTTTTTATTCCAACTTGTGTAAAATCTCCTACGTGTGTGTGTGTGAGAGAGATCAGTGCTCATGACCCCTGACCTTTGACCGCTGGATAACCCAGACCAGCCCACCTCTCAGTAAAACGCATGTTTGCTTTGTGTGATTCTGCTACAAATTGAGAGTTACTTGTGTTCGTGTTGCATCGTATCAGTGCAATCCTGGTGAAATATACAAGTGCAAATGGGATGTGAGCGTCACACACAGATAACTCAAAGCATCATGACTGCGCTGACAAAGCTGCATTCAGTTTCACAGGCAGCTTTTTCTTTTTTTTTCTTTTTACTTCTGCCATCATTTCATATGTTTTCCTTCAGACTGAATATTAGAAATAGGAGCTGTGTGTTACAGTTAATACATGTTCATATTTTCATTTTCACTCTAACACAAAAGGAGGTTTGGATGGAAACACTCAACTATTACCTTTAGATTTTTATGTGTATATATGTATATATATATATATATATATATATATGTGTGTGTGTGTGTATATATATATATGTACATTTGCTTTATTTTTAGTGAATTGGCAGTTATTATTGAGGTTTAATTTGCAACAATTAAACAAATTCAACATTACATACAACACCTACATTACACACAAAACACACCCCTCTGCCCCCCCCCCCTATTTCCTTCCTCATGGGACACAGTCTGGTACTGATTCTGTCAAAGTAAAAACCTAAAAGACAGAATAAACAGTTAATCAGGATCAAACTGGACATACATGTATCCGACAGTTTTTAATTTTCATATGCCCTGCTGTTAAAAAACTAAATACTAGTTGCACTGATGTTATAATGAGGGGGGGTTATTATGGAGGGGGGGGGGGGGGGGTATGCACTTATGGCACTTTGTTATATTAAGTGAGGCAGTGTTGTTGATGCTTCAAACATAATTTCAGTGTCCTCTGTGACACTGACAATAAAATCTTGAAAACAGAGTTACCAAGGGGGGGGGTCAGGGGTCTCAACTGGGCCAATAACAGATATAATTATTACCTTTACATTCTGAATAATCCAAATGTTTCAGTATGAAAAAAGTCAGACTGTGTGATGAAATATGAATAACAATAATATAAAACCTGAGATTTATTAATTAAAGTGTTTCTTATATAAAAAAAAATATAATAACCTATAGATCACAGTGAATCTATTATTTTATTAAAATTGAACTTTGTTTTTATTTAAACATTTTAGGTTGTTCGTATTTGTTTTCTTTATTCAGATTTTATTGTGAGAATAGTCTGCAAATGTAAATATTTGCAGATACAGTTTGACATCGTCGACTGTTATTTAATGATAGACCAATAATATCGTGCCAATATTTACTTTTTTTTCCCCTCTTCTTGTATTGGTATTGGCCTCTTGCTTTGGCTGATATGCTCTTTTTTTTCTCCTGCTATAATTTATTGACAGGTTGAAGTTTACTGCACCTATGTGTTCTTGTCCAAACTGAAATAAATGATTCTGGGCTTTAGTAATATTTATTAGTTTAACTGTCCCTGTATTTTGTAATTGAAAGTAAAGAAGATTTCTTTAAAATTTTTTTATCATTTGACAGAGAAAAAAAAATCAGCTGAGTAATATTGGGGCTGATTAAGGTTGATGTAAAAATAAATAAATAAATAAATACAAAAATCAGTATCATCCCCAAAATACCCACATCAGTCGATCACTACAGTTAATATGTCCAGTGTCATTTTCTTCCATTTTGTAAATCCATTGCATTGGGCCAAATTAAAACCTTGGGAGGGCTGGTTTTGGCCCCCGGGCCATAGTTTTGACACCTCTACTTTAGACCATAAAAATGTTATGTAATATTTTTTAATAATCTAGTTTCATAACACACACACACACACACATCTTGGACCTGATGATAAAATTATATTTGTCTTTTATTTTCTATTTCCGCACACTGTTCGTTCTCCGTATGCGTTGGAATACTCGGACCTTTTGATGATAACGTTTCTCTGCCAGTGAAAAGTGATTGCATACGTGTAAATTACCGCCATCAAATTGTTTTGTTATATGATCATTTCCTGTGTGTGTGTGTGTGTGTGTGTGTGTGCAAATCACAGGAGCATTATCTTCAAGCACAAAGTCCACGTGTGTCGTCCGCAGTAATGAGGCGCAGCATGTGTGGCGCTCCAAAAGACGGGAAATGATTTATTTAGACGTCCCTTTGTCACATATTTGTTTCTGTTACTAAAGTAAGGAAACGAGCGCGTTGAGGAGGAACTACCTCCGATTGTAAAAGTGCGGTCGTGTGTGTGTGTGTGTGTGTCTCTGAAGACCATGAATCATGACATCATGCAGTGTGTTTTGTGATACAAGCCTTTCCTGTCAGAGCACGACTGTTCTCTTCAACTGAAAAGGGAATCATTGCCAAAACAAACCCAAGTGTTAGTGCCCATGTAGACACGTCTGCAGGAGGAAGACGAAGGCCTGACCTTCAGACGCCACTTTAGAAACCTGTGTTTACGCTAATGACGCCTCAGATATTGCACACTTATGTATTTTTTGTATGTAGTTTGAGTATTTTTATTGTGTCATATTAGTTTGGTTTGTATTTCTGACGGACAACACTTATGCTGCCTTCGTGTGCTGTGGGAATTATGGTAAATACTAGTTACAAACTTGAAAATTGCACATGAACGCCCCCTCACGTCCTATTTTCCACTAGAGACCTGCGAGAGAAAAAATGTTGATAGTGGAGATACTGAGTTGAACATGACCTTTGACCTCTTCGACATGGCGGAGAGCGACGAGGGATTCAGCGTGAATGATAAACAACGCTTTTATTAGCGTTCTGTTGTTAGCTGATGATTTTGCACATTTATAATGTAGACGATTTGGAAAGAAAGAAAAAAAAAAATCTTGTATCTGATTAATGAACTTGTCCAAAATGGTTTCACTCAAATATCAGGTGTTTTTAAGCCGTAGATACATGACCTACCAAGACCTACACTTTGACATGAGCTGGCTCAAAAATGACCCCAAATAGGATGAGTGTGTTTTATGCTGTAAACTGTAAGAAAAATATCAGTTCGGTGGGAAAAAAATCCCCGTCTAAGAACAAATAAAAAAAAAAAAAAGATATTTTTGCTCGAGACAAATGAAAATGATCTAGGTAAGATTTCTTGAAATATAGTTTTCTAGACCTACTGTCTAAAAAATAATATACTACTGTAGATATAAAGACCATATGATAAGAATGAGAAAAATAAAAAAAATTTTCCCAATGCATACAAATCCAAATGGCCTAATTTATTAAAAGAATGTGTTTGAGGAACATGTGAAATATTAAATACAAAACATTTAGAATTACAAAAAAAAAGCATTTTTGACCCACTTGTGCATCTAAGGGTTAAATTACGGTCCACACATTTTTCATTTCACTATGACAACAAAAGCACTTGAACTCAGCACAAACATAATTTCAAATTAATAAGTGGAACGGCTCGTTTTCCAAAGTGCACCTGAAGGCAGCATCAGTTCCCGCTCTTTGTTCCTAAAGTGTTTTATAAATAAAGTTGTGTTAAATTGCCATCTTTCCTCCTCATGCTCATGTTTTCTCTGTTTTGCAGTTTTGTGGGAATCAACGCGTCTGATATAAATTACTCAGCGGGCCGTTACGACACGACGGTGAAGCCTCCGTTTGACACCGGCTTCGAGGGCATCGGCGAAGTGGTGGGTCTCGGCCTCAGCGCCAGCGCCCACTTCACCGTCGGGGACACTGTGGCCTACTTCAACAACGGCGCCTTCGCTGAGTACACGGTGGTGCCGACGAAGGTGGCGGTGCGGGTCCCCTCGGTGAAGCCCGAGTTCCTCACCCTGCTGGTCAGCGGGGCCACCGCCTACATCGCCCTGAAACGTCTGGGAGACCTGACCCCGGGCGAAACCGTCCTGGTCACAGCAGCCGCCGGAGGAACCGGACAGTTCGCCGTGCAGTTCGCCAAACAGGCAGGGTGTCACGTGATCGGAACCTGCTCATCCGATGCCAAGGCGGGCTTTCTGAAGTCCATCGGCTGCGACAGACCAATCAACTACAAGACAGAAGACCTGGGCCGGACCCTGAGGGCCGAGTACCCCAAGGGGGTCGACGTGGTCTACGAGTCTGTGGGAGGCAGCGTCCTGGAGCAGGCGCTGAACTCTCTGGCCATTAATGGGAGGCTGATCATCATTGGCTTCATCTCCGGGTACCAGAGCGAGTCGGGCATCCCGCCGTTCAGAGGCGGGACTTTACCGGTGAAGCTGCTGCAGAAGTCGGCCAGCGTTCGAGGTTTCTTCCTGCCACACTTCAGCAGTGACTACAGGGAGGCTCTGGGCGCCATGATGCAGATGCTGGCCAACGGGACGCTGGCCTGTGAGGTGGACTGTGGGGATTTGGCCCAAGGGGGGCGGTTCCAGGGCCTGGAGGCGGTGTTCCGGGCCGTGGACTACATGTATGCTGGGAAGAACTTGGGGAAGGTGGTGGTGGAGGTGGCTCCGCCCCCTGTCAGCGGCAGCAAACTGTGATTGAATCTGACTTTAATGAATGTCATTTAAATAATGGAAAACTACAACAGAGTATTAAGGTCGTGTAAGAAAATAAAAAATTCCTATGACTTATGACCTATGACCTAAAATATGGATAATAGGTCTGTAAATGTAATCAGAGATAACGTTCTTTATTTTTGTGATTAAAATAAATGATATAAAGTACATTTAAGTGCATTCGTTGCTTTTTTCTGTGGATGAACTCGTACCAATGAGCGTCATCATTAATATTATTTAACCCCTGATGCGTCAGCGATGACGTGTTCTGAAAGGATGGTTTACTTTCAATATTCAGAAAAAAATTACTGTTTAAAAAAACAAAACAAAAAAAAACCCAGTTTTGTTCATGGATCTTATATATGAAAATAAACAGATGTCAAAAAGTAACTGATTTAGAAAAAAAGAAAAAGCCAAAACTACAACTACTGGAACCAAATAAAATTTTTATTGATTGATTGATTTGTTTATACTTCATTTTAGTTTATTTTAACTAAATTAAGTTATTATTTTGTAAATATTTAGGAGTGTTTGTTATTTTTTTTCCTTATTTGGTTTTATATTTCTATATTTAATATTGTATTTCATCACTTTTGTGCCATTTGTGTCTTATTTAGTTCATGTTATTTCTTATTTTGTTGGTTTATTAGACATTTTTGGCTGTTATTGTCCATTCTGTTACTTATTTTATTAATTTTTGCCTGAAACTGCTGAAGTCTCAGGAGTTAAAGGGTTAATGCACACACACCTGGAACCCTATAAAATAAAATCACACATATATTTAGATGAAACGGTCCAAAACAGTAGCTCCTCTACTTCTGAAATCTTTCCAGTCCACCTACACATGTGAAATAATTCCGACCCGGTGCCACGGCGCGCTGCCTTTTAGCGCTCTCCAGCACTTTATCTCCCATAAATATTTGATGATATACTTCATTGTTTTTCTAATAGGGGCTTACATTGGTATGTGCTTGTCAAAAGTGAATTCTGCTGCAGGTGTGCTTGGGATTTCATTGCATGTTTGTTGCTGACAGAAACTACATTCACACAATCAATCTTTTCATTCACATGCCCTGGAGCTGCACATAATAAAAAAAAAATTAGTCCAGCTAAACAGAAGTTGGACTGGAAAATGCCATTACTTCTCCCAGCGCATGGAGCGGGGAAAAAAAAAAATCACTTATAGTAAATGTAGTGTGGAATGGCCTTTGACACTTTCCCACATTTCCATTTTTTTGTATTTAATTTAGTTTTGGAAACAAAGACATGTAACAATACAACACACCGGAGGAATTTTAATCATCAGATAATTTGCTCATAAAACACCTAAATTATTATGTCATTATAATTATTTTTAATGGTAAAATATTTGTCACGTTTTCAACCACGTTTTAAAGTTAACCTTTATTTATTTATTTTTTTTAGAATTGTGTCGTTATTTGGAATAAACAGGTAAATTCACCAACAGATTAAAATGGTAAAAAAAAGACAAGTATCATAACCCCCCAATCACTTTATTCTCATTATTTTGACCTGTTCTCTCATAATTTGGACTTTTTATCTCTTCATTTTGAATTTTTATCTCATAATTTACACTTTTTTCTTATGATTTTCACTTTTTTTCTCATAATTTTCACTATTTAATCTAATAATTTAGACTTTTTATCGAATGATTTCGACTATGATGATTATGATTACTCCCATGTAGGTGGTCCAGAATAGATCCCCTTAAATTTTGGTGAATGTAGGTCAAAGGTCACAGTCACCAAAACAGTGTTGTCAAAATTATAAGAAAAGGGGCAAATCAGTCCTGATGACACTAAAAAAATTTCTAATTAGAAAACAAAAACCAAATGTTAGCCTCAGCCAAAAAGTTCTGATTGAGCAAAAAATAAATAAAAAAATATAAAAACATCTTGAATTAAGGGGGGGGGGGGTTGAATCAAGCAAATATAAACAAATAAATGATAGATTAAGCAAGAAATATCTTGAATCAAGCAAAAAAAAAAGTTGAATTAAGCAAAAATAAATAAATCTTCAATTAAGCAAAGAAAATCTGTCAATGGAACAAGTGAAAACGACCTATTGTCTATAAATCACTTTTTTTTATGTCAGTGTAAACTTCCTCTTCAGGTGATTGTGTCTGATTTTACATCTAATGAAATATTTAAACTACAAATAAGACAAATCCATTTGGTCAGTTGTAGATGTTTGCAGTGAATGTGCAGTGTTTGGTTTAAAAAAAAAAAAAAAAGGGGGTGGAGCCTGTGCACCTGAATGTGAAAGTGAAACGTGGTGTGTGTGTGTGAGTGTGTGTGTGTGTAAAACAAACACCTGTTCCTAGCGGGCAGGCAGGCCTGTAGTCTTCATGCACTGTGAACATGTTATTTCCTCATCCAGGTGGCCACTCAGAATAAAACCCAGTGTGAAATACGTTACAGGTGTGACCCCAGCATGCAAAGCTGCTCCCTTCAGCAGACGGAGCAGGAAATCAGAAACACACCAGGACTGGGCCTTTTCAGATCTGTAACGGGAAGGAAGAGTCTTTAACGCACAGTCGGCCTTTTCACAGGCTCGTCTCATATCTGATACATCTGAACACGTCCCAGAGATTCGTCACTACATGGGTTTCATTAACCTCATGTAATTAAATTCATCCACTGTATGAACTGAAGTCTGAGGACGTGAAAAATATTTCAAGGAAGAACGTTTACATTTTAGCCTCACAGATAAGCCCCACCCCAAAACATCATTGATTGTATTGAATTTTGGCTTTTTTTTTGGTAAAGTTTAGTTCATTTTTGTATATTTTAACGTGTTTCTATATATTTTTGTAAAGCTAAGTGTATTTGGAATACTTAAGTGTATTTTTGTATATATTGTATATACTTTAGTGTATTTTTTTGGTGCATTTATTGTACTATTTGCATGATTTGTATACTTCAGTTTATTTTGTGTATACTTTCATGTATTTTTGTATATGATTTTTTATATTTTAAAATTAGTCATGAAGGAAAAAAATCATTGTTTGTGTTGATTTTTTTTCCTTTTTTTGGTAAAGTTTAGTGTATTTTTGTATATACTTTATTTTTTGACTACTTTTATTATATTTTTGGCGTATTTGTTATATACTTTAGTGTACTTTTTGCATTATTTGCATACTTCAGTGTATTTTTTGTATACTTTCTTGTATTTCTGTGGATGATTTGTATATTTTAAAATTTGTCATGACGAAAAAAAAACCCCATAATCATTGTTTGTATTGAATTTTTGCTTTGTTTTTGTTAAGTTTAGTCTGTGTATTTTTTGTAAACTTCCAAGTATTTTTAGTGTATTTTGGTATACTTTAGCATATTTTTGTGTATTTCTTGTATATTTTAGTGTACTTTTTGCATACTTCGTTGTACTTCTTGTATACTTTTGTGTATTTTTTGTAAACTTCCAAGTATTTTTAGTGTATTTTGGTATACTTTTGTGTATTTTTGTATATACTTTAGCATATTTTTGTGTACTTCTTGTATATTTTAGTGTACTTTTTGCATACTTCGTTGTACTTTTTGTATACTTTCGTGTATTTTTTGTATATTTCAGCGTATTTTTTCTACACATTAGTGCAACGTAATGATATTTATCCCACTATTAAATTATATTTTAACATTAGTCCTCACCATTTACCATCCCAGACCCTATAAGGAAAAAAAAAACTCCTGAATTCAACACGTCCACATCCTTTTGTCTATACAGAACTACACTATGAAGCTAACAATTTATGCTTAATTCATTCCGCATTATTTTTCTCATATGAATTTTCCCTTTATGTCAGGTCTAAATATTCCAAATCTCTGTTTACACATATCACAGTCCTGAATCCAAATGAATAAGAGGATGTAATTTAATATCTTTGCCTGTAGACGGATTCATTTATCTGACCAGAAAAACAAAAGTCAAATTAACGCCGTCACTTGAGCTGTTAAGACACGATGCAAGCTCCGACACGCCACGCGAACAAAAGGTGAGAAAGGTGAGTGTGTACGTGGATGCGGACGTGCACGTGAGTTGACACGCCGGAGCTGCGTGTGCATCCATGTTCGTCAGTGAAGAAGCGTCCAGATTTAGCATCTCTTCAATTAACAGAAGAGTCCTGGTGGTGGCGTCCTCCAGGGCCTACCTGTACCTCCGCTGATTAGTGAGCAGTCACAGCCCCAATTAGAGAACACAGGAACCTGGAGAGACAACACTCTTTATTTAATTGGATTGTGTTGCAGTGGAGGCTGCTAACTGGCATCGCACTGAAACAGCCAAACACAAGACATTAAAGACGGAGACGGACGTGGACGGAAACAGCCACAGACCTTTATGTGATGGTTCAATTCAATTCAATTTTATTTTATAAAACCCCAAATCACAACAATGTCATCTCACAGGGCTTTACAAAAAAAACACAACCACAGAAATAGACTAGAAAAGCACTCTGAGAGCGCAGACCTCCGCAAATATAGACCACCCTACGCCCCCAGATCACCACCAAAATCAAATCATTTCTACGTCCCAACATTACAAACCTACGCTGAAAATTTCATCAAAATCTGTCCATACATTTTTGAGTCATCTTGCTAACAAACAAACAAACAAACTCCCAAACATCTCCTGTCCTTAGACCAGACATGTCCAAACTATTCCACAAAGGGCTGGTGTGGCTGCAGGTTTTTGTTGCAACCAAGCAGCAGCACACCAGACTGGACTAAATTAATCAACTGATCTCAGTCTTCAGAGTTGATTGGTCAAACTGTGAACTCTTGGTTGGTTGGAATAAAAACCTGCTGCCACAGCGGCCCTTTATGGAATAGTTTGGACATTCCTGTCCTTAGACCCTCCTTCTCTGCAAGAAAAAACTCCAAAACCCAATGGGGAAAAAAGAAGACACTGTAGGACAGATCCATTCCAATGGACAGACAGGTCATAGATGAACGGCCATTTATAGATGGGGGGGGGCAGGTCCATCCAATGGGGTCACAGGTCAACACAGGACATAAGTGAGTCACTGCAGACCCTGATGGTTCAACAGGGAAAACATGCATTTGTGGAATTAAGCGAAGTGTCCCCTGTTGAGCTGCATTATGTAATAAATATAATAGCTTTGTCATTTTATTTTGTAATAAACAGCTCCAATACATTGAAAATAAACAAAACAAACAAGCAAACAATCAAAAACCAGGACTTTACAGTATATCCTCTCTTAATGCAACCTTTGAATTTGACCCTTTTTCCACTGGGCAAAAAAAAAAAAAAAAGTTTAAGCCTGCTAACAATTAGCTTTTGATAGCAATTAGCTTGGCTGGGAAAACCACAGGTTCCACAGGTTACATTCTTAATTAACCTGTAGGAGAGTTTACTGAAAACAATGACTCACTAACCCATAAAGATCCAATGTGATATTTGTTGCAGTTCCCAAATTAATTTTTCCTCTATATTTAACTAGTCTTAAGTAATGTATTACTATTTATTAATGAGATTATTGTAATCACCTTATATTTGTCAGGATGGGTGAAGTGGAGAGAGGACTCAGATGGCTAGTGTTGAAGGGAAAAATAACTGAACCAAAATGAAGACAAAGACAGAGACTGAAACAGAACTAGAACCAAACAAAACCTGGGGGTAGATCAGCCAGAGTCCATTGTTTGTTTTTTTTTAAATAGCCAGGAGCCACTGCACTCATGCACGCCACCATCTTTTTTCCAAAAGACAAAATCTAGAAATGTTTAATATAAAAAGATAAATTATAATAAAATAAATATAAAGAAATATAGAAATTTAAGAAATATAGAGGAATAACATTTAAGACTTATCAATTATTAAAAAATTCCTGTATTGAATTTTTGTATTTTATTTTTCATATTTAGTGTACGTTTATTGTCTTTTAATTGTATACTTTAGTGTATTTTTGTATACTTCAGCATATTTTGTGTATTTTCTGTATATTTTAGTGCAATGTAATGATATTTATCCCAATCTAAACTATATTCTGACATTAGTCCTTATTGTTGTGGAGCCCAGACCCCTGTTAGAACCCGTTCCCACATACTTTTATCATGTTGTGGGTGAGTTACACAGTTATGATATGAGGTGAATGATTTGGGAAAATTCTTGTCCCACTCCTTGTTTTGTTCAGTTTGTTATTCATTTTAGTCCCTGGTCCAAATAAAGGTCCATTTATTTAGACAAATATAATGATAGTAATAAAAAGAGCTCATAGTCGTTTAATTTCAGAGCTGATGTCGATCCATTTAACATGTATGTTGTATGTTTTAATTGTATTTTGTTCATATTATCCTTCTTATC
Source organism: Siphamia tubifer (assembly GCA_020466265.1). NCBI lineage: Eukaryota > Metazoa > Chordata > Actinopteri > Kurtiformes > Apogonidae > Siphamia > Siphamia tubifer. Next base: position 49,181,334 of record CM035798.1, on the reverse strand, counting down.
CATGCTGTTATAGTATTGATGAAGGACTGAGGACTTTTTGTCTTGACATTTGATCAGGTGTCTGCCTAACAGGTTCAATGTGTGTTTTGTTCTAATGCCAAATGTGATTACTCTATCTGCAAAACAAATCTACCCACGGTTAGAAATAAGGGAACCTTGAATCTTGCTACAATACTTTTTGTAACATCGATGCAGTTTTGTGAAATGTAATATTGCGATATATAGCACACGCCTAATAGTTGTTTAATTTTAGAGTTAATATCTATCCGTTTAACATGTTTTCTTGATAATAAGCCAAATGACTTCAGTTCTACCATCAGTATGTATGTCACTGTACTGACAAAAATAGTGCTTTTATTCATTCCATGTTTTCTTTTCTGTCGGTTTTAGTCACATGATACACAGAGGAGTCAGGACTGGATCGAAGAACCAGTGTTTTGAAAGGAATAAGAAATTTTTTTTTTTGCAACTCTAGAGTAAAATACACTATAATGGTGCAAAAATACACAGACACCTACAAAAATAGAGTAAAACCAGTGTCATTGTATTTGTACTGACAAAAACAGTACTTTTATTCATTCCATGTTTCTGTCTGTTTTAGTCACATGATACACACTGGAGTGAATAACTATTGTTTTGGATGGAATAAAGAATTTTCTCCACAACTGTAGAGTAAAATGCACTAAAAATAGAGTAAATGTCCTAAAAATAAACTAAAATGTACTAAAAATAGAGTAAAATGCACTAGAAATAAACTAAGATGCACAAAACTAAAGTAAAATCGATGTCATTGTACTGATAAAAACAGTGCTTTTACTCATTCCCTCTCATCTCGTCTCATCGTCTTCCACTTATCTGGGTCCGGGTCACAGGGGCAGCAGCCTCAGCAAAGCAGCCCAGACTTCCCTCACCCCAGCTACCTCAGCCAGCTCCTCCAGGGGAATCCCGAGGCGTTCCCAGGCCAGCCGAATCCCGAGGATGGTGCCACCATCCGGACAATGGGGCAGTTAAAATCAATCCCCGGGTTTCCACCGTCACAGAGGGACTTCACTACCTCCACAACTTCTGCCCCAGAGATCAGTCCATGTCTCCCCCAGTCTCTCAGCTCTGCTTCCAACCCGGAATACATGTTGGTGGTATTGAGGAGCTTCTCAAACTATTCCTTCCACTGTCCACCTATATCCTCAGTTCATGTCAACAGCTCCGGACTCGCTGGATGTCTGATGGACACCCCTATGTTTGAACATGGTGTTAGTTATGGACAAACTGTGACTTGCACAGAAGTCCAATAACTGAACAACTCTTGGGTTCTTCCCCACCACCCCCTTCCAGGTCATGCTGTTATTTCCCACGTGGGCATTGACGTCCCCTAGTAGGACAATAGAGTCCCCTTTCAGCGTGCTTTCCAGCACCCATCCCAGGGACTCCAAAAAGGGTGGGTATTCTGAACTGCTGTTCGGTACATATGCACCGACAACAGTCAATACCCGTCCCCCGACCCAGAGGCACATGGAATCAACCCTTTGGTCCACTGGGGTAAACCCCAACACGCAGGCAGAGAGTTTGAGGGCTATCAAAAAGCCCACCCCTGCCCTCACCTCTTTCCCGGGGCAACTCCAGCAAAGAATAAGTTCAAACCCCTCTCAAGGACTCTGCGCTACGTGTCGAGGTGAGGCTGACTATGTCCAGTTCATAGTGCTCCACCTCATCCACAAGCCTCTGCTCCATCCCTGCCAGAGAGGTAACATTCCATTTCCCTAAAGCCAGCTTCCGTAACTGGGGATCAGACCACCAAGTCCCCTACCTTGGCCTGATGCCCAATCCATATAGCACCAGACCCTTCTGCCTCCCCTTGCAGGTGGTGAGCCCACGAGACGTTTTTATTAATTTTTACATTTTATTCATTCCATGTCTTCTTTTCTGTCTGTTTTATTTATGTCATACACACAGGAGCTAGAACTGGACTGAAGAACCAGTGTTTTGAATAGAATAAGAATTTATTTTCTGTTACTGTAGAGGAAAACACACTAAAAACAGAGTATAATGCACAAAAGATTTACTAAAATGCATTAAAATATACTAAACTCTACTAAAAATAGAGTAAAATGTATGAGAAATATAGTAAAATGAACAAAAATAGAGTAACATTGGTGTCATTGTACTTAGAAAAACACTGCTTTTATTCATTCCATGTTTTGTTTTCTGTCTGTTTTAGTTTAGTCACATGATGCACACAGGAGTTTAGAGTGGATTGAAGAACCTTTGACTTTGGATGAAATAATCATTGTTTCTGGGCCCGTATATTTACTCTCAGTGCTTTTATTAGTCGATTCACACATTCTGACAGAACACTTGCGCCTTTCCATAAAAAAAACAAAAAACAAAGTAAAACCGAGCATTTTCCTTCTTTCCAAGCCATTTCATTCATCTGGCGCATCATCACACTGGTGCTTTTCATTGTGGAGCACTGACACTGAGGGTGGTGGAACTCTCAGAGGTCTCTTTTTTCACTAAACCCTCTTTTCCTCTTTTCGTTTCCCCTCGCTGGAACATGTGGCACATAACAAAGACATCACCCTGGGTTGTGTGGATGGGAGTCTACCTCCAGGCGCCTGAGGGACGCTGGCTGGCTGCTCGGTGCTGCCAGGATCCAGACAGTCCAGTTTCTCTGTGTGCTAGTCAGTCAGACACCCTCAACTCCCCAACTCCCAGAGCCCCCGTCACTCCTACCTCCGCCTAATTACCAAACCTAAAACCCCACTCAACTAATTAGCCACAGCAGACCTGGGAACTGTGAGTAAAGGTAAAGAGATGGCTTCATTCAGGATGTGTGTGTTAAACGGAAAGGAGACTGAAAGAGAGAAAGAAAGAGACAGAACATTCAAGCCTCCTTTAGCCACTGCGTCTCTGCAGCCAATTAAAGTCGTTTATTAAAGTCTTTGCGAAACCTGAGTTGTGCGTGACAGAATGATGGGGCTGGTATTTGTTGGGCGCGCGTGTAGATTGTGTAGACGTGCGTCGGGGTGGCGTACACACCTGCGCAGCCGTCCACATGTGTCTCAGTATGGTTGGCAATCTGTCAGCTCCTCTGTCGATCACAGCTCCAGAGCTCAGTGGGACATAAATTACAATATGCAGCCGAAACCACTTGTGTAAGTCTCAATGAAGGGGAGGAATAACTTTCTTAATCAAGTTCCCCTGATTAATTGTAATAAAGGTGTCATCCGTAAATGTGTCCTCCTGATTGAGTAATTCGGGGCCGGAGACAGTAAGCACATCCCCAGTGATTGGGGGGTTGGACAGACTGTGGAGGGGTGGGGTAAGGGGGGTATGGGGGGGGGTTGTGGAGGACACTGAGACACAAATAGCTCCTGGGCACACTGGCAGCCTTCGCACAACTGACAGTTATGAAATACAATTATCAGTGTGATCTGCTTAAGAATTCATCAGCAGCTTCAGCGGCCAGTAAAGATGTTCACGGAGAGACAGAGGGATGGAGGGAGGGAGGGAGGGGTGGTAGCAAAGGAAGGGAGGGGAGGGAGGTGGTGGGGGGGCACAAGTGGGTGAGGAGAGGAGGAGGCCTCACTGATTAAATGAGATTTTTATTTTGTCCAGCAGATTGTTCACATTATGATACACTATTGTCAGCCTATTATCTTTTCAGATGTTTGTTTGTTTGTTGTTTGTTTTTTTTTTCCTTCCAGGATTTTTTTTTTTTGCATTTTACGGTCGGTAGATGCTTCCACAGTGCAAAATATGGGCCACGTTGATTTGTTGAAACTGACGTAAGCTTGAAGGATTGGACAGTTGGAACTCGACGTATACTAGGGCATTAACGACTTAGCCATTAATATAGTAAAAGTTGAGTCGACAGGTCGTGATGACATCATCAAATTGTCAACCCAGACACATGACTGTCCAGCAATGAACAACTTGTATTAAAATTCACTGCAACGCAACAATGTACACTTACAGGACACAAGCATCAACATTTTAAACCGAACAAAACAAAGGCTAACACCTTGAGTTTTCTTGTAAATTTAACTGCACAACATAAAATGCAAAAAGTTTAAGGCAGCAGCCGACAAGACGCACACCATGCTTGTCTACATCATATTTGGAAAAAAAAAGAGCTTGTTGTCTTAATGCGCGTTTTCTGTGCTGCACTCATAACACTTTGGTTAGCTAGCGGATGCGTCTTCAGATGGTCGCGCATGACGCTTGTGTTTTTGTTGTATTTGAAATTGTAGTTACATATTGTTCAGGTCACTGTGCCATTTTTTTCAAAGTTTAAGTATTTCCACACATGCGATGTGTGTCTGTCACTCTCTTTTGTTTTGTCAGACCCACCACCCCTTGTTTTACCTGCACCAGCCATGTCTCCTCTGGTTTAGGTTTGACTGTCGACTCCTCCACATGTGGTACAGGTGTGGACTAGTCAACGCTTCTGTTAATGCCCTAGCATATACTGTCCAGGATGTATGGAGCGATTTTTGGGACGAAACTAAGCATATTCACAGGAAAGTAATTCCTTGCATATTTGGGATATGCATGCATCTTTGGTTGTATTTCAGCATAAAATAAATACTTGCAAACTCTAAAATGAGTCCATTTGGTCCTATAATGTGTTGTGTGTTTGATATTTGTCAGAATACGAATCCAAAACCTACAACATCAAAAATGACATTCACGAAATTAAAATTTACGAGTACACTGTCTTCAGTATGAATACGAATTTCTCAGATGTAGAAAGTGATCAAAAATACATCATTGCTTACATCATCACATCACAGGCATCATCCACTTAACACAGAAAACACATGGAATTCAAACCATCAAACTTATCAGTTAAGTTTTCAGACCAAATGTGTGAGCCTACCTTTGGGTTTGGGTTAAGAATTCTAACACTGTCATAACCCGAGGAGCTCCTGTCCATATTTTTTCAGATAGAAAGTTCTGTTCCATGAATACATTTAAGTCTTTACTATTGATAAAACTACAGTTATGTCACTGATGCCTGTATTCAGTCACATTGGAAATAATGGCTATGCTAACCCTGGTAGCTGTAAACTTAACAAGCATCAGTGTTTGATTGCAGTGCATTATTATCATCTCCTGGAACATCGTAAAAAAATGCTGACATGCTTATCTGATAAAGTATTCCTGCCCAATAGAGTTGTCAGAACGCCTGTACCAGTGAAAACGCAGCATTAGCTTCATTCTTCAAGCTCTTCTACAGTAGCAGCACCGTAGAAAATTAGCTAGAACTGGTTTGGACATAAACCACTGATCCTGTCCCTTCAAGGCTCTGAAAACCTCTTCCACTTCCACATCTACATGTTTCGTCCTTCAAATAACCAAACCCTCGCTCTCGTATGCAGGTCTATACATCAAACCTGCTGCAGCCCACACCATGTTTGACAGACCGTATTTTGCATGAAGACGACTCCAGGTTCAAGAGAAACTGACACAAAAGCAATTTCAAATTAAAATCCCTTTAGAACAGTTCTTATTTACTGTACCGCCGTCGATACAGTGCCGTATAACTTTATTCTTGTTCGCTGACATATTGAATAAAAGATCAAAACAAGCGCTAACACTATTTGACAGATAAAATCACCGCGTGCAACATTCATCATCTCATTCTACCTACATTACCCTTTAGGGCACCTTCTGTGGCCCCTGGAGGGGTCTGAGGGTCCCTTACTGTGTCTGTTCAGATGTAGATATACATTTAGGTGAAAGGCAAGGGCACAATTCAGCACCTGAGGATTAATGACAGCATCATCGGCGAGCTGACCAGGCCCATATTTTCATTGGTTGGATAAAGAGGAGGCAGAGGGAGAGGGACAACGGTGGAGGGAGGGGGGGAAATATGAGCATCCTGTCGGCGGGATGACGGACAGGTCCTCAGTCCAGCTCCCCCAGGTCCCCCCCGTCCTCATTCTTTACTGGCCGAGCTGGCCAGCGAGGCGGCGTCTCTGCGGCCAAGGACACCGGGGTGTCAGCGATGCGTCTGGGTAATATCGTTCATCAGGCCGCATCGGTAATGGGTAGCTCTCTGTGACAGTGGTCATCAGGACACAAAAGCAAAAGGGCCCATAAACATCACATGACAGATGGCTGGGAGGACAGCTTCGGACAGGGAGGGAGGGATGGAGAGGCCGAGATAAAGAGAGATAGAGCGAGAGGGAGGGAGAGGGAGAAGGACGGAGGCGAACACAGATCTCAGCCCGATGCTCCCGACTCCGGAAAAGTCTCAGAGCTTCATTTATGAACGCTCAGTGTCAGCTGTGATGTACCGAGGAAGAACGACATCCGATACACAGCTGGTGTTCAGGACGAAGGGTTAGGACGGGGGTGTCAAACATGCGGTCCGTGGGCCAAAAACAGACCGCCAAAAGGTCTGGTTTTAACATACTCTAAAACAAGTGATTGCTCTCTTTATGGATATGAAATTTTTTTTTTAAAAACTAAAAACATAAGCGTTGAATTATTCAATCACACAGTTATGTATTTATTTAAGTATTTCTTTATGCATTAATTTATTTATTTGTAATTTAGTCATGTTTTGTCCATCATAGATTTAACATTAGCTTCCATTTTGAAAAAGTCTTTCCACTGCTGCAGTGAGAGGTTAATCCACCAGGGGGAAAAAACACATATCAGGTCAAATAAAACAGGTTTAATAGAAAAGTACTGACAGGGTTCCCACTCCAAGGGGTTGTTTGCAGCTAAAATTGACAAAAATATTTCACCAGAAGTGTCTTTTGATAACACGAGAATTAAATTTGGGACATTGATTTGAACTAATATACTATTTTAGGTCCAGATACATAAACTCTAAGACAGGGGTGTCAAACTCATTTTAGTTCAGGGGCCACACACAGCCTAATATGATATAAAATCGGACACACCAGTTAAATGATATAGGATAAAAATGTATAAAATAATGTCAACGCTTTGTATTTTTGACTGAAAAAAAAGCATAATTCTACAATAAAAATGCTTACATCTACAAACTGTACTAGAACACAACATGAACAAATATGAACAACCTGTAAGTTGTTAAGAAAAATAAGTGCAATGTTGTAGTTTATCATTTATACAAGAGTATCACAACTTACTAATCACAGTAGATCGAGAAATATACACAACATTATGAATATTGGTAAAATTTCACATACATTTCAGGTTATTTAAATTTGGGGGGATTTTTTTTTACACTAAAACCAAAAGGAAAATTAGTTTTAATTTGTTTTTCATTATTTCTAGGTTATCATTACAGTATTTTACCAGTTTCATCCAGTTTAGATTGAATTGACCTAAACTCATTTTAAGTGTAATATTTGTATTTCACAAATTCATCCCATGGGCCAGATTGGACTCTTTGCTGGGCTGGTTTTGGCCCCCGGGCCACATGTTTGACACCTATGCTCTAAGGAAAAGGTTTTGTTGTATAATGTTGGGGATTTTTAGAGCGGGATGTTCTGCAAAAATAAAAACACAGAGAAACAACACATATAGAATATATACTGCAGATTTGATTTGGGAGTAAGTTACTAGATTCCTTAATATTCCCTGACTTTAAATGGTAAATGGACTGAGCTTATATAGTGCATTTTATACAGCCAAACAATTCCTCACATTCACCCATTCGCACACATACACTAGTAGATGGTTGCTGCCAATACACAATACCCTACTGGGAGCAACTTAAGGTTCAGTGTCTTGCTCAAGGACACTTTGGCATGTGGGCAGTTTGAACTAGTTGGACCGCCGAACATTTGGTCATTAGATGCCCTGCTCTACCAACTGAACCACAGCTACCCACTTACTTACTTAGTTATTTACTCACAAAATGATTAAATTCCCTGACTTTCACTGTCTGAAATAGCCTTTATTGAAATTCCAGAAATTCCCTGACCCGTGGGAACCCTGCACTGATCTGTTTGATCATGTAGAAGTCACAAAATCTCACATAGCAGATATGATACAAATGGTTTTAAAGGGCTAATTGTCCTCATTATCAGTCAAACTTTGTCCTGTTTGAGTGAAACCATTTAACCTCCAGTCCTGCTCCTTCAACAAGAAAAAAAGAAGAAAACTACAAGTGAAATGAAAGAGATGTTTTCTTAAAAGCTTAACACCTGACGTTAAAAAAAAAAAAAAAAAAAAAAAAAAAAGAAACGATCGTTGAAGAGATTGTTGAGGCTGAATCTTCAGAGATGGAAGCCCGAAGCGCTGATATGTCACCAGATTTCATCAAAAGGATGTTTGGCACCAGTCCGACTTTGAAGAGTTTGACAGATAAGAGCGGCGCCTTAGAAGAGCTGGCCTGAGGAGAGCTTCGTCTTCAATAAATTAGCGTTGATGAAGTCTGATGCAGGGTGAAAGTTAAGGAATAATTATGGAGGTGATAGCAATGACAGAAAGCGAGAAACAGGTTGTGTGAAAAAGAGGTGAGGTGAGGGTGTCGAGAGCTGTCATAGAAGCGAGCACCGAACCTGTTGTAGGTCCCCGAAGAGAAAAGACGATTGTTGTGTTAGCAACACCTTTGTCACCTCAGGATGTATACTTTGTCTTCACTTGTTTACAGGGAAATCAAGTCCCAAACGTGAGGTATCATATTCAGAATGCAGGAAAGTGTAGCTCCCTGCCCTCCATATAGACGCCGCAGGCAACGCTACTACTTCTTTTGTTTTGTGGAAACAACCTTGCACGTCCATTAATCGTCATTCATCCATCCTGTGCACCTGTATATAAAAGGGAAATTAGAATATCCATCACTCGAGCACAACGTCAGCGTGATTGATGGGTTAGTCACAGGATCCCCTCCGTTTCCTACCCAAGTCTGTCTTTCAGGAGTGAGAAGTGAACATTATCTAGCGCCATGATCAGATTTAGTCCACACATTTCCATCTCGGAGAGCGTTTTGAGTGGATGATACACAATTCCTATGAGGAGGCAGCCGGCAAAAGGTTTATGGAAATCTAATATCAGAAGGCTTTTTGGTTTGTTAGACTTGTTATTCATGGAGTGGGCTGGTGACACTTTTGATGTAACAGTATAAGACAATGTAACGAGGCAGAATCTCATTTTGTCGAAGTGTTTCTGTCAAACTATGGGCTGAAGGATGATGGGGAAAATCTGTGCAAACAGGTTTTGAGTGGGGTGTGCAAAGTCTGAAATACCAAGTGTTCTCACAGAAATCCTTTGGTAAATAACAGGAAACATCCTCTGACACCGATTCAACAAAAGGTAAAAACTGATCGACTGAACACAAACAGAGCGTGTGAATTAAGACGCCGCAATCTGGATGTTTATTACCACGGACAAGGAGGGAAGTCATGTGACCGTCCATCCATCCGTCCATCCAGTGGCGTTGCTAGAGTCTCTTGTGGCTCTGAGCATGAAATCCCTGGGTCCTCCACCCCACCTGTGCATTCTGTAAAAAATGTCTTTTATATAATTTCCAGGATTTTTGAGATGAAAACTGAGAAGTTAAGTTTTTAAAGTAAGGTCCAGCAGATGTCCCTGAAAGTCCAGGACAATCAATAATCATTGTTGTCAATAAACTGACATTAATGAAAATATATAAAATATTAACGTTTCTTTATTCCAAAAGTGCACTGCAAATTAGTAGAACTTCGACGTGCCCCCCCTCACAGAGACTTGCACGCATTTCCCAAAAACTGTGACCCACCACAGACAGTGAAGTGGAGAAGACCAGAAAAGAGGCCTGTGATTGGTTCATTCTCCATCTGCTCTGCACATACTTCCGCTTCCCTACTTTTCCATCTTGTTTTGTGAACATGAGCGTATTGTTGAAGACGGCTTCTATGAACATGGATTCAGTCGAGTGCGTGAGGAAGTGGAAGAATCTGCGAGACAAGTTTTTTTAAACAACAAAAGGGCCTGATGTCCAAAAGGAGTGGGGATCCAGGTGGGAAATCCTAACGAGTTTGTGAGAGGGACCCTTGTGTTGTGGCGGTGAATAGCGCACACCATGTACTCCTGTGCTGGGAAGCAGCAAAGTGCAGGTGGATGGTGCTGTAAAGCTGGAGCCGTGAGTCACCTTCATCCCCTGACCCCTTCCTGGGTGACCCAGAGCTGCTGTGAAGGAAATTAAAGGGAGAAAAACGAGTAAAAAAACATTTTTTTAAATAGTGAAAATAAATAAATACATTTTTAAAAATTAATAATAAATTAGTTAATTTTTAATAAAAAAGTGGTACCTACCAGACACAACATACTCCACCCCTCACATACATTTTTCCTGATTTGCCCTATCTCTTATTATTGTGAAATATTTTTTTTTGGTAACTATGACCTTGACCTTTGACCTATATTCACCAAAACTTCATTAGATCTATTTTGGAACAACTCATCTTGCTGTAAAGGTGCAGGCTGAAGGCAGAGGGGATTGTCTTTTGGGGGTGTGGGTAGTGGGCGAGGCTCTAAGTAAAACTACCGAGCCTACCTGCCCTAAAACCTCACCCCTGTGTCCATCCGTCTGTCTGTCTGTCTGTCTGTCTGCAGGATTACACATTAAGACCAGGACAAACCTAGAGTCTGACGGATCTTAAACCCTCTGCAGTGTTTTCTGTGATCATTGAAACTCATTTAACAGATGATTCCAAGAACAATACTTTACTTCAAGTTGCATCATTTTCTTTGCTTTATTCACAAACTCAACTCAAAGACTTCCTGTTCACAGTCACATGACCCTCCTTCCATTCTTTGTGTTTCCTTCATGCAACCTTCATTCCTTCATTTCCCACCTCAGACAAATGACAAGAACTATAAAACATTCATTGGAAATACTGTTAATAACTGACACCTTGTGAAAATAATGTCTCACCTGTCATGTCATCAAAATATTCATTCATTTCCAACTGTCATGTACGTTCTGCTGCTATATTTCTACACATTCCTAAATTGATTTTTGGGTTGTTTTTTTGTAATATTAACTGTTAAAGTATAATGATATCTATCTATCTATCTATCTATCTATCTATCTATCTATCTATCTATCTATCTATCTATCTATCTATCTATCTATCTATCTATCTATCTATCTATCTATCTATCTATCTATCTATCTATCTATCTATCTAAGCAGAAGAGCTCACCAGCTCGTCTCCTTCTCCATGTTTCCAAAGTAACTTCCAAGGTTCATGGAGAACGAAGGTCAAGAACAGGCTGATGCAAATGAAGCTGCTGATGCATTTAATGACCCTGATGAAGAATTTGACACTGGACAAGCATGAATACAGATGTTCAATGGAAATACTGCTGTCATTCTGGAACCTGCTGGAAAACATTCTCTTAATTAGATCAGGGGTGTCAAATATATGACCCGTGGGACAAAAATCGGCCCTCCAAAGAGTCCAGTCTGGCACACAAGACAGTCCCAGTCACTGAGTTCAATGGTATATTTGTCATTTTCAGATGAATGGTGGTGAATGTTTGATGTAGTTGTAGATCCACTGTGTTCTGTATGTTAGAATGTACATGTGGAAATGATGAACTGAGGTAGAATATTATTAAAATGTCACTTATTTTACCTGAAAAATCTCTGGTTATTCAAATGATAGGTTGTAGATTTTAACATTTTCCTTTTTTTGCACTAAAAGAAAGATAGTTTTTTATAATTAATCTACTCTTTTACTGTTCTGTTCCACTTTAGAGCATGTTGGGCTGAATGTATGACAATAACCTGTAAGTAGGTTTTAGTAGCATGGCTGTTGCATACAGTTTCATTTCAATTTCTAATGAAATACTGGACAAGAATTTTAAAAAAGAACGCAATGAAATCATAAATTTCCAGATCGTGTGACTCTGCACTTGACAATCAAATATTTTGGGCTTCCTCCTCAGACGTCATATGAAAACAGAGATACATGGCTTTAGATCACCAACGCTGGATTAGGGATGGCGAAATTTCAAATCGAACCGATCACCGAGCCTCATTAACTGATTGAAGTCAGTCACCGAGAAAGTCAGTCACCGAGAAAATAAATCACCTGCTTCGTCGCCATTTATGCTGTGAGGTCGAGCAATGTTGATTTAAAAGCTTATTTTAAAGTGTCACACATAGAGAAAACATTAGATGTTCCAGTAAATTCTGCTACTAAATATCGGGGGGAAAAAACTTTTGCGATTGTCACCATCCTGCGTCAGTTCTGCACAAACTCCTGTCATGTTATTTTACGTAGGTCCATCAGGTGGATAATACAACTCAGCCACCATGCTGTCAGGTTGTCATGGTGACAACTTACTGTTCCAGTCTCTAGCTGCTAGCTCTAGAAGTTCTATTACCTCACATCAGTTTTGTGTTTTGTTTAGGTTTTGAGTAAATGTTCTAAACTGGTGTGAAATGGTCGTACCACATAGAATAATAGAGCTAGATTTTCATGTCAACTATACAGTATGTATGTTCTCCCAAACATGAGCTAAACTTATTTTTACTCTGGATAATCCCTTTAGGAAGAGTATAAATTGGAGAAAAAAAGTAAATCATTGGGTACGTGCCATAAAAGTAACACTGGGTTTTCATGTGTTAAACCAGCTAATTTGTTAGCTTTGATAATAATTCCTTCACTCACTGGTGAAAGCGCGTCTGTATGAACCTGTCGATATGAGGCCACGGCGGCGTCTGTGTGTGTTTGTGTGTTTGTGTGTGTGTGTGCGTTTGACGAGGCGCAGACAGGAGCCCTAACGCTGCAGGATGGAGAAAGGTGAACAGGAAACAGAAGGTGCCCATGGAGGAGGTATATGACATCTGTCAGGATCCGGGGTGGGTGGGGGATTCAGCGCCCCCCCTCCACCGGCCGAGGGTCACCCGTCGCACCGCAGTCGCTGAAGTTGTCACGACACCCTGACACTTCCTTGGCAACGGCGGCCGAGCACCGGACAGCCTCGGACGTTCAAGACCCACACATATTTTTGAGTAAATTTGTTTGAGGTGAGTGGGGGGCATTTCGTATGTGCTGTTTGTTCCTTCTCTGTACAGAAATGTCAGCGTCCTGCTCATTGCCCCCCCCCCCCCCCCCGACACCCCCCACCCCCACCCACCGGCTCTTCAGGGTTCTGGATGGAGGAAGGTCAGCTGACATGGCAAGGTCGACAAACAAACAAACAAACAGAAGGAATTAAAATAGAGAAAAACAGAGCAGCTGAAACATGGCGGTGTTTTTTACGGCAGTGAGGCTGATGCGTGTAGCCGCCGTTCCTCTGCGCCGTGTCCTCTGCCCCCCATCGGCGCCGACAACAGCCACCGTCACGTCATCTCAGACTCCACTGTGTGACAATGGCGGCTCCACACTAACATCCTACTGCTCTGAGCCCCGTTATGACCCACAAAAACTATTTAGAAGTCACAAAACCCCAGTTTAAGAACCAACGCCGGTGTTCTTAAAGGAGTTCAGAAGGAAACAAACAGGAAATGAACAGAGGTGGTCAAAGTACTCACATTCTGTACTTAACCCTTTGTTGGTCAGCTCAACCGTTTGGTAGAGGTAACTTTGGACCCTAATATCTAATATAAATTTAAGCCCTTTGACACCAAACGTCTTGGGCAGTCAATGATATATTCAGGTCATGCTAATATATATATATATATATATATATATATATATATATATATATATATATATATATATATATATATATATATATATATATATATATATATATATGTGTGTGTATCACCATGGAAGAAAATGACAACACCTCTGCTATGATCTTTTTTTTTGTTTTTTACACAAAATTGCGGGCAAGTTAGAATTTTTTTTCATTTTATTAACTAGAATCTATTTTACATAAATAACCCTCATCAAGTTTCAGAAATACTTTGGTATTCATGTAATAATTTTTTGAAAACATGCTCAACCACACGGTAGAGATGATAGTAAAGGGTCATGAAATGCTAATCGCTAATGCTAATGATACAAACACAAAGAGTTCATACATGTAATTTGAACCAAGTCACAAATTATGTTGGTAAATTTGGTGAAGGAGTAATGTTTGAATTTCAATACTTTCATTAAATTTAGGGTCAGTAAAACAATTAATAAATCTATACCTGTGAGATGGAACCCCCCCCCCCCCCAGAATATTTTTTTTATTGTGATTTTTGTAGTGTGATCAACAAAGGGTTAAATGTGTCATTCCACTGTTATTTCATTAATATTACTGTGTTCTCCATCGTTATTGAATACATCGTGTGTTGGTTCTATTTTAAAAAACGTTTTGGTCGAACAACAGAGTTTACCGGTACATCCTCATACATGTCCATGATGCGATGACGAGGCGCCTCTGATTGGCTCAGAATGCGTGAAGGAACACTCCCCCTTCCCCTCTCGCTCTCTGTATGTCTTTACCTTTACCAGAGTAGCATCCAGCTAGGTTTCGTGCATTGCTGGTTCTGAAAACGTGCAGGGAAAAAAAAAACAAGGCTTTATTTCCACAGAGAGCACATGAACCAGGTTGATCCAACATTTTTTTCCCAGTTTGTGCAGCAGCTACTGTGGTGCCGTCTTCTCGTGTAGATGCTAATGCTAATGCTACTTCAGATTCGCTGCAATGGAGGATGGCTTTAACCCCCACGTGGGTGACACTAAAGTCCATGTGATGTCAGATGGACTTTATATGCCTTATATTCTCAGTTTAAACTAAACAGAAGCGAGTCATTGCAGACAGAAAATCAGCAGAGGATAGAAATTGTGACTTTTAATATCATAATCATGACTTTTATCTCATGATTGAGACTTTATTTCATCATTTAAATTTTTTTTATCTCATGATTATAACTTTTCATCTGATAATTTCAACTCTTTCTCATAATTATGCATTTCTTATCTTAGAATTTTGACTTTTTATCTCACAATGTTGAATATATCTCAGAATTCTTTTGACAGTTTTTCTCATAATTATGGATTTATTGTCTCATATTTATGACTATCTCTCTTTTTTTACCTTTTATCATAATGATGCATTTCTTATTCCATATTTCTGACTTTATTTAATAATTTTGACTTTTTATCTCAGAATTTTTTACCTCCAAAATCTCATCACCACCCCGAATCCACCCACCCTTTCAAAAGGTATCGTGTTAACATGAAAGACCTTATGCAGCGGTGGTAGCGCATGCAAAACTACTACATCCCCGAATGTTTGAGCACCATGAAGGTGGAAAAGAACTATATAAGAGCAGTCCATTTACCACCCCCCCACACACACACACAGTTGCAGAACATTGCTACGTCATATTAAACTACATTAAGAATGGGATGTTACTCAAGACTTTCAAGGCGGGTGAACAAATACTTTAAACAATATAGTGCACATGACACCATGACCTTTAACCCTTGGGTATCAGAGGTCACTCTTCCATTGAACTATCTACCACAACAGAGTATTAGAACCATGTGAGAAAATAAAAACACTGCCTCTAGCATCTGCCTCTCACACACACAAAAGTGATTTTAAGACACTTCAAATAACTATTATTTAATAAAACAGTGTTAATAATAATGAATAAAATAGAAGAAAAAAAAAACAACTTTCTAAAAATATTGACACAGTGGTTTTAAATATTTAAAACAAATCCTGACAAAAAAATCCACATATCAATCAATCACACAAGAATAAAAAAAGTAAAATAAGAATAACAGCCATGTCTGCATTTGAATAAACATCTAAAAATACCGATACAGTATCATGAAGTGAAATATGGCGGTGTATCACAGAAGCGGTATTTCCTTCCCCCCTGTACGGCGCGCATGCTGTTGTGTTTAATCCTTTGTGTTGTTTTTGCGTCGTGTGCAGGTGAAGCCGGGCCTCAACCTCCCAGATCTGTATGCAGAGAGCGCCTTTAAAAAAAGCATGTTTCTTTTGTTTATTCTTTGCGTTGTCTTTTCCTTTCTGTGTGGAGTTTTGACATTGGAGATGACAGGTGTCTGTGGGGTGGAGGAGGAGGAGGAGGAGGAGGAGGAGGAGGAGATGTTGGTAAGAAAACAACCTGTGCCTGCCTGTGGGTGAAGGCAGACTCCTCTAGGCGAGGCGGCCTTCAGCGTTTAGCTGGGGGCGCACTATCAGAATCAGAGCCACTGCTGTACCCCTAAGGCGCTAATCTCAACCAGTTACCGTCAAGTGCTGCTTCTTCTTTATATAATCCTTCATCCCCCCCCCTTCCCTTCCTTTCCTTTCCTTTCCTTTCCTTTCCTTTCCCTTCCCGGCGTTCCCTCCATCGCCGCCATTCCAGACCCAATCCACAGAGGTGAGAGGATAAATGACAGTCGGAGGAGCCCAGCATCTTGAAGCCGTCGTCGTTTCTTCTTTTAACGTCTTCAAAACAAATCCAAATTGGTCTGTTTTCGCAGCCTGCCTTTTTTTCGGAAACAGTAATATGATAATTAGCAGGATGCGCGACGGTCTGGGCGTGAGCAGATGCTGAGGAGACCTCCGCCGTCATTGAGCCGGCGAGATGGAAAAGGTTTGTTGTTTGATCACTGGATGACTGCTAATTTAATAAGTGTTAACTGTGGTGCAGCCGAGCGCGAGAAAGAGGCAGAAATGAGGGAAATGTAGGAGTAAAAAGCATTAAGATTAACTGATGACATGTTCAACTGTGCGCATAATATGAGGCTTAGTTAAGTACACACATGCTGTTTGTCAATTATTTAAAACCCCAGGAAATTAAGTCCAGGTAATCTCATAAGGTGTAAATAACATTCTTTTTCATGGCAGCTTAATTGAATTCATTTGCCACTATTTGGAAATAACAGAATTAGATTTGCTTTGAAACGCAGCGAAAGATGGTGGAGAGGCGCCGTTTGGGGAAGAGGATTTAGACCAGGACCACCACAGTTCTGGAGGAAACAACAGGTATGGTCATGTGACCCTGGAGACCACATGTGACCCAACCCAGGCCTTAAGACCAAACCCAACCCCATCCTTAAGACTAGAGCCTACCCCATCCTTAAGAGTAGACCCTATCCCATCCTTAACACCATACCCGATCCTGGCCCTAAAACCAGACCTGGATGTTGAACGATGCAGCAAAAAAAAACAACTGTATTTATACCAATTAATGGATCAATATGGATTAAAGATTTTAGATCAGTAGATGGTTTTGGTTTCTGAGGGTTAACAGACTAAATACTGGGTTTCAGATGCTATAAAACAATCAAATTACCTCATTTTTCAACTATTTTGCTCATTTTATTCTCACTTTAGAGGGATTTAAACACTTTTACACCATATTTCAAGTTTTTTTTTGGTTCCTTCTTAAATTTTAAAACATTTTGCTCATTTTTATTTTCATTTTTCAAGTTTTTGTATGTTTTACCATATGAATAATTCTAATAAAAGTGCATTTTATACTAATTACTGACATGTATTGGTAGGATGAGCAGACAGTTTATTGATCCATTACAGGAAACGTATTGGTCACGACAGCAGAAGAGATTTTGGACGGTTTATGTTTGGGTGTTTCAGGGTTCATCTTCAGGACAGTGTGATGGAGGCGCGTTGTTCATTTCATTTACATACAGTGGAAGCTTTGGGTGAATTTGGTGGGAGTGGGAGTGGGAGTGGGAAAGCGTTGAAGCCTTGAGCTCATCCTTTGCAGATGGAAGTAAATGTGAGGCCTGGACGGATGGTGTTTGACAGTCAGTTGTAAAGACCAGGCGGGTGGTGCAGACTCACAGACAGTGGCCTGAGGCGCTGCTTATTTGGCCTTACAACTGGGACGGCTGGGTCTGACACTGTTCACACACACACACACACACACACACACACATAGAAAGGTGCAGTGCGTCTTGATGCAGACTCCTGCTGAAGCCGGTGTACGTCCGTCCATGTCCTGCAGACGGACGGAGGCGAACAGGGGGAAATGGAGGGATTAGATGAAACCTTTCAGAGCGTGTCATCATCCCTGACATTCTGTAGGGCTTGACCTTAACAGAGCAGCATCGTGTCAGAGTCAGGGTCTCATCACTGCCACGGAAACGCAAACACCAGCAGAGATGAGCCTTCAGAGACGCAGCATCAACGCCGACCGACCCGCCGACTGACCGCCGGACACTCCGACACGCGGTTCATCCCAGAAGACCAAGACCCAGATCCAGGATCCGGGTCTAAAATGAGCCGTCACTGATCCACTGATGGCTGCGTCCAAGTGGAAAGAGCCTTTATTGTTGCTCCTGTGGTCCACAGGGGGCGCTGAAGAGCAACGGGAGCGAATGAATGTGAACCAAAACTGAGCTGAAATTTAAATGCGCTTCATGTGTTTTGATGTGATATTAAATCCTGTGTTTTCAAGTTCACGTCAACGTTTATCACATTTGTTTTTAACTGTATTAACCCTTCGATACCTGAGTGTCTGGACCCTCCACTCTTCTATAAATGGGTCAAAAACACATTAATACCTCTGCAAAGAAGGTTATGTCCGGTCTGTTTGTCTGTTAGTTAGCAAGATGTATTTATTTATTTATTTTTTAAATCTTATTTTATTATTTTTAATGCATTGCTTGTTTGTCTGTTATGAAAAGCATCTTTGTGTGTTATTATTATTA
Organism: Siphamia tubifer; assembly: GCA_020466265.1. Taxonomy (NCBI): domain Eukaryota; kingdom Metazoa; phylum Chordata; class Actinopteri; order Kurtiformes; family Apogonidae; genus Siphamia; species Siphamia tubifer. The sequence continues at coordinate 49,162,750 of CM035798.1, read as the reverse complement.
TTACTATTACTATTATTATTACTTATTATTATTATTAGATAACTCAAAAAGTTATGGACGGATGTTGATGAAATATACAGGGTAAAGTTGGTGGTGATTCTGGGGGGGGGGGCTTGGCGAAGGTGCTTTTCTAGTTATTATTATTATTATTATTATTATTATTATTATTATTATTATTATTATTATTATTATTATTATTATTATTATTATTATTATTAGTGTTTTTGCCAGAGTTTGTCTGTCTGTCTGTTAGTTAGCAAGCTAACTCAAAGTTATTGATGGATCTTGATGAAAATTTCATGAGGTGTTGGGAGTGTCACAAGGAACAAATTATTACATTTTGACAATGATCCGGAAGAGATCCTGGATTCTGGATTACTTTGAAATGTATTCTCCATTTACTGAAATGTAAAATTTTACCATAGATGAAATAATACTTATTTAATCAGGAAAAAAGTTTCAAAATTATAAAAAAAAAGGCATTAAAAGTGAGTTACTGTTTAGAAAATGACTTTTGATCAGGTCAGGGTGCTCAGTTTAGTGGATATGGACAAGAAATTGAAATAAAAAGTTATCATTAAGAGACGAAAAAAGCCTAATTTTGAGATTGAAAATCTAACCTTTGAGATAAAAAGTCAAAATTATGAATTAAAGTCATAAATGTGAGATAATAAATGCATAATTATGCGTCGTCTCATAACAGTTTTTACTTTCTCTCTTATCATTGTGCATTTTTTGTGACTTTGACCTTTAATGTTGGAAGTGAAAGTTTGAGCTTTTGTTGTATTAAAACTGGTCTTGATTGAAAACTCCATCATACAACAGGTTCTTCCAGATACATTTTAAAAATTATTTTCATTTATCTATTTTTTTAACAGCATTTTTAAATCCTTTAAAATTCCAAGGGTTGGAAGTAATCACTCAAAAATGTTAGTCCAACCACCCAAACCTGTCCCGAATGTCACATGACCTAATGTCGTTTGACGCAGATTCTCACACATCAGAAGATTATATAATAAGACATTATTATATATAAATAACCACAGCAGGTACAAACACTCTTTGTTCAAAATACAAATGTCAAACAGCTGATCTGAACCTCATAATTATCCACAGAGGAACCATATAAACGTCTTTGAGTGTCCAAAAAAGTGCTATATAAGTTTGAAGTATTATTATTATTATTATATTCCAACAAACACAGTCATAGTCCAACAAATACATCCACAACAAACCAAAAAAATTGTCCAAATCTGGTCCAAACATCAATAAATATCCACAAATGTTTTATCTATTGCATCATTTAACAGGACCTGTCTCCAATATCCCAGTTTTCATCTAAATATTTTCATTTATAATATAATCAAACACCAGCTGCATGTTATTAAAATGGTTCAGGGACAGTATTTTAATTTATTTTATTAAGAAATGAAGGTGAAATTGAGTGGAAGTTTAAAGGGTTAAGTAAAACTATGAAACTTTTGTCCACTGCAGAGGAGAAAAATGACATGTGACCTAAAGTGAACGGTACACGCTGTTCGCCATCATGTGACTGGACGGGGGTCGATAAAACTGCGAGCGTTTCCCCAGTTCCATCTTTCGTTCCTGCCCACCTATAAAGAGTGCGTCGTAACCCTGCCTGGAACAGGTACTGACTTTATATTTCACAGCTTCTCATTGGTCGGAGTGGGCGTTCACAGACAGATTTAGAGGCGGCCATAGGGCTGATATTACAAAAATATGGTTGACCTTTGAGGACGGCGATGGTTTAGAGCGGCGAACATCCTCCCGCTGCTGTTTGGACAGTCTGCCACATTAACATATGCCAGTCTCCCTAAATGTTCTCAGTCACTTTATTAAAAAATTTAAGTACAACAGTATAATTTTTATTATGCCCATAAAGGAAGTGCGCGCTCACATTAATTCTTTCATGAACAGTGAACTTTGGGAGTGAACGACGATGGGTTACATAATTAATTTCATCTTTCCGTTAACCCGTGAACACTTTTATACCATATTTTAAGGTTTTTATGGTTCAGTTTTTCCTTATTTTTCAAGCATTTTGCTCATTTTATTCTCATTTTTCAAGTTTTATCATATCATATCATTTTAGACCAATTATTGACATGGATTGATAGGATCTGGATGTTATGAAATGTTGAAATCGCCTCATTTTCAACTATTTTGCTCATTTTGTTATCACTTTAGAATGATTTGAACAATTAAATGCCATATTTCAAGGTTTTTTGTAAAAAAAAAAAATGTCTTCCTATTTTTCAATTCTTATTCTCAATTTTCATGTTTTATCTTCTGAAAAATGATTCAAAAAAACTGTGTTTTACACCAATTATTGACATGGCTTGACAGGAAATAGAATAAATGCAGGATTATGGATGTTATGAAATGTTCAAATCACCTAATTTTCAACTATTTTGTTCATTTTGTTCTCACTTTTGAATGATTTTAACACTTTCATACCATATTTCATGTTTTTTGGTAAATTTTTGTCATATTATTATATATATATTCATATTATATTCTGCTCAACTTATTCTCATTTTTCATGTTTTATCTTCTGAAAGATTATGAAAAAAGTGCATTTTACACCAATTACTGACATGGATATAGAATAAATGCAGGATTATGGATGTTACAAAACGTTGAAATTGTCTAATTTTCAACTATTTTGCTAATTCTGTTCCCACTTTAGAAAGATTTGGGCACTTTTATAGCGCATTTCATGTTTTTTACACAAATTATTGACATGGATTAATGGGATTAGTGAATGAACATGTATTAAACAGTTTAAATCAGTCGATGTTTTAAGTTTTGGATGGTTAACAGAATAAATACTGGGTTTTAGATGTTATGAAATGTTTTTGCTCATTTTTTTACTCAGTTTCGAGGGATTTGAACACTTATACTATAGTTCATGGATTTTGGTCTTTTTTTCACTTATTTTTCAACTTTTCTGTTCAACTTATTCTCATTTTTCATGTTTTATCATCTGAAAGATTATGAAAAAAGTGAGTTTTACACCAATCATTGACACAGATTAATAGGAATAGTGGCTCAACAGGTGTTAAACAGTTTAGATCAGTAGATGGTTTATGTTTTTGAGGTTTATTCAGAATAAATACAAGGTTCCGGATAGTATGAAACAGTGCAATCACCTCATCTTCAATTCATTTGCTTTTTTTTTGTCTCACTTTAGAAGGATTTGAACACTTTTATACCACAATTAAACTTTTTTTGGTAATTTCTTTGATTTTTTTTCTCCTTATTTTATTATAATTTGTTGTTTTATCACATGAAAGATTATGATTCGAGTGTGTTTTACGCTGGATGGTGTTTAAGGGTTCATGCTCTGGACGTTCAGTACATTTACATTTTAAAAAATATACGCGCAACAGTATAATTTTTCTTACACCTGTCAATGAAGTGCGCTCTCACGTGAATTCTTTCATGAACAAGTGAACTTTGAGAGTGAACGGTGATGGGTTATATCATTAATTTCATCTTTACATTAACCTATCCCTACATGTACTTTAGGTTTTAACTGTGTTTTCTGTAGAAACTGTTGTTAAACTGCAGTAAAAGTGGACTGTAGGCATTTCCACAGTTGCACATATTTCTCCATGGCCGCCTTAAGCGAGTTCAGAACTATTTTTGTGCTGTTTTTCCTAATTCAATACATCAGAAGTCCCATAGAAACAGCTGGACTGGATCACATCGGGCGCCTGTGTTTGTCAGTGCGAGTGCTGCAGAAGTGGTGCAGCGGTAGCTCGGTGTTTTTGACCCCATCATGCTTTCTGTTCTAATGATGCTCAGGCCTCCATCAAAGTAGGGACCCCCCGTGGCTCCTGGGGGCCCCTGGGCTCAGCCACAGTTGCTCTGCTTGGTTTTTTTCCCCTCACTGCTTGAGGCTTCGGCACAGTAATGAGAAACAGAATTTAAAGAACAGAAAAACAAAACAACAAAACCCCTCCATCTTAGACTGACATCCAGTCTGCGTTGGGTCCGTTTGTGCTTTTTCTGCTTCTCTGTATCAAAAACAAAGATTGTTTTAATGGAGCCGTTCAAACACGCCGGCCGCCTTTTGTTCACTGCTACGCTCTTCTCTACCACAGACTCACCAACGCACACCCCTCACACAGGCGGCGGCGGGATTAGTGCAGCACGTGCACACGTATGGATTGATACGTTACGGCTCAACGGACCACTGCGACTCACTGGGAGAAAAGTATGGATTTTTAGCCGATACGGCGCCGTGTCCATCCTGGGGCCACGTTCATTTTCATCACTGAGGAACTGGGAAAAAAGCACCCGGGTGTAACACTTGTGTGGCTGGTCTCCATGGCAACAGGGATCATCCAAGTCAGAGGAGGTCATGTCGCTAGTGTGTGTGTGTGTGTGTGTGTGTGTGTGTGTGTGTGTGTGTGTGGAGAGGGTGGTGGTGGTGGGTTTCAGAGAAATCAACAGTAGATGATATGTCCTCCACCCTCCACCTCCATCTGTCCGTCACCTCCGGCCCGCCTCCTCCTCCTCCTCCTCCTCCTCCTCACACACCTTCTGTTGTGATGTTTCAAAGTCCAACATCAGCAGCTTTAAGTCAGTCAGGGCCTGCAGGGCCTTCTCTGCCGGCCTCAAAAAACATCTGAATTAAGGCTAGACGATATTAGGAAAAACTGACATTGCGATTTTTTTTAACCCCGCGATATATATTGCGATATGAAAAAATAACAGCTGTGTGGCGCCGACGCAAATGGTCAAACAGATTAGTGGTCGACACAGAACATTTCAGTTTCAGTATCTTCTTCATTTTCTCTTGTTGGTTTTGGGTGATTTTTCTGTTGTTGGTTTTGGGTGATTTTCTCTTGTTGGTTTTGCCTAGTCGCGTTATCCCCATTCATTACATGTATAGGTCTAGTGGTGCTTCATAGGCAGGGGAGGCAGGGCTAAAAAGGTTGTCTTTCAAATCCTCTGTATGCAATAGGATGGTACTACAACCAATCAGCGTAATCTTTAGGATGACGTAGTTAGACGCCGGAAAGTTCATGGAGAAGTCCGAAGAAAGTTATGAATGACTAATGAAAATGTTTGTTGCGTAAAATTACTGACAAACAGACAAACATATAAAACAGGGGTCTCAAACTCGCGGCCCGCGGGCCAAATGCGGCCCGCCGGACGCTAGTTTGAGGCCCCCGCCTTGATATGAAAGTTTAATGTTAGTGCGGCCCGCGCGAGTTTGACATGGATGCTGTATGGTATCATGTACCCAGAAATGACAGCTTAAAGCTGTGCACACCGGACACAATTGACACGATTTTGTCCCGCCCATACGCGAGCGAGCCCGCCTGTTTTGCTTTTTCTCTCATCATCCATGACTGAGATCACCACCATCACTGCGCTGTACTGCTCTGAAAGTCCGAAGCTCCGCTGTCATTTCTGGGTACATGATACCCTCTGGAGGCGTCACATTCTCCCTAGTTCTCCCTATAAACGTGCATTTTTTTCACACTGACAGGCTCAGATAGTTACAATAAGTGTCCGACAACATACTAGAAAGGAGAAATGAACGTATGTCTACCTTTAGCTTGAGATCGCTGTTTGTTGTTGTTCTGCTGCTGTGTGGACTAAAGGGGTGTTCACAGCAAAAGCGACAAAAATAATCGCAAAATACTCAAAAATACTCCCATGGTCAGTAAACGGCCGCCGGTAAACTGTGGGTTTTCCCCCAGTTCTCTCCTTCAGTGCTGCTGCTCTGAGCCGGCTGCCTGCCAGCTAGCAGTGGTTCAGTCCTCTGGTCCAGTCCCGCGAAAAAAATAAACAACCTCCGGTCTGCATTGACTTTGTATGTAATCTCGTCGGTTTTCCCCCGGTTCTCTCCCTCCGAAACTCCCGGTCAGGTAAACCGCCAGCGAACTCCAGTCCAGTCCCATTCCCCCGGTCAGGGGAAGTTCACAGGGGATTCACCGGCTCTCTCCCTCCAGAGCCGGCTGCGAAACATAAACTCTCCTGGTCGTTAAACGGTTGTCGGTAAACTCTGTCTTCCATAAACTGCAGCGGGCACAGCAGCCTGCAGGACACCGCACAGGACCTGTGTGCAGTAACGTTATGAGACTCTCCACACTGATTGGCTCTCGCAACAAACAGCGATCTCAAGCTAAAGGTAGACATACGTTCATTTCTCCTTTCTAGTATGTTGTCGGACACTTATTGTAACTATCTGAGCCTGTCAGTGTGAAAAAAATGCACGTTTATAGGGAGAACTTATAATATAAATATTAAACGGCCACCACAAACACTTTGTGTTTCCATGGTTTCTGACGTTCAACCAATCACTAACTGTGCCGTGCTCGACGTCATATGCAGGCGCAGGACCCTGAGCCAATCTGGTACCAGCGGAAATTACGTTCTTTGTACGTCAGCTAAACACTAAAACTTAAACTTCAACACAACAGCGATACCTATTTATTACTGATTGATTGATTTATTTTCTTTATTCTTTATTTGTTTATTTATTTTTTCATCTTATTTTGTGTAGAAAATTAAAAATTAAGATATTTGAGAACAGTGGAATGTTTTATCAGAGCTTTTCTTGTGGAAAACCGGAACCAAAGCACTGAAAAAGTGTAGGGTATAGCAGAAGCAAAAGCATTGAAGACAGTTTTTTTTTCTTTTTTTTTCTGTTTTTAATAAATGCGTTTTTTTTGTTGAAAACCTGATGCGGCCCAGCCTCACCCAGACCCTAGCTCCAGTGGCCCCCAGGTAAATTGAGTTTGAGACCCCTGATATAAAAACAAACAAATAAATAAAGCAATACCCCTCTCCCTTTTTAGTTGGTAAAATAATCATTTCAAATGGTCTGTCCACTTCGTTTCATAGCTTTTCCTCTGCTTCCACACATGTATTTTCATATTAAAACATTCAACCAATCATATTTCAGCTCCATCACTTGTTGCTAGGCAGAGTCAGATTCACACAAGTCAGGCTGGAGGCCTTTACAATCATTTCTGCAGTCCCTCAAAAAGTAAAGTAGTCAACCAATCAGATTTTAAGTTGGCGACACCAAGGGCTTCTACCAGCTATCGTGACATCAGCGTATTCATAGCCTCTGATTGGACAGTCCGATAGTGTAGTAGCTAAAGCTAACAAACCACATATGTAGCAGGTGCACCAACACAAATATAGTTGTGTTGGTTTCACAGCTGTTTAGTCAAACCCACAAATGACTGAAGGAGAAGAAGTGGATTTAGATGCGATTATTTTGTCAGCCATTTTGAAGATGGACATGGTTAAAAAAATTCCGAACAATTCTGAAGCTAGCAACTCTGTGACAAGCAGAAAATGGGTTTGAGCGTCACATTCAGTCCACGAACTACGAGTGTTATGGATCTGTAGGACAGACGGACAGATTTAGAGGAAAGAAAGATGGACAGATTTTGTGTATAAAGAATCAGAATGTTTGGTGAATAAAATGTTGCTGTTTTCCTAAATAATATTGCAGGTTTCTGATATTATTTTTGATGTTTTAAGTGTCACAGCAGTAGAAGAACATGAGTTCTCTATCTGTCATGGATGGGTTATGCTGCATTTATTATTGTAATTATTTTATTATTAGTAGTTGTTTTCATACTACTACTCCTAATAATAATAATAATAATATAATAAATACAAATAGTACAGCTCCCCCAATGAGCACTAGGTTTCACTTTCACTTTATTGAGTGCCAACCTGCCAGATAAAACTTTTCTCACTTTTTCCTTGTGCCAGCATCAACACTTCCTGAAAATTTCATCTAAATCCATCCATGACTTTTTAGTTATCTTGCTAACAAGCAGATAAACAGATAAATGATGGCAAACACACAACTCTGCTGTTCCTTGGCATCAGAATGATAACTACTGAAACTGTTTTGTGTTTTGAAGCGTTTGTTAATGGAAATGACGTTTTCGTTCTTCTTCCGACCAGGTTTGAGAAGAGTTTGATCTATTAGATGGATCCACTGGTGGATACAGAAATAGTACCAGTGCAGAAGCCCATGGTTATTGTGGTACCCCCCAGTTAGTGTTGGTAGAGGACCAAGTCAAAGAGGCTGGTAAACTAGGGCTGACAGTAATGGAACTGGGAGGAAGAAATGACAACCACATCTGGCAGATAGTGTTCGTTAGCCCCGAATCCTGACTGAAGGATAAATGTAGAACCATGCTTTCCTACGACGTTTACCAGAAGACCTTGGTGGGCATCGTATTAGACAAGGTTATAAATACACGTCACGTATTAATGGTAAGTTTGATTTCAACGTGAGTGGATGAAGCGTCGCGTCAGTTAAGATAACGGACAGATTTTTCATCTAAGGTCCCAGATGGTATTGTGAAATATTGTGAAATACCATCTGGCAACAGTCATGTTATCAATGATTAACCCCCCCCCCCAAAAAAAGGCTACAAAGGATAAATGTTCAAGCATTTATGGCTACAATTATTTTTCATAGTCCTATCGTGATTGAGCGGTGGACTTATTCAGACGGAGCATGACTGAAGGCCTCAGTGTGAAGTGTTTGGAGTGTCAGGAGTGATGTCATCTCTAGTCGACATTGACGTCACCTCTTTGGCCCCTCCCACATCCTTCCATCTTTAATTTCTAAAGTTTTGCTCACTGATCCCAGGCCTGTTGTCAGTGTGTGTTCTGGTTGGTTTCTGATGAGTTTCTTGGCTCCTCATCCAGTTTGCTGGGGGCTGACGGGGGCTCATTTCAGAGACGGGAAAGGGGGGAGGGGGGGATTTGGCTGCCAAGTGACGCTGTCTCCGCAGGTGATAATTGGCTGATGCAACGTTCAGCCCTAGTAATTAATCTGTGCTCTGTGTGTATATCACAAACAACATGTTACAGTGATGTAAAGCAGAAAGTTTAGAGCCGGACCACCACCAACCCACCTGGAACTCAGAGACAGGAACGGGTTCAGCCCAAACGCCAAAAGCTCCAGGCCGTGGATTTGTGGGGGACTGGGTTTTATTTTCAAAAACAAAACTAGCGCTTAATTGATTTTCGCTTTAAAATAGACTAATTAAAATTTCATTTCACAGTGTTTTTCTCTTTCGCTGCCAAAATAAATAAACCAAATCTAAAAAAAAAGAGATTTTTTTTAACTCACTGACTTAACTCCTTCATTCCTATTGGATCAAGTCAAATATTTGTCAATATTTTTAACTTTTCCAAAATGTAATTAGTGAAAGAATCACCTGGACAGTGATGGAACATAACATGACTCATTGACCTGAACAATTATTACAATTATTACAAATAAATAAATAAGTCTTGTCAGGCACGACAAACCCCACTCCTCACAAATGTTTTAGCTCTAAATAGACATCTCTCTCTCTCTCTCTCTCTCTCTCTCTAAAAACGTAATACTATAGGTTTGACCTTTCAAAGTCACTTAAGGTCAAAGGTCATGACACTATTTTGAAGCCCATGCCAGGTTTTCCTGTCTGTCAATAATAGTAAATAAGTCTCTATCTACACTCAGTTTTCTGTAAATGTTTATTTTTCTTTTTTTAGGTATTGGCCCAGTGACCCCTGACCTCTTGGATCAACAATTAGGATGCACCAGTTCTGGTCATTGAAAGAGTCCTGTGTTTTTAACGTCCAGAATAGATGAATGTAAGTCAAAGGTCAAGGTCAAAGTTACTAACAATATCTCAATTATAAGAAATGGGACAAATCAGGTAAAACATGCATGAGGGGGCGGGGTTTGTTGCACCTGGCAACACTTGTTCTAGTTTTTGATTTATTACCTTATGTTTTTGCCGGTGTTTATTTGTTTGTCTGGGTTCAAGATAACTCGAAAACTTATGGATGGATTTTGATGAAATTTTTAGGATATGTTGGAAATGTGAACAGGAAAAACTGATTTCATTTTGGTGGTGATCCAGGGGGGTGAGGGGAGGGGGGGTCTACCTTAGCGGAGGTCTGCGCTTTCAGAGTGCTTTTCTAGTTTCAAAATGTTTTTTTACTTTTAGTTTTCGTCATTCCGTTCCTTTTCCTTAACGATAATCACCTCGCTCTGTACCTAAAACTGCTCACCAGTTAATGCTCAGTCATCGTTCTAAGCCCCGCCCACGGCTCATCAACCCTCCGACACGCCGTAAATGTCATAATGTGGAACACGTCAGACTGAGCAGAAACACACAATTAAGACGTTAATTTTGGTGACATTTCCAGAGTGTATTTGCGTCAGTGTTGACAGAGGGATGGAAGCGGCGTCCGTCTGTATCCGTCTTTTCCCTCTGAGGTTTTTAGGACGCACTGGTTGTGTTCATTTAAAGAGTCCCGTGTCTTTAAGGACTGATTATCTTTAATTAACACACACACAGATAGATGCTGCGTCTATCGCTCTCTTATCTCTGCCTTGTTCTCTGTCAGGTTATTTTCACGCCTTATCGCCGTCTGCAGCGTAATAACATGTTCATCCTTTTATGTATTTCATGAAAACTTCTATCATTATATTCTTTTCTAAAATGGATTCTAATTAACACCGCAGACAAGCACCTGCTGTGTCTTTATTTGTACCTTTTTTAAAATTTTACCTTTCATTTCTTTCATAACGAACCCCGCTGTTGTGGTTTCTATTGGATATAAGAGTCAATCATTCACTCTGCCAATGGCGTCACCTCCCAGTTCAATGAAAATAATGTTTTTTTATTGATTATTTGTTCAGAAAATCCACGTTCACTTAATGCATAAAGTGCAGTGTAATTACACCAGTAAAGATGGCAACATAATAATGTCTGCTGATGGGTTTTAATATCAGAAAATATGACTAAAGCAGCTGAGTCACTGATATATCAGACCATAATCTGATTTACTGATATTCAAGTAATAACTCTGTGGATTAATATAGTAGATACAGTCATGACCATAAGTATTTGGACAGTGACATTACTTTTGATTTTCAGATTTAATCTGGCGCTTCCACCTAATTACTGTTAATGTTCTTTTATTTATTAAATTCTAATGGTTAAAACTAAAGAACATTTCCTTTTTTAAATGCAGGGATTAAATACAACCTAAACTGCATCAAGTGAAGTTGATCTAATAATTTTATTCATTATTAATTCATTTATGTTTGTATTTAGGGGGTATTGTTTTTGGTTCAATCTTAAAACAAAGTCCTTTTACATCATGTTCATGGAAACTGTTATTTTATTTAATATTATTATGAGGATATGTGTTGTTTGTGTGTTTGTCAGTAAATATACACATAATTATTGGACTAATTTCCACTAAAGTATCAGGAAAGGTACAATGTGGTCCAGAATAGAGCCCATTACATTTTGGTGAATGTAGGTCAAAGGTCAAAGTTACCAAAATATGTTTTCACAGTGATCAGACAATTTCCTTTTCATTCCTGTATACTCAGTTTATATATAACTTCTTTTTACTCTCACTGTTGATGTGCATTTACATCAGAACCTTGAAGGAAAAATGTGAAAACTTTAGGTCAAAGGTCACAATAAAAGTCAAAATGGAATTTTGGATAAAACGTTTGAACTGTTCATCCTACAGACTTCCAATGACCGACAAAATGCTGGTCTTTTAATTCTGCCTCTTATCTGTCCACTACCATCATCATGTGCAGTTACATGTGTGCAATAACGGCATCACCTTATATTTATATTTATTTTTACTGTGAATACGAGTTTTAAGAGTTTCTCTAATATTTAATATTCTCTGCTGTTTTTTTAAAACATTCTTTATTCTTCTTTATCTTTTTATCCTATGCCATTACATTCTAATTCTCTTTCTGTTCCTGTTCTTGAACGTTGCAACACCGACATTTCCCCATTGTGCGACAAATAAAGAATATCTTATCTTATGTAGATTTTGACCTTTGACCTACATTCACCAAAGTGGAATGGGATCCATTCTGGATCTTTACACATTTCCTGAAAAGTTCATAGAAGTTGGTCCAGTAGTTTTTGTGTCAACCTGCTAAGAAACAAACAAACAAACAAACAAACAAACAAACTAAAAAGGTCACATGGAGTGTGGTAACTTTGTGAATCATTATCACACATTACTGTTTTAAATCACTTGTACATTATGAACAGTTTCCCAGACGACAAACCTCTGCTGTGACCTTGATATGAAAATTCAATATGGCGTAAAACCAGAAGTAATGAGTCGATTGGGCCGAAATTCGTTCTGTTTCATCTTTGTATCTTTGTCTCCTTGTACACACCAAATATCAGAAAGCTCCGTCAAGAATTGGCGACTCTAGAGTACAAAAAGTGGAAATGTGCAGACACACACACACAGACACACACACACAGACACACACACACACACAGACACACACACACACGGACACACACACAGACAGAGACACACACACACACACACAGACAGACACAGACACACACACACAGACACACACACACAGACACACACACACAGACACACAGACAGACACAGACACAGACACACACACACACACACACACACACACACACACACACACACACACAGACACACACACACAGACAGACACACACACGCACACAGACAGACAGACACACACACACACACACACACACACACACACAGACAAACTGTTAAACCAACAAAACTTCTAAAATCTCTGGTTAACAAACCAACTCAAACACAACACCCCTCACCCCTTTAGGAGGCAGAGTAATAAAAAGAAACGAGAAAAGCACTCTGAGAGAGCAGACCTCCGCCAAGGTAGACCCCCCAACCCCCCGGATCACCACCAAAATGAAATCAGTTCTTTCTGTTCACATTTCCAACAAATCCTGAAAATTTCATCAAAATCCATCCATAAGTTTCTGAGTTATCTTGAACACAGATAAACAGATAAACACCAACAAAAACATAACCTCCTTGGTGGAGGTAACTAGACAAGCGCTCAGAGAGCAAAGACTCCACCAAAGCAGATCAATAAGAATGAAGAACACACTAATATTAATAAAATAACCACAGAATGACTCCTTTAAAGGCTTTTAAGTGTTTGTTACAGTCCAGAAAATACAGTATTATTATTATTATTCTACTAAAACCCAGGTTAAATAAAAAATATCTACATCTAAAACATACATAAAAACATTATAAACATATATATATATATATATATAAAGGCAATAATTTACATTTGTAAAGGTATGCAATGACAATAAAGGCAATTCTATCCTGATTCTAATTCTGATAAATAACTCTTGGTGTCATCATCAGTGTCCTCAGATTAACCACGGCGGCGTCCGGCGCGGACCCGAGGGCCCACCCAGAAGCCCGTTGTCGTTTTCCCTGGGCGTTACCGACGGCGACAGCAGTAGGGGGCCGGCCTTCCTCGGCAGGCTTTGTTGTGTGCGACTCCCCTACGGTAGCTTTCATTTGACTCCCAGTGTGAGTTCCTTGTTAATTAGGTAAATGAATACGTGTGTTCAGACGGGGACGCCCCCAACTAATAGCAACAGCAGCGCAGTGGCAACAAAAAAAAAAAAAAAAAAAAAAAAGGGCCCCACGAGCGAAGGGCGAGTCTGTGATTAAAGGAAAGGCCTCTATGGCGAGGTGTAACCAAACGGCGTACAGCGGCTTTGAAGCGTATTTATGGCGCTTTATCTAATCCCTACCACCCGTGGCTATAGAGGAGATATGGATGTATTATTCATGATAATGTATGGCGGTGACTCTTATGCAGATTCACAACAAAGGAAAACTTTCTTTTTCGTGCCTCTAAACGGCCAATTATTTCTTTTCTCTGGTAGACTGATGCAGAACAGATCAAAACAAACCTGTGTCTGACGTTTGCGGACGCTTTCCTGCGTTCCCCTGCAGCCATGGGCTTCCTTGGCACCAGTTCTGACTCCACATCACACTTTTATTCGGCTCACCTAGGGGATGCCAGAGATCCTCCACAGAACCGGCAGAGAAAGTTGAACTGAGTCCAAGTACCACATCACCAACACACAGGTCACAGAACACACAGAAAGAACCCCACAAAAAAAAGCACTAATAACTGCACTGCATTATGGGTAAAGCGGTTTTTTCACACATACACATACACACATACACACACACACACACAAACAGAGGTGGTTTATTTTCTCATTCTTATGGATCTGATGGGAAAAGAAAAAAAAGAAAAAGAAAAACTACTTTATCTGAAATGTTTTAATGTCACAGCGACACCGGTTTAAGGTTTGACCGGTTCTGATGTGATTAAACAGTTCTGATGTGATATAACGGTTCTGGTGTGATTTAACGGTTCTGATGTGATTTAACGGTTCTGGTGTGATTTAATGGTTCTGATGTGATTTAATGGTTCTAATGTGATTTAACGGTTCTAAAGTGATTGAACGGTTCTGGTGTGATTTAATGGTTCTGATGTGATTTAATGGTTCTAATGTGATTTAACGGTTCTGGTGTGATTTAATGGTTCTGATGTGATTTAATGGTTCTGGTGTGATTTAACGGTTCTGATGTGATTTAATGGTTCTGATGTGATTTAATGGTTCTGGTGTGATTTAACGGTTCTGATGTGATTTAATGGTTCTGATGTGATTTAACGGTTCTGGTGTGATTTAACGGTTCTGGTGTGATTTAATGGTTCTGATGTGATTTAATGGTTCTGATGTGATTTAACGGTTCTGGTGTGATTTAATGGTTCTGATGTGATTTAATGGTTCTGATGTGATTTAACGGTTCTGGTGTGATTTAACGGTTCTGATGTGATTTAACGGTTCTGGTGCATTCAACCATTCCAGTGTGATTCAACAGTTGTCATGTGTTTTAATGGTTCTGGTGGGTTTTAATGGTTCCAGTGTAATTTTAGCGGTTGTGGTCAAAGGCTTAAATCTGGCCTGTAGGATCACAACCCAAAACCCAAACTGACCCAGAACACTCTAACACTGAGTTAAATCCTCCATATTTCAGTTGTTTCATGTCTTTGTGGATCCGCTCTGACCCATACACTGTAACAAACACAGTGTTCTGTTGAATATTTCAACCATATGACGAATAATCTTGATGTTACATAGAAATAAATCGACTCTGCCTGATGCTTTCACTTCTTCTTCTTCTTCTTTTGACTTTATGTTTGATCGATGAGTGCAACAGGTTCACGGCGTCCGTCTGAAAGTTAAATAATAGTGTGATATTGGGCTAAAATAAGATGTGGATTGAGTGTGTGTGAGTAATCGCAGGGTGAGGACGGCGGCTGAATAGATAACAAGCACAGTTACGTGTGCAAAATAAAGGACTGTCATTAATTCAAAAGCAGTTAATAATGGATGAGCGAAGACATCACTGAAAGCTATTTACGGTTTGAGGAGGCAGACATATGAATAGATGACCCTTCCCTCTGTCGCCGTGACAGTCCAGGGTTACTTTACAAAACTGTTGGCAGCACAAGATCTCAGCGCCGCAGACGGACAGAGCTGCTGTCAGTCAGACCCGAGCTGTCACCCTCCGCTGAGACGCCAACCGCCCATGTATGTGTGTCGACGTGACAGCTCCGAATTAATGAGAGGTATGAGTCCAGGGGGAAGGAGGGCAAAGATGGCGGCGGCGGCGGCAAAGGACTACAGGACGTGTGGGAGTGGCCTCCAGAGGGACGGATCCACATTTCCCTGCCTTGTTAGTTCAAAAGTGGGACTGGAATAAAACGGTGACAGGTAGAACTAGAATCAACTAGAAAAACCGTGTTCAAGACGTAAAATGCATCAAAAATACATGACAATCAACTAAAGTGCAATAAAATGCCGAAAAAAATACACTAAAAATATCAGAAAATCGACTAATATTTGATTAAACTGCATTAGAATTACATACTGTATGAACAAATACAATACAATCCCCTAAAGTTCACTAAAATACAAAAAAATAGAATAAGATGGACTTAAAATACACTAAAAATATAATAAAATACACTAAAAAGACATTAAAGTGCACTAGAAATACATGCTGTATAAACAAACACACTACAATTCACTAAAGTCCATTAAACTCTAGAAAAATAGAGTAAAATGGACAAAAAATATATACGACAATCAACTAAAGTCCACTAAAATACACAAAAATAGATTGAAATGCACAGAAAATACACTAAAATACACAAAATAAAGTAAATTGGACAAAAAACATAATAAATTCCACTAAAATCTAATTAAATCGCACTAGAAATACATACTGTACGAACAAATACAATACCAAAGTCCACTACAATGCAAAAATAGAATAAGATGGACTAAAAATACACTAAAAATATAATAAAATACACTAAAATGGACTAAAAAGACATTAAAGTGCACTAGAAATACATATTATATGAACAAAGACACTACAATCCACTAAAGTCCAGTAAACTGCACAAAAATAAAGTGAAATACACAAAAAATACACTAAAATACACAAAAAAAAGAGTAAAATGTACTAGAAATACATTTTGTATGAACAAATATATTACAATCCACTAAAGTAGACTAAAAAAGAACAGATGTTGACAGACGTTACAACAAGTGACCAAACAGGTTTGAACAGAAACGTGTCCATTTGCCAAATGTCTTCACATGTCTTCAGTTGAACCCTACTGTTCTGTTCCAGGTCAAATTGACCCGTTTTAAAGTTTGAACATCTGGGAAAAATAGTTTAAAGTATTTTTTCACGATGAAACTTCTTCTGCTTTAATGAGTGTAATCAACATATAATGTGATATTAGTGATCATTTATATCATTGATACAGTTCGGGTCAGTTTGACCCAACAGTCAAACTGGAGGTAAAATACTGTCACAAATGTCTGACGGTGTGTTTCTTTTCTTATAACTGTAAGACAGATCCTCCTGAGACCTGAGGAAGTGAGTTTTATTTATTTATTTAAAGTTTAATAATTGTCTTGATTGAAAATTGCATAATGCAGCAGTTTTTTAGATCCATTTTTAAATTAGTTTTTAATTAAATGTCCTTTGCAACAGAGGTAAACGTGTGTTTTGTAAGGTATTATGTTATATTTCAATGTTATGTTTTGTATGTTGATCTTTTTTTATATAAGTAACAAAGTGGTGAAACATTAAAAAAAGTTTGAACATATTTTTTTTAATGAAAGATGAGTGAATTATCCTAATTGAACCTGTTAGAGGTAAGGAAGCCCATTGCACTACATGTTGACAGAATAGTTAGTAATTGCATAAGTAATGAAATATTAAATATGTTATATTATATTTTAGATAATTAAAGATGCACCAGGTCAAAATGACCCAAGAAGAACCATTACTGTTCTTGACAAATAAAAGCATTTGTTCTGGAAAGAGGTGTTTTTCAGTCAGAGAGGAAGTAGTTTATCATGGAAAATCTGCACAGAAAGACCTTTTTAATTAAAGTATAATAATATATATATTTTTAAATGGATGTTGATGGATGTTACAACAAGAGAAAAGTTTCAACAGAGACATGAAACCACATCATTTTAGAATTTAGTAGGAGAATAATAAAATAATAATAATAAAAACAAATATATCTGTAAAACAACATGATATTTATGTTCATGTTTACCTTATGAAACAAAATATATTTCTTCCTATACTGAGTATCAATACATTACGACCTGAAACTTTACATAAAAAATATATGTATATCATATACAGAAAAATATATGATGTCAATATGTTACAATATAATTAAAAATATATAAGGAACTGTCGCTTTTCATATAGTGAGACATATATGACAATATATGTACTCATATATGTTAATATATATTTACACTTATTAATAATAATATATGTATATTTATAGACAGACAGACAGACAGACAGACAGACAGACAGACAGACAGACAGATAGATAGATAGATAGATAGATAGATAGATAGATAGATAGATAGATAGATAGATAGATAGATAGATAGATAGATAGATAGATAGATAGATAGATAGATAGATAGTAGTGATGCGCGGTTAGGGGGTTTTACAGAAACCCGCCCCGCCCAAACCCAAGACGTGGCTCGGCCCGCCCCGCCCAACCCGCATGATGTCACGTATCGATAAACCCAACCCGCCCGCTATCAAGTATTGATAAACCCAACCCGCCCGCTATCAACCCGCGAGCTTAAATTTGTCTCTAAACTCACATAGTACATTCGCAGCATCTTTACCTTGTGCTTCTAATGTTAAAAGCATCATTTTTGCCTCCTTTCTAACGTCTCAATATGCACTCCAGCACATAAAATAGACTCCACCCACATCATCACTCTATAAAGCCAACACATACAACGTTTCCGTACAACCTTCGCATCGCCTGTTTTAATCTTCTCCCTGATCAAGTCCGACATTTTCACTCTTATCTCTGAGTGTTCAGGGAGATTTTGGCGCTAATAACAAACAAAAAGTTGGGATAAAACAGCATTCAAAACAGGAATTGACGGGCTTGCACATGCGCGAGCCGAGCACGTACGCACACACACACACACACACACACACACACACACACTTCAGCGGGTATTGATCATCCCTGACCCGCCCCACTCGCATCCGCAATATGTATTAATACTGCGACCCACCCCGCCCAACTCGCGGGTCATAGGAGAATTAAGTGTACGAGTAATTGGAAGGAGAGGAGAGACGAGGATGCTACTGTAGGTTAGCGGGGCTCCTTTCCGTTTCATAACACGGCTGTGGAGACTGCTCCATGCACGCACATCCTCCCTCCTCCCTCATCGGTCTTAACATGGTCTGTAAAGATATGAAGGCAACCCTTTCCTGTAGATGGCAATGCAAAGGATGTGAAAATAACGTGGCTGTTACCCATTCATTCTGACTGGAGCGTGCCGCCTCTCATGGAATGAAACTGCCGATGTCAATTGAGTTGTCTTTCATCATCATATTTTTTATATGTCGTTGATTATTCTTACTGAGGTTATTTTAAGTTGAAATATTGTATACCTTCAGTCTATCCATATTGTGCCATTTTTGGGAATGTCGTATGGAAAAATGTGGGTATTGATCGTCCCTGACCCGCCCCGCCCGCATCCGCAATATATATTAAATATAACCCGCCCAGCCCGCAATATGTATTAAAAACTGCGACCCAACCCGCCCGCCCCGCGGGTCACCCGCGGATATCCGCGGGCCAGCGGGTAGCCCGCGCATCACTAATAGATAGATAGATAGATAGATAGATAGATAGATAGATAGATAGATAGATAGATAGATAGATAGATAGATAGATAGATAGATAGATAGATAGATAGATAGATAGATAGAAAGAATAAAGATTCAATGAACACACTGGGAAAAACTGACCAAACAACAGTAACTCTGTGATGAATGAGGGTCAACTTGAAACGAAAAGCATCATGGGTAATTCCCTCATAGCCAATGATATGCTACGTACAGTAATGTACATATTTATTTACATTTAACATTATTATTGTATTTATTATATTTATTACATTACTAGGTGTGTGTATGTGGTGCATGTGTGACCTAAACACTTTACTGAGTCAATGTCAGTGTATTTTATATGTAATAACAATGAAGGCGTCAATTTATGTGTCAGGGGTTTTGTTTCATAATTATTATTTTTTTTCATATTCAGAGATGAAAAATTGAGGTAAAGGTATTTCGTTACTTGGATTATTCGTTAGCTGGGTCTTTCGTAAATTGAGGTACCACTATATATGTAATTATATATTTAGTAATACACTTAACATATGTGGAAAGAAATTAACTTCTGTAAAAATATACGTCACCTTTTGTCTTCAGTGCAACGTATGTTTTACATTTGTCAATATATGATCAAATAATATATATTGAGTAATATGTGCACTACTTTTCCATCTATAGGAATATTTGTTTTAATATAATGCACTATATTTTTTTCAGTACATTGCTATATATTTTTGTTTCATAAGGATATAGTACGACGCAGTAATAAATAAACCAACCATTACATTTGTGATTTAATGAAAAAAAAAAAAGTGACATTACCCACTTCTGTCCCCCCCCCCCCCCCACATTTAATAAATATGTGCAAAGTTTTTCCACATTTCTATCCGACGGAAAAGCCACTGGTGTGTTTGTCGGCGTTCGCATCCTTTACTTAACGTGGTCAAACGTGTGGCGTTGCGTTCAAAGGGACGTGTGGGTGCACGTGAAGGCAGCGATGCGTTGGGGTGTCTCAGATGAGTAAACCTGTGTGTGTGCGTGGCGTTCGTCTCCTGACTGAAGGAGAAAAACAGCCAGGGAGAGTCTATCAGCGTGGCACCCTGCTCCAGAACATTCTTGATGAAGCAAAGGTTGTCTTCATTAGGTGCATTAATATTCATGACGAATGGTAATTTTGACACAGAAAAGGTCTCAGTAACCTTTTCTTGTGCATTTTTTCACTTCTCAAGGAAATTACAGTCCGGCAATGACTTAATTAATGCTTGGTTTCCTCGCCAACTCGTTTGAGGGCCTGTCACTTTGAGGTTGGGGTATCTGTCTCACTGCGACAGCGATTGAGCGAGAGAGAGAGAGAGAGAGAGAAAGAGAGAGGGAGGGAGGGAGAGAGGGAGGGAGGGAAGGAAGACACCATATTTACAATTAAAGCCTCAACTGCAGGAGTGTCCAACATAAGGCCCCTGGACCAAAACCGGCCCAACAGAGGGTCTGCTGTGGCCCATGGAATGAATGAGTGGAAGTGGAAAAGTCACACTGAGCATGTGCACGATCACAGACGAGGAAGTGGATCCAGTACAGGTTCCATATTCAGACCAATAATAACACGACGCTGAGAAGGATGTTTTAGACCAGGGTCCATATTCAGACCTGTATGAACTGAGCTGGGCCAGATCCAGGACCAGGACCAGGACCAGGACTAGGACTGTGACAGTGAGCATGACCAGGACTACGACTAGGACCAGGACCAAGACCAAGAACAGGAACAGGCCCAGAACCGTGACAGTGACCAGAACTAGGACCAGTACCAGAACTAGGACTGTGACAGTGAGCATGACCAGGACTATGACTAGGACCAGGACCAAGACCAACACCAACACCAGGACCAGGACAATGCCAGTGACCAAGACCAGGACCTGGACCATGACAGTGACCAAGACCAAGATGAACACCAGGACCAGGACCATGACAGTGACAAGGACTAGAAACAGGACGGGGACCAGGACCAGGACAAGGACCAAGAACAGGACCAGAACTGTGACAGTGACCATGACCATGACCATGACCAAGACCAGGGCCAGGGCCAGGACTAGGACCATGACCATGACCAAGACCATGACAGTGACCAGGACCAGTATCAGGACTAGGGCCAGGACTGTGACAGTGAGCATGACCAGGACTACGACCACGACCAACACAAACACCAGGACCAGGACCATGCCAGTGACCAATACCAGGACCTGGACCATGACAGTGACCAGGACTAAGATGAACACCAGGACTAGGACCAAGACCATGACAGTGACCAGGACCAGTACCAGGACTAGGGCCAGGACTGTGACAGTGAGCATGACCAGGACTACGACCACGACCAACACAAATACCAGGACCTGGACCATGACAGTGACCAGGACTAAGATGAACACCAGGACCAGGACCATGACAGTGACCAGGACTAGGACAAGGACCAGGACCAAGATGAACACAAGGACCAGGACGAAGACAGTGACCATGACCAGGATCAGGGTCAGGACTAGGACCAAGACCAAGACCATGACAGTGACCAGGACCATGTTCTAACCAGTACTTTTGTCATTTATTTTCTAATTCATCTTATTAAAGTATGTATGATTTAACACATTTAATGTCTGAAGCAGATACTTTCTTTAAAACTCAGCGCTCAGTTTTATCAATTAATATGTTTGTAATTAATTCTAGGTTTTTATGTTTGTATTTGACTGGTGTGAGACACTGCA
This sequence comes from Siphamia tubifer, assembly GCA_020466265.1. NCBI lineage: Eukaryota > Metazoa > Chordata > Actinopteri > Kurtiformes > Apogonidae > Siphamia > Siphamia tubifer. The sequence continues at coordinate 49,140,815 of CM035798.1, read as the reverse complement.
GATCAAACTGAACTAAACTTCAGTGGAAGTTTTGCCTTTCATTAATTCATCCCGTGGGTCAGATCAGACCCTCTGATGGGCCGGTTTTGGCCCATGGGCCTCATGTTCGACCCCATGCAGAGACCCCTCCCCCTCTGGTCCCTCTCGACGTCCCCCTCGAGGCCTCACCTTTGAGCTCATGATCAGGAGAGATGACAGGATGGACTTTTCACTTTCCTCTCTTTATCGTGAACATTTTAAATCTGCTGCAGAACAGAAACATTATTTTGGCTTCATTATGTTCATTTTCACATTAATTTTTATGCTTCTATTGTGTCTTTACTCATTTTTATGCTGCTCTTTTTCCATTTTCCCCTTATTTTGTTAAAAAAATGTTAATTATACGTCTATCAACCTGGTCAGTTATATCGATTAGTTATAAACTTACTAAAATATATTATCTATCTATCTCTCTCTCTCTCTATCACAACTTATTTATGTATATTTTTGTCCATTTCTGTCTCATTTGCTTTGTTTTTTATCAATTTTGTAAAATTTTGTTCATTTTTCATTAATTTTGCTACTTCTTTTTTGTCTACTTATTTTAATGCTTACGTTTTTCCATTTTCCACTTTATTTTGTTAAAAAAAATTACAAATTTGTTTTCATTTCATTAATTTTCCATCTATCATCTGACATCTGTTTTCTTCCAGTAATTTTCCTGCATATTTTTTAAATTGCAAATGTTATTCTATTACTACTGTTCTTTTTTGTCAATTTTTTCTAGTTTGCTTGTTTTATTAATTTTGTCAAATTTCGTTTACTCATTTTGATGCTTATGTATTAAAACATTTTTATTACTTATTTTGTTAAAATGTATTAAAACATTTTTATGATCATTTCTATAATTATCCATCTATCACTTATTTTTTTGTTTCCCCGCATATTTTTCAGTAATTTTCTCAGGTGTTGAAACATTTTGATGTATTTTGATTTGTACATTTTCCCCCTTTTTCTCTTAATTTCATTAACTTTTTCAATCTATACCGGTACCAAAGTCACGTTCACGTCTTAACTTGTCAAACACACTTGAACCCAGTCTCCGGTTTTCCTCGTGGTCCTGCTCCGTCACATGTGTTTGTCCTGCTCTGGGTGTAAAACATGTGAATATCTTCTTCTATAAACTGATGACAGCTTCCTGCAGTTCTGAACCATGAGCTGCATTTAAAATCTTTACAGCGTTTTTAACCCTTTACAAACACATTTATCTGAAGCACACACACACACACACACACACACACTGGAACACAAGGCAGTGTTTCCTTTATCATGTCCCATAAAAAGAGTCATTTGCTGAAGCCTCTTGTAGCAGAATATGGTGGGATGTGTGTTTTCAGATAATGTACAGATGACTGATAGGTCCACACTGGGAGGCGGGACTTAACTCTGGATACCAGTGTAATATATGAGATAGGGCAGGAGGAGGAGGAAGAGGAGGAAGAAGAGGAGGGATAGAGGGAGGAAGAGGAAGAGGAGATGGAAGAAGAGGAGGGATAGAGGGAGGAAGAGGAGATGGAAGAAGTGGTGGCAGGAGAGAAGGAGGAAGAGTAGGTCAAGGAGGAAGAGGATGAGATGTGGTTAAAGATATGGTCTCCTCTCCGTCTCTCCTCCTCATCTCCTTGTCATCTTATCTGAGTCTTCTCATCTCCTCCTCCTCTCACCCCCCCTCCTCTTCATCTCTTCACCTCATCCTCCTTCTTCTCTCCTCTTCCTCTCCTCCTCCTCATAATCTCTTCACCTCCTCCTCCCCTCTTCTTTATCTCATCTTCACCTCATCCTCTTCATCTCCTTCTTCTTCTGTCCTCTTCATCTCCTCTTCACCTTCTCCTCCTCTCCTCTTCACCTCCTCTTCATCTCCTCCTTGTCCAGTGGACGTCTGCTCTGTGGGCAGTGATTATACGCTATGAAAATGTAGGATTAATTAGGCCGGCGAGGGAAGGAAACCCTGTCTCATTACTGCCCCCCGACCCCCCCCCCCCCCACCACCACCGCCACCTCCTCCTCCCCTCCCTCCATCCTCCTCCTTCCCAGATCTGAGCGCTAACACGACCGTGGCACTAATGCCAGCAGACACAGTCCTCTTTGTGCCCATCGCCCTTATTATCTTATTTAAGGCCACTTAAGGAGGCCCAGAGGTGGGGACACCACCCTGTGGCTCCATCCTCTCCTCCTTAATCAGAGCCTCTCCTCTCTCCTCTCTCCTCTCACCTACACTTATATATATATATAAATATAAAAGCAGTGTGTGATTCTGGGGGCAGAACAGAGCCTTCCTCCTCCGGTGTGATTGGGTGGAGCGAAGACGACCAACGGTGGCAGCGTTTCCACTTTGTCACAGGAATAATTAGTCTGTGGAGACTCTGGCCTCAGTGTTCATCCTCTGTTCTTCTCACTTTATCCACTTTTCACAGATAACACCAACACACACTCACACTCACACGCCTACCCCCCCCCCCCCTTTAACATCTGTGACTCTCCATCATACACCGCTCCTCATCCTCCACCTTTTTATCTGTCTTATTCCCAACATTTATCACATCATGGACCAACGTTTTCCAACACGGTTCAGACTCATTTCATCACAATCAAACCATCCAGTCCTCCTTTACTTTTATTCTTTTATTTTTTAGCCACTTCTTTTTTCTCTATATGACATTATGTAGCTTCATCGGACGTTTCATTAATTTGGCTCAGACGATTGGACTAAACTGCATTTCTTTCTTTCTTTCTTTTTCTCCATGTTTTAACCCAGAATGTCACTAATAATTAATGCTGTTAAAGTGTTCAACATTTTAATCACATTAATCATACAGTTGCTATGAATCAATTTTGATTAATCATGATCAAATTCATGAATGCTCTGTTTATTGTCATTTGTTTTTAAATATATCGATGTTTATATTTGTAAAATTTCCCCCTTAGTCTCCTACTTTTTAAATCAATCTATCTATCTATCTATCTATCTATCTATCTATCTATCTATCTATCTATCTATCTATCTATCTATCTATCTATAGTTATTATTGTTGTTTAACTGTATTAATTATTATACACTTTTATTATACACATCATGATCTTCATTATCACCTTCATTGCTTCCTCTGCACCCAGCTGGATGTTGCCTTTTGGGGTCAGAGGTCACCTGAAGGTCATGTTAGACTGAAGTCCATGGTGCTGTCATATGGAGGGCGTCCACTCGTGTGTGGCCCTAAACGCTCTGACCCTGTTCTGCCATTTCCTTGTTGCTAATTGGAACCTGTTGTGGATTCGACATAAACGAGCTAATTAATAATAATAATTACCATCATCATCATCATAATAATTATTATTTTATGTATTTATTAATTTTTTACATTAAAAAAAATAATTTATTTATTTTTAATTTTAAGTTCAGACTCCAAACTAATAGAAGTCACATATTAATGAACACTTATGAATGAACACACAAAAAAAATGAAAAAAAAATCACCCAAAAATCCAAATTACACATTTAAACCTGCTGTGAACAGTCTAATTTATATATTCTAATTCCTTGTAGTTATTACTTATGTTAAATATACACTTATCATCATCATTGTCATGGGTTCCTCTGCACCCTCCTGGATGCTACCTTTTGGGGTCAGAGGTCACCTGAAGGTCATGTTAGACTGAAGTCCACGGCGCCGTCATATGGAGGGCGTCCACTCGTGTGTGGCGCTAAACGCTCTGACCCTGTTGCTTGCGTTCCGCCCCGTCCTCATCGCTTATTGGAACCTGTTGTGGATTCGACATAACCAAGCTAATTAGATTGTTGAGTCAATCAGCGTCCCACAGGTACGTAACACGGCTGCACACAACAACAAACCCGTCTAATTGCCCTGAACATGATTACGCCTCTCACCAGGACCCGGTGCTTCAAACGCGCTTGTTTTCCTTTCTGATTGTGAAGTCGTTACATGTGCTAATTGTGGCGTGCGATGGCGTTGGGCGAGTGTTTGCTATAACCTGGAAAACCTAAAGCCATAAACACTGACTGCAGTCAATGACATTGTTCCTGCTGCACATGTGGCGCCGTTACCGTGGAAATAAAACAGCGTCTGCGTCAGATGAACTCCGTCTCAGCTCCTCCGAACCAGACTTAGCCTGACATAATTACCCAGGGCGTACTGCGATAACGCCTACTGTCACTCCTCATTTTCAAGGCCTGCTGGAACTCCACTCAATTAAGTCATAAAACATGTTCTCTACTATTACCCTCCATCACAGGAACATTTCAATAGTGCACGTTCCGTAATTGACGTCGGCTCCTCTGGCTTTAAATGGAATGGAGAGGAACGGCACCATTTAGTCCAAACGCTGATGGAACCGCTGGAGTTTATGCCGCCACCTCAGTCGGAAGCACAACTTTAATTGTCTTACGCCGACGCGCATTCAACCTCAAATAATCGGCAACATTTCACATTTAGATCATGTTCATTTTTCACGTCGGTCTAATAAATCCTGAGGTGACGAGTCAAATGGAAAAGATAAAAACAGTTCCAGTGTCAGTTCTGTCCTCTGTTCCAGTCCTGTGGTCTGGAAACACATCAAGTGGGCGGGACTTTCACTGCAGGTGAACACAACTCATCCAATCACAGTCCATCTATGAGTGATGTAAGTGATCAACAGGAAGTAAACTGACATCTGGAACAATTTACATGTTCATGTCTTAGGCCCTACATTACTTCCTGCTTTAGTTCCTAACTTTACTTTTGTTTGTGTCTTAGTTTCTGTCTGTATGTTTGTGTCTTAGGTCTTAGTTCCTACATTAGTTCTAACCTTAAACCCCATCTTTATTTCTATTTGCGTCTTAGTTCCTGTCTTAGTTCCTCCCTTAATCCCCATCTTTATTTCTGTTTGTGTCTTAGTTCCTGTTTTAGTTTGTGTCTTAGTTTCTACATTAGTTCTTCCCTTAATCCCCATCTTTATTTCTTTCACTGTTTGTGTCTTAGTTCCCTTCTTAGTTTGTGTCTTAGGTCTTAGTTCCTGTCTTAGATCCTACATTAGTCATTACCTTAAACCCCATCTTTATTTCTATTTGCATCTTAGTTCCTGTTTTAGTTTGTGTCTTAGTTTCTACATTAGTTCCTACCTTAATCCCTGTCTTTATTTCTTTCACTGTTTGTGTCTTAGTTTCTGTTTGTATCCTTGTCTCAGTTCCCGTCTTAGTTTGTGTCTTAGGTCTTAGTTCCTGCCTTAGTTCCTGCATTAGTTCCTACCTGAATCCCTCTTTATTTCTTCTACTGTTTGTGTTTCAGTCCCTGTCTCAGTTGGGACTGAACTAGTTTCCATAGGTATGTGGGTAAAGTACTCATTCCCAGAGAGTTTAAGTACTATTCAGATGGGATTAGTTTTATGGGGTGACGTGAATTAAAGTAATAATTACCACGGAATTTACTCCTGTCCAAATGCACCACGTCAGTAAAAATCTGGTAATGATTACTGACAGGCACATTTGGACAGGACTAAGGTCGCATTCGCACGGGATTAAAATTATGTTGGGTCATTTTTCCGGGCCATTTTCAGAAGTTAAAATTGACTGTATATTTCACAGACATGCTCAGTTGTGTTTACTGACATTCAAACAGGTAATTATTATCACCCTGTAAAACTAAACCTGTCTGAATAGTACTTTACTTCCTGCCTTAGTACCTTAGTTTGTATATAATAATAATAATAGTAATAATAATAATAATAATAAATAATGATAATAATAATAATAATAATAATAACAATAATAATAATAATAATAATAATAAATAATGATAATAATAATAATGATAATAATAATAATAATAATAATAATAATAATAATAATAATAATAATAATAATAATAATAATAATAATAATAATAATAATAGTAATAATAATAATGTCTCCAGGTTTTCCACCATTATGTTCATCTACTTCCTGTTCAGTTTATTCTCTTCCTCCCCATTGGTCGACCTGTTCTAACTCCATCTGTTCCTTCTTACATATGGACATGAAACTCAGCGGTCGATCACAGGAACGCCACCGTTGTCTTCACATCCTCCCTAGTGTTTAGAGTCACAAGACGCCACCACAGCATCATGGGAGTTTTGATGTTTGTCAGTCACATGTGCGCAGCCTGACACCTGACCCTGCACATGAGGCCTCACATTCGCTGTAAACTCTTTGTGTTTCCTTTTACAGGATGCGGCTTTGATGGCGGCAGCGGTGGCGGCGGCGGCGGCGGTGTTGGGTGTCACAGACCGAGCTCCGCCTCTTGTTTTCTACCTGAGGTCACAGGATTGAATCCTCGGGAACACAAAGAGTCCTTTGTGCTCTGTGAGTAGGTGTTCTTCTGGTGTTCTTTGTTCCAGTGGGTTCAGGTGGTTGCTCTGGTATCGGCTCCGCATCAGATCCACATGTTGACCAACACGTGTGGATCCCAACGGCTTTGAATTAAGACAGAACAGAGTGGAGCCGGACTCTGAGCCAGCTCCAAACCAACTGACTGACCAACCAACCAACCATCCAACTGACTGACCAAGCAACCAACCGACTGACCAACCAACCAACCATCCAACTGACTGACCAAGCAACCAACCCACTGACCAACCAACCAACCATCCAACTGACTGACCAAGCAACCAACCGACTGACCAACCAACCATCCAACTGACTGACCAAGCAACCAACCGACTGACCAACCAACCATCCAACTGACTGACCAAGCAACCAACCGACTGACCAACCAACCATCCAACTGACTGACCAAGCAACCAACCGACTGACCAACCAACCAACCATCCAACTGACTGACCAAGCAACCAACCCACTGACCAACCAACCAACCATCCAACTGACTGACCAAGCAACCAACCGACTGACCAACCAACCATCCAACTGACTGACCAAGCAACCAACCGACTGACCAACCAACCATCCAACTGACTGACCAAGCAACCAACCGACTGACCAACCAACCATCCAACTGACTGACCAAGCAACCAACCGACTGACCAACCAACCATCCAACTGACTGACCAAGCAACCAACCGAATGACCAAGCAACCAACCGACTGGCTAAACAACCAACCATCCAACTGACTGACCAAGCAACCATCCAACCGACTGACCAAGCAACCATCCAACCGACTGACCAAGCAACCATCCAACCGACTGACCAAGCAACCATCCAACCGACTGACCAAGCAACCAACCAACCGACTGACCAACCACCCCACCCATCCAACCAACTGACCAACCACCCCACCCATCCAACCAACTGACCAACCAACCAACCACCCAACCGACTGACCAACCAACCATCCAACCGACTGACCAACCAACCAACTGACCAACCAACCAACTGACCAACCAACCACCCAACCGACTGACCAAGCAACCAACCGACTGACCAAGCAACCATCCAACCGACTGACCAACCACCCAACCAATTGACCAACCAACCAACCAACCACCCCACCCATCCAACCAACCAACCGATCAGCCAGTGCTCTTTCTGTCATACTATTAAGTATGTGTTTGTGTGTCAGTGTTTATCTGTCACAACGTTGTCCTGTTTCAGCGCACTCTGGGATTGTGTATGCATCTGTTTGTATGTGTGTTTGTGTGTACATGTCTATGGTTGTGTGCATATGTGTTTGGCTGTGTGTGTACATATGTGTTGCTAAAGCTTTGATTAGGTGGGTCACTCGGCCGGTAGGCGGGTCCTGCCTCTGGGAATGGCCGTAGGACTGGCTTGGCTCTGGCGTTGTCGTGTGCGTTTAGCGTAGCGGTAAAAGCCTCGATGCTGTCGCTCACCCAGACGGACTCTGACTGCTGTGTGTTTGTGTTGGACGTCAGCGCCCGACACCTGACGCTGAACAGACGCCGCGCTGAGGCCAACGCCACGCAATGGGAATGAGCGGAAGAAACTGAGGCATGCTGGGTAACAGGATCCGGTAAGACAAGGACTGGATGATGGAAAACGGCGGCGATTCAGCGAAGTGACGGTTGAGTCCGGATGCAGAACTGGATGCTCAGTTGCTTCATGCAGTAACTTTAACCCTCTGGTGTCCGGGTGTGTTTTTTACACACACACACTTTGTGTTGAAAAAACTTCATATTATTTTTCAGAATTTAAATAAGGTCAGAATTGAATTTTTGCAGGATCTTTACAATTCTGGCCAACAACTAAAATGTAGAAGACTAGCATCTGTCTGTCAAACTTCCAAAAATGCACCTTTTCTGTTATTATAACCAGTGACATTAAAGCATTAATCATAGAAACATTATTTTTTTGCATAAAAAATGTAGTGTCATGATGAAGTGAGATCAATTAAAGAGGTAAAAAAATAAATTAATACTTATTTGACATGTATGATTCGGACTGACCTTGATTTACAAAAATAAAATCAAATTAGATCACAAATATATATATATATATATATATATATATATACATATATATATATATATATATATATATATATATATATAAATATATATAAATATATATATACATATATATATATATATATATATATATATATATATAAATATATATAAATATATATATATATATATATATATATATATATATATATATATATATATATATATATATATACATATATATATATAAAATTTAATAGTTTGATTTATAGGCGTGTATTTTACACACTTGGGAGACAGATGCTAATATTTATGAACATTTGACCTAGCTCTAAAAATAATTACATTAATATTTTATATATTAATTAATATTGGTGTGAATCACTGACGTATGCAAGGCTGCAAAGATAAAACAATATGTGATTCAATCATTGTGTAGGATTTGGGAGAAAAAAAAATTATTTTTGTGTTTTTCATCCCAAAAAAAAAAAGGTTAGTTAGTACATTAAAAACACAGCATTTAAAGGGTTCAAACAGTTACAGTTATTGAATATTTGGTATTTTATTTACAGCTCTACTTGATGAATTTGGAAAAAAAAAGTTAAAAATTTAAAAAAAAAAAATTTCTACATGTACTTTTTAGACATACTTAGTGTTTAGTAAAAACCTCTGAGGGACAGAAACATGAAGGTTAAAGATGATTTTTGTTCAGAATATGAAGGAGAATCAATGAAATGACCAATGACACATGTTTAAATGTGTGTGTGTGTGTGTAAATTTTTTTTAAATAAAATTAAATAATTGTGATAAAATTTTAATTTGAAAATTAAATAAGTAAATATATATAAAGTAATTAATAAATAAAAAAGTAATAATCATTTAAAAATAAATAAATAAATAAAAATAAATACAATAAATAATCTGTCTTTTAAAAAAAAATATCAATAAATAAAATAAATGAAATATAATTATATATTTTTAAAAGTAAAAACATCTTCAAATCTTTAAAAAAAATACCTGTTTCACTTTGCTCCTGTTTACCCAATGGGAATTCTGGAAAAAAAATAAATTAATGTATTTATAGGGCCACATCATTTCTATTTTACTAAATAACCTTTATTTATATTTAACCCTCGTGGGGACCTGAATTTTGGTCCCCATAGTGTCAGTGGTCCCCAAAGCATGACTGTGTAAACATATCAATGTCCCCATAAAATATATATATATATATATATATATATATATATATATATATATATATATATATATATATATATATATATATATATATACACACACACACACACACACAGACTGTATGTGACATATGAACTGGTCTAATGTGTGTGTGTGTGTGTGTGTGTTGTTCCTACTGTTACTAAAACTGCTGGTGTTTGGTTTAGTTTTAATGAAGCTAAAGTCAACAGTGTTAAAGTGAAAGTGTCCAGAATCCATCAGAACTGAACCAAAGAAAACACTGGCCTCAGAACTGAACTGGACCGTGTCGCACTAACAGTTACATCACAGTCAGTGTTTTAACCCCCCCCCCCCCAACTATCTGCTCTGGGTCTGGGGGTTATTTAAACACATATGACCACTAACATATGCTGAAACCAGTGACACCAGTGAAACCAGTAAATCCAGTAAACCCAGTGAAACCAGTAAACCCAGTAAGACCAGTAAAACCAGTGAAACCAGTAAACCAAGTGAAACCAGTAAAACCAGTGAGACCAGTAAAACCAGTGAAACCAGTAAACCCAGTGAAACCAGTAAACCCAGTGAAACTAGTAAAACCAGTGAAACCAGTAAAACCAGTCAAACCAGTAAACCCAGTAAGACCAGTGAAACCAATGAGACCAGTAAAACCAGTGAAACCAGTAAACCCAGTGAAACCAGTGAGACCAGTAAAACCAGTGAGACAGTAAAACCAGTAAACCCAGTGAAACCAGTAAAACCAGTGAAACCAGTGAGACCAGTAAAACCAGTGAGACCAGTGAAACCATTAAAACCAGTAAAACCAGTGAAACCAGTAAAACCGATGAGAGCAGTAAAACCAGTGAAACCAGTAAAACCAGTGAAACCAGTAAACCAGTGAGACCAGTGAAACCAGTAAAACCAGTGATACCAGTAAACCCAGTGAAACCAGTAAAACCAGTGAAACCAGTAAAACCAGTGAGACCAGTGAGACCAGTGAAACCATTAAAACCAGTAAAACCAGTAAAACCAGTGAAACCAGTAAAACCGATGAGACCAGTAAAACCAGTGAAACCAGTAAAACCAGTGAAACCAGTAAACCCAGTGAAACCAGTAAACCAGTGAGACCAGTGAAACCAGTAAAACCAGTGATACCAGTGATACCAGTAAACCCAGTGAAACCAGTAAAACCAGTGAGACAGTAAAACCAGTAAACCCAGTGAAACCAGTAAAACCAGTGAGACCATTAAAACCAGTGAGACCAGTAAAACCAGTGATACCAGTAAAACCAGTGAAACCAGTAAAACCAGTGAGAAGAGTGAAACCAGTGAGACTAGTAAAACCAGAGAATCCAGTAAAACCAGTGAGACCAGTGAAACCAGTCAAATACAGGATCAGTGTTCAGAACCTAAACAGGACCAGTTGAATTCATTCCCAGGCTGAACTCATTTTACAGATTCATTCATTGAAATGAAGTGAATTCATCTGTTTAAAAAAACAGCTGTTAGAAACAAAAATAATAATTATAAAAAGAAAAGAAAAGAAAATGAAAAAGAAATAAACTGGCTTCATTAACAAACTGAGCTAACGAGTTGATCTATGTATGAGGAAGAGGATGAGAAGGAAGATGAAGATGAGGAGGAAGAGGTGGGAGATGATGGAGAAGGAGGAAGAGGATGAGGAGGAAGATGATGACGAGGCAACAGTGCAGGAGGAAGAGGAAGAAGAAGATGATGTAGGAGGAAGACATGCCAGAGTCTTCTTCTGTGACTCCTCCATCAGCTGCTGGTTCTTCTTCCTCTTCTCTTCTTTCACAGGTTTATGATCAAACATGTTTCATGGTTGAGTTGTTCTATGGGTTTAACTGTGGGTTTACACTCACTGTGGGTTTAACTGTGGGTTTACACTCAGTGGGGGTTTAACAGTGGGTTCACACTAACTGTGGGTTTAGACTAACTAAGTTTAAATTAACTGTAGGTTTAGACTAACTGTGGGTTCACACTAAGTGTGGGTTTACACTAACTGTGGGTTTACACTAACTGTGGGTTTACACTAACTGTGGGTTTAGACTAACTGTGGGTTTAGACTAACTGTGGGTTTACACTAACTGTGGGTTTAGACTAACTGTGGGTTTAGACTAACTGTGGGTTCACACTAAGTGTGGGTTTACACTAACTGTGGGTTTACACTAACTGTGGGTTTAGACTAACTGTGGGTTTAGACTAACTGTGGGTTTACACTAACTGTGGGTTTAGACTAACTGTGGGTTTACACTAACTGTGGGTTTAGACTAACTGTGGGTTTAGACTAACTGTGGGTTTACACTAACTGTGGGTTTAGACTAACTGTGGGTTTACACTAAATGTGGGTTTAGACTAACTGTGGGTTCACACTAACTGTGGGTTTAGACTAACTGTGGGTTTACACTAACTGTGGGTTTAGACTAACTGTGGGTTTAGACTAACTGTGGGTTTACACTAACTGTGGGTTCACACTAACTGTGGGTTTAGACTAACTGTGGGTTCACACTAACTGTGGGTTCACACTAACTGTGGGTTCAGACTAACTGTGGGTTCACACTAACTGTGGGTTCACACTAACTGTGGGTTTAGACTACCTGACCAGTAACAGTTCATAAACACAAAACTACAACTAAAAGTAAACACACTGTGCATCTGAATAATACAAGTGTAGTCTGACAGAGGAGGTGAACAACCAACATTCACCACGGAAACCATGGTAACGGACGGACACAACCTTTAAAACAAACACAAGAAACAGGAAGTGAAGATCTGGGACTGTGGTAGAAATCAGATGCCTGGACCTTTTATATGACGTCAGCTAATAAACTACAGGAGGCATTAGCTTTAGCATTAGCACTAGCATTAGCCAGCATGAGCTACAGCAGTGATTCAAGTTTACACATCTCCTGTAGATGAGAGCCCTGAGCAGATGTAGGAATACACCGGCATTCAGTGCACACACACACGCACGCACGCACGCACACACACACACACACATGTGCACGCACACACACACGCGCGCCCCCACAGTTGCATCAGGAGGCTAATTACTGTAGCTCATGCGTTACTGATACCATCTCTTATTTTTCTCCCCTTCCATGTCTAATGGTTGTGACAGTAAATGAAGAATGCCTGGGGGGGCATTTTCATTGTGACACATTTAAGAACGCCAGCAGATCATGTGACTCCTGTGTGTGTGTGTGTGTGTGTGTTTTCAGGTCTTCAAAGCACCGTCACTGACACAAACACATAGACTTGATACGACGGGTTGTGAATCTCCATCAAAGAATGGTCATTAACTGTCATGTGTCACAGCTGACGGCTGCTGAGGACAGAGCGCTGCGTCTCCATCAAGGCAGGTACAGAAAGGCGTCTGATTGGCTGTGGTGGTGGGGTGCGCCCAGCATCTCGGGGGCATCTCTCTGCCCAAAATCAAGCCTTCATTGTGGGGGAAGGAGCTGTAGGGCCCCCTTCTAATCTGACGCTCATTCACCTGCAAGTGGGGGCTCACACAGAGAAATACTCTACTGTTACCCCCCCACCACCACTACATAATCCATCCATCCATCCATCCATCCATCCATGGTTCCTCCTCCATCTCCACTTTCATTCGTTCGGTTCTTCTGCTAAATTTCCTCTAAACCTTTTAATTCAGTCTTTTTTTGTCTCCTCTGCTTCTTCTTCTTTTTTTTATTGCCCTCCTTCCTTCCCCTCTCCTCCCTCCCCTTTTGCTATACCTATCTATCTATAGTCCAGCAGATGCTGTCCCATTTGTACTCTCCCCCATGACATTCCTACGGGGGATTGCTTAAGGATTCCGGAGCCTCGGTGCTCATGGATCACACTGACACTTGGTCAGCATCAGCAGATTATGAACTATAGGCGCCTGACACCCCACCATTGTTCCTCCATCTAAATATGAACAATAAGGCCCAACCGACGCCCACGCTGACAGCTTATTCGCTCTTATCACTCCTGTGGAGTCGCCCGGCATGATCTGGGCGCCTCCCCCCTTCCTTCCTCCCCCCTTGTACACGTCCCCCTCCCTCCCTCTCTTCCAACCCCAACCCCCCCTCTCCTCACTCCAGCCCCTTCCAGCCGGAGGGCAGGGGTGGAAGGACTGGAGGGGGAAGAGGAGACGGAGCACCGGGCCAGAGGGCAGATGGGAAATCTGAGGAAACAGACGACGAAGGTTCAGACGCTGGAGTTTAACGTCGACGCTCAGATGAAAATGTTCAAGGACATAAGTTTATGTCACAAAACCATCAGGTCAATTTAAGTTTATAAACAGATCTGGTTCTGTGGATGTGAGGCGTCTTCTCTGGTGGTTTGATTGTTGTGCGTGTTTGCTAGAGGTCAAGTGTAGCCTGTTTATCTGTCTGTCTGTCTGTCCATCTATCTGTCTCTCTGTACTCTAATGGTCATTATTAATGTCAAACAACGACCACGTTTTTTAGTTGACTTGATTATTTTTGGTCAAAATTAGGCCAAAGCTTAGCTCAGGTATAGTGCTAAGTTTAGCTAAGCTAAAGGTCAAAATTTAGCAAAGCTATAGATCAATGTTTAGCTAAGCTAAAGGTCAAAATTTAGCAAAGCTATAGATCAATGTTTAGCTAAGCTAGAGGTCAAAGTTTAGCTCAGATATAGTCTAAAGTTTAGCTTAGATATGACCAAAATTGGACTCAAACAACTTATTTGCATAAACACAAAATGTCTTCTATCTTTAAAACTAAAACATTGACTGACTTTGTATTATCGAGTTCTAGGAAGTTGGACATGACCATTCATTTGATACCAATTTTGTTGACCTTGGAGCACTTAGAAATGTCAAACACAAGGTCAAAATACGCCCCCCCCCCCTCTTTTTTTTTTTTTTTTTTTTTTACAATAACTCCCTCATTTTTGCAGAAAACCAACTATTATCAGTTTATAAAAGCCTTTGTCCAGAGCATCACCTACGGCACTGTCATTTAATTGTTTATTGTGGATTGTAGAATATATGTACATATGTATATTTATGTTTCAGGTATGTCAATACAGGTGTGTATGTGAAAATGATGTGTTGTTAACCATTGGTTTTTCATACACGATGTTGATATGAAGCTAAAGCACAGGCTGTCATTACTCTGCCAAGGTAATGACAGGTTATGTTTTCACCTGGATGTGTCTGTTTATTTGACTGTTAGCAACATAACTGAGAAAGTTATGGGTGGATTTGGATGAAAATTTCAAGAAATGTTGATACTAGTGCAAGGAACAAATGGGTCCATTTTGATGCTGATTGTTGGGGAGGGGGCAGGTTTGCATTGAGGGGGGGGGGTTGGGGTCTGATATACCTTGGTAGAGTCTGTGCTCTCCAAATGCTTTTCTACTTTAAATTACTTCTACTTTGACTCCTTTTCCAAAATCCTCCTGAGACCCAGGGAAGTGAAAATTTGACCTTTTTTATATTAAGCAATTGACTTGATCGGATACTTTGCAATGCAAGTGTTTTGTCAGACACATTTTAAACAATTATATTTACTTTTAAATGAAATGGACAGTATTTGTAAAAAAAAACCTGTGCACGAGAGGAAATACGAATGAAATCATATTTGGTTTCATGTAAATGTATAAGTTTTTCATGTTTCATTGTGGTTTGTTTTATTTGTAAAGTAGATTATGTTGCTTTTTTTGAACATTTGAAATGAACTTTTCTTTTATCTAATTACTCATCACCGTCAGCCGTCGAATAAAGCAAAGAAACGATTCTGTTTCCAGACAAAATCAGACACAGATTGTGATGCGAGCAGCTCCAGACTGTGCTGGGAGTCATGTCTTGCGTGTATTCCACATGGTCTATTAAGCGTCCGGATCTCAGCGGGGTTTTGTTACTGGGTTACTGCGACGCCGATCTGCACGTCTCTGTCACCGTCACAACTTCACAACCTCCACCAGTTTTTAATGAGAGTCGTGTTGACAGCACACCTTCCACATCCAGAACAGAGGAGGAGAAGGAACAGGAGGAGGAGGAGGAAGAGGAGGAGGAGAGCACTGGAGAGTGGCGAGGCTTTCTGAGCCGAGCAGGAATTAACAGGACCCCAGGGAGCGGCCAGATCAGAGCCAGGGTCCCCAGAGAGCACTTACCACAGGGGCCCCCCACGCTTGTTACAGCAAGGCAGGGGCCACTAGGGGACTCCCAGGGCTACACTTCACAAATGCAGAGCTCAATTTGCCATGCAAGACGGTTAAAAGGCAGGCGGTCGGGTTGGCCGGGAAGGAAGAACACTGCAATTATGTCCTGCTTTGAAACGCCCGGCGACCAGAGAAGCACAGAAATTATAACAAGCTCAGATATGTTTAAGATCAATTTGGGAATAAATCCTCTCACATGACGTTCTCCTCCTCGATGGGAACATTAGATTTAAAGGATAACTCCCATGCTGGGGTTTTTGGAGGGCTGAAATGCCAGTCGGATCACTGGGGATGAGCGAGTTAGCCAAGAATACGAGAACTGTTGAATGACACACGCCAGAGCCATAGACAGACAGAGTTACGCCACACTCTGATGCAGTTGCTATGGTGATCAGGCATTTCACGGAAGGTTCAATAGTTGCTTTTCCATTGGCCCTCAAATTGCGCAAATATAACTTGTGCATACAAATATGACCGATGGAACGTTTTGACAGAACCCTTGTTTTTCGAGTAAAAGTTTTTGCGCTGGTAAGAGGTGGTTTTTCAGGTGTTGCACAAATGTTACATTGTACAAAACTGCAATGGAAAGACCTTTACTTTGACAACTACAGTCAGGTGAATTGAAGAAAAAAAGATGGACGTTGACAGACATTACAAGAGGAGAAGAAAATTTTTAACAGAAACATGGTGGAGTATGTCTGGACACACCACAAAACCTCATCATTTTTAATCTCGCCCAACATTGGTTGAAAGAGATTATTGTAATCACTGTGTATTTGTGTGTGTCTGCAGATACATATTATGCTATAACTCAATGAATACCTGAGATATCACCATGAAATTATATGGGCATATACATATAGCTAATCCGCATTAGATGCAATGATCCATTTAAGTAAAGGTCAAAGGTCAAGGTCATAATTAACTAAAAGGTCAAAATCAAATTATTGGTTGTAACTCAAGAACAGAGGGTCACAGTACTTTCAGATTGGTACCAAACGATATGGAATAAATATTTCTACAATTCCCATTATTGGTACTATCATCTATGACCAATATTTTTTGAGATCTCTGGAGGTCAAAGGTGACATGGGGCAAAGTTAACTTCTGTAACACTGTTTGTGTGTGTCAAGCATAGACATATCACGCTATAACTTAATCAATACTGGATATATTATCATAATATTACACACACTGACGCATATATATATATATATATATATATATATATATATATATATATATATATATATATATATATATATATATATATATATGACACATATATACATATCAAATTATCAATATTGCAAAAGTTCAAAGGTCAAGATCGCATTTAGCAGAAAGGTCAAAATCATATTATTGCCTCTAATTCAAGAACAAGTTGTCATAGAAACTTGAGATAGGCACAAAATAGGGGTGAGATTAGACATTCTCTGAATACTTATTAATTTAGGAGGAGATAGAAGCAGAATATATAATAATAATAATAATAATAATAATAATAATAATAATAATAATAATAATAATAATAATAATAAATACATCTGTAAAACATATTCATGGAATAACTTAATCTCACAATAATAAACAAATCATTGCATTTGTGATTTAATGGAAAAATGGACTTTACTTTGACATTTAGTAAATATCTGTAACGTTTTGTTCATATACCCAATGGAAAAACAACTTCTAGTTCCAAACAAACAACACTTCCACGTTCTTCTATGGGACAGAAGGCAGTGAGTGGGTTAAAGCAGGTTAACTTAAACCAAATAAACCACACACTAGTCTGTTTCCACCCAAAAGCAAAGACCAAAGAAAACCGATTTTTTTTTTCTTTTTAACCTGTATTTACCCAGGTGTGTCCCATTGACATCAATGATCTATTTTTCAAAGGACTATCAGTGCATGTCTTTGGGTGGTGGGAGGAAACTGGATGGAGTACCCAGAGAAAACCTACGCAGACACAGGGAGAACATGCAAACTCCACACAAAAAGGTCTGGTGTTGGAATCCAACCAGGGACCTCCTTGCTGTGAGGCACCAGTGCTAACCACTGCACCACCGTGCCGCACAAATTTACAACAGAAACATCACTTAATCTGTGGAATACACCGGATCATCCGAAAGACCATGACATCTGATTAAGTTGGAGGTGGAGGTGGTAGATCAGCAGAAATAGAAACAAATGTGTTCTGACGCCACCATACTCACTGTTTGGAAATATTGGCTCCACCCCCAGGAGCTGGAAGGAGGTCCATATGTCCTCATTTTTGACAATGGGCGTCTGTGGGAGTGTGGTAACTGTGTTTTCTCTGCAGCTATGCTTCCAACAGAACCATCCGCTCACAGCTGCACTGCTCTAGTGTCCCAGTCCCGACCAGGATCCAACATCAGTGACACCAAAACCCAATCCAGCAGATGAGATCACCACCTGAGTCCGAGCCCAACTTCGCCATTTTCGAGGACGGCGCGTAAATGACGGAGAGTAAAACCACGGCCAAATGAAACTGTGGAGATATTTGACATTTTGTCTTCAGTCGCTGTATTTTAACGGCTGAAATGCAAACACATATGGGCCCATTTATAAACATTTCACACACTGACAATAATCCAAGTGGACAGGAATGTAATAAATGGAAACAGAGATGTGTCGTAACAGTCGTCTGGGGGGGGGGGGGGGGGGGTGTTCGTGTCAAATGTGTCTCATCTGCACAAACGTTCACAAGACGTTTCCTGTTTCTCATTCTGGAAAATCTGTTGCACAAAGTTTGTCGATATGTAGTTGAAAACCACAGCGAAAGGCCTCGCTGTGTTCAATTAGTGAAAAACGTCGACAGCTTTTGTTTCCATCAAACTGACAAGTAGATCAGTAAAAAAATTACAACAGCAACCGCGAAATTACAACAGCAACCGCGAAATAAACAGAAATGAACTGTTTTAATGAGTGGGTATTTTAACCCTTAAAAACCCAAACCTGGTTCCCAGTCTTCTGGTTCCCATTTGTATGGCTCCCAGTTCCCAGTCGTGAGGTTCCGAGTCACGTGGTTCCCATTCATCAGAATTCCAAGTTCACCAGTTGTATGGTTTCCAGTTCCTTGTCTTTTGGTTTCCAGTTTTATGTTCCCCAGTTGTCTAGTTCCCAGTTCCCATTCATCAGGTTCCTAGGCTTCTGGTTCCCAGTTTTGTAGTTCCCGGTTCCCACTCATCTAGTTTTGAGTTTCCCAGCTCCCATTCATCGGGTTCCCAGTTCCCAGTTGTGTGGTTCCTAAGTCCCAATCTTCAGGTCCCCAGTTCCTAGTCTTTTGGTTCCCAGTTTTGTAGTTCCCGGTTCCCACTCATCTAGTTTTGAGTTTCCCAGCTCCCAATCTTCAGGTCCCCAGTTCCTAGTCTTTTGGTTCCCAGTTGCCTACTTCCCAGTATTCAGGTTCCCAGTACTCATTCGTCAGGTTCCTAGAGTTCTGGTTTGCAGGTTTGTGGTTCCCAGTCATCTGATTCCCAGCTCCCATTTGTCAGGTTCCTAGTTCCCAGTTGTGTGGTTCAGAATTCCCAGTCTTCTGTTTCCCAGTCATCAGTTTTCCAGTTCCCAGTCTTGTGGTTCCCAGCTCCCATTCGTCAGGTTCCCAGTCTTGTGGTTCCCAGCTCCAGTTCCAGTTCCAGCCAACCCACCGCTCAGTAGAAATAGCAGATCTTCACTGTCAGCCTGCGATAACACCTTTTTCCACGACTGCTGCAGCCATCTGCTTCATGTCAGAACTGCCGTATAGGGGTTAATTCTGTTGGTATATTCGCTTTAGCAAAACAAACAGCGTGACAGATGAAGAGAGGAAAACATGATGTGATAGGTTGAGTTGAGTCAGAAAATATTTCATGATAAGGAGGAACTTTTTCCAAAATTGGGTCATTCCAACAGGAAACAGTAAATAGAACAGAGATAAAAAACCACAGCCTCCACCTGCTTCAGTTTCAGCTCCACAAACACAAACGGCCTTTATTCACTAATGACTGACATCACAGCCAGGTTCAATCTGTTTAACCCTTTAAAGTTCAACCATTACATCACTGACAAAGATGGGCTGAAATTGATTGTTTGATGCCGATACTGATTTTTGTTAATATATCAGCCTTAGCCGACAATCGATACAGGCTAAGGCCATATTTGGAGTCGATACAGATTTTTTTTTTTTCTCTGCCAAATGTTAGAAAATCTTCTTCACTTATAATTAGAAAATAAAAAATTGCGACAGTTAAGTAAGAAATTGTTTTCAGTGTGGACAGCAGTAACAATATTTGAGTTTATGGCTTTTTTGTTCTATGTTGTTTATTACATTATTGATGTAAGGTTTAAAGGGGGACATGTGGGTCTTGAAGGGTTAACCCTCTTTAAACCTTCAAGGAAAATATTAAATTAAATGGTGATAAATTAATTAAAGGATGAAGAGAGGGAAGAGCTGATGTCAAAGTATGTGAGGTTTTTTAAGTGTTAAAGATGATGAACCTACATGACCCCCCCCTCCTTCCACCAGATTGGCTGTGCCTGTTACCATGGCACTGGATGTTTGGGTTCAAAGTTCTTCCAGTCGGTTCTGGTTCAAGGTTGAAAATCAGATCAGTTTAATGAAGCGCCGCTCGCCATCCATCCAGCGCTCTGCTACCATTTTGGAAGGGTGGTGGTGGTGTGTGTGTGTGTGTGTGGGGGGGGGGGGGGGGGGGGGGGGGCTGTCAATTTGTGTCAAGCGTTGAGGTGTGTGTGGCAGTGTGTCTATAGTGGAGGGTGGAGGGGGTGGTGGGGGTGGAGGGGAGTGGGGAGGGGTAGGCAGGGATTAACATGATCAAAGACACAAATGCACCCACATTGGAAAAGTAAGAGAAAAGGAGCAGAGCCATGCAGGGCTGACCCCCCACCCCCCAACCCCTCCTTATGCCCCCCCACCCCCCTTGTTCACCATAACAATTCCCATGGAGCAGATGAACCATAACTGAACCGTGACTTCCCTGCTCTAGACCTCGGCTTCAAATAACTATCGATTTAAAACAACAACAGCAACATGGACCAAAACACACGACGGCTTCTACTGTACGAGCCGGAAGACGACAGACACGTGTCCGGACACGTGTCTGGACATGAGGCCACGCCCTATGGAGGCCAAGGAAGCTCAGCGGTGTATATTAAAAAAAGACTACCATGATACAAAGAAAAGACTAATGTGACACAAATGAACTATATGGAGGCCTAAAAGTACCAAAATTAAATAATTAAAACATCATTAACCCTTTGTTGGTCAGCTCAACCGTTTGGTAGAGGTAACTTTGAACCCTGATATCTAATTAAATTTAAGTTCTTTGACACTAAACTTGTTGGACAGTCTCCCTCTTTTGTAAGAAGCATGTAATGCACAAAAACAACACTGTGTGGCACTGTCAATGATATATTCAGCTCATGCTAGTATATATACCACCAAAGAAGATGATCATAACCGTGACAACACCTCTGCTGTTAAACATGTTAATTGCATCCTTTTTTCTTTTTTTTTTGCATGTTTTGGATCTTTTCACATTTTTTTCTTGTAGTACATTTTTTATTTTTTTTGTGTTAGTTATTTTTAATATTATAATTTTTTTTAAATTTTAGCATGTTTGGTATATTTCTTTTTGTGCATTTTTTTGTGTTAGTTATGCATTTGTGCATTTTTGTGTATTTTATGGAACATTTAAAAAAAAAAAACCCCAGACAACCAACAGTGTTTTGAAGTGATGTTCTTTTTTACCAAAAACACTTCCAGATTCAAATACTAAATTAAAACAAATCATAAATTAGCCTGTGAGTCTGCGATGCGAGCACTAGGCTAATGCGTCGCCCAGGTTACAACAAACACATGTAGTCCCTTCTTTCATGAGTCTGTTTAAGCAAAACACAGCAATCAGAGACGGCAGACTTCCACCAAGGCTTGACTTTTCATTCACAGGTGACGT
The DNA here is from genome assembly GCA_020466265.1 of Siphamia tubifer. Classification (NCBI taxonomy): domain Eukaryota; kingdom Metazoa; phylum Chordata; class Actinopteri; order Kurtiformes; family Apogonidae; genus Siphamia; species Siphamia tubifer. The sequence goes on along the minus strand of CM035798.1, from coordinate 49,119,027 downwards.
GTTGACCCATCTGATATCTGATGGTGAGACGATGTGAATGAAAAAAAACCCAGCCAGATTCTATATTGTCTGAATCCTGAGATATTACCACTGATGTGTTTTAGCTGTTGACCTTTGGTGTGACCTTTGACCTTCATTGCTCAAAATTGAATGGGTTCTTCTTTGACCCATTATCTATCATTCCTGATATCTGACATCTGTTGAGAACTTTTTGTGTAATCCTGCTGACAGACAGACAAACAGACTTGAATTTAATACCTCCTTGGCGGAGGTAATTAACCCTTTAAGCCCTGATGCATCAGCGCTGACATTTTCTGAGTGGATGGTTTAGTTTAATAATTCAGAAGAAAAAAAAAAGTGTTATTTTACTGAAAATTTTGTTGATGGAACTGATGTACAGAAGTTGAAAATTAACTGATTTATAAAAAAGAAAAAGTGCAAATTAAAACGACTGGAACCAGATTGCAACACTAGTCATTTATTCATTTTTTTAACTTAATTTTTTTTTTTCGTGTTATTTGTTATTTTGTGAATATTTATTAGTTTCAAAACACGTCAGCTTTTTTATCCTGACCTAGCCATGAATTAATAAAGGCTTTTTAATTTATTTCCTAAAACTGAAGAGGGAAAGAAGACAGAAGATGGATTCACTTCTTTTCTCCCTCTGGCTCATAACTTGTCTGTCGATCCATCTTCTATTTCCCTCTTCCATTTTCTGATTGTCCGTCTGCAACAGTCCCCGGGAACCCAGACCAAATAAAATTACTGTTAAATTTCTCCTCTTTACGGTTCCAAAGCTTAGAACTGAACAACCACACTCAAGGTTGCCTGGATTTATCTTTGTTTGGAATGGACTGAACCCCTTTATCCAAGAGCACCTAATATTCTATGTATTTAAGACACTGTGACCTTTTGAGCTGCCAGCCATTTCTTTTATTTCATTTATTAGTGTCTGTTGTTGCTTATTTTTTCTACATTTCATTTATTTTATTATTTTTCTTCAATTGTGTTCTGTTAGTGTCTTAGTTTGTTCATGTTACATATGATGTTGTTAGTTTAATTTTCATTTTTGTTAATTTTACTAATCACTTTGGCATATTTTGTTATTTTATTTTTTACTGTGCAATTGCTTAAGCCTCACCAGTTAAAGGGTTAAATAAATACAGATCAAATTTAATGAAATGATTAATGAAAATGAAGCAAAGCAACCCTGCGATTTATTCTGATTAGAAATTATAATCATTTGACAGCACTAGCTTTTTTTTTTTTTTTTTTTTAAATATACATCGTTGCACTTTCTCGGCCACCGTAACACCTACACAGACAGGAAATAAACAAACAAACAAGTCCAGTTTAATAGAATTGCACCTGCAGCCCCCAGGACACGCACACACAAGCAGAGCGTATCAGCCGAGCGGCATGTTAATACGCCAAAGGGAGAAGAAACTAATAGTGCAGACATTAAGAAAATGATCCTGGGGCTGAAAATGTTTCTGCACACACGACTCAATTGCCATATTTATCATACTCATGGAAACAGAAAGAGCCCGACCAAAGGCCCGTCTCTCTCAGATGTCCCCAGGAGAGTGATGAGAGGAGCCCCCGGGAGAGACTCCAGTCCCCCCCCTCCTTCCATCATCATGGAGGTGGGGTTTGTATCTGACCCCACACACCACCTACATACAAACAGGAGCAACAACTGCAGCTGCACGGACAACACAGCATCACAGACGTGGGTTTGATTGAATAAAGAGGCCAAAGTTTCAGCCTCTGAACCAGGGCCGTGCAGAGACCTTTAGTGAGGCAGGGGCTCCATTTTTTTTTAAGGGTTCACTGGACAGGTAACATCATGAATTGTGGCTGCAAGGTGTGTGTGTGGGCCAGAGCCCCTGTAGGCCCCCCTTCTCTGCACGTACCGGCTTTGAACTAATGATAGTCCAACATATCGGCCATCTGATTAAAACTGCACCGTTTAAATGTGGTAGAATTTCCAGAAAATGATTTCTTGTTCTTGTTTTGTATTTGTTGCTCACTTTCAGGACCTCTGTCGTCCACGTGGGTCGTTTCAGGACCTCTGTACTCCACGTGGGTCATTTCAGGACCTCTTTAGTCCACATGGGTCACTTCAGGACCTCTGTAGTCCATGTGGGTCAGTCGGAATGTGGAATATGAATGGACATAAAATAACCAGATTAGTGATTTAGGTTCTGTTGTGAAACTCAACTGTGTAGAATCTAAACTTTTCATGGACAGGGGGTGGGGTTAAAGTAGTTGCCCTTCTTCCTGCCCCTCCTCAGGAACAAACATGCTGTTTTTCTTTGTACAATTGTCTGGTTTGTTGATTTTTGTTTGACTATTTGTGTTTTATTTGTTCACATTTGTAATGTTTCATTGCATGTTTGAAATAAATCACTAAAATCAAATATATTAACAGAAGTTTAACTGTAGAAATTTTGATGTCTTCAATATGACATGGCGACAGGGAATAAAGGGGTTAAAGGTCACAGGGATGGATGAGTCCAGGTGCCCCCCACCCCCAGGTCAGGTCTAATATGTCCTTGTTTGTGCAGATGTGGGTTGTGCTGTAATCTGCTGCGTGTTAAGTCACATACTGTGTCTGTAAATAAATGCAGAATAGTGCTGCTCGTCGCCTTACTTCCTCCCCTCCACGCCACCACTGCCGTCGCCCCCTCCCTCTCTCTCTCTGCCCTTTTCCGGCTCTCCAATTAAGCTCCAGCGGCAGGTTTCCATCAGCTGTCTGGTGTCTGCAGCAGGACTCTTCAGAGCAGAGGCCTGTCAGGAAATGAACTCATCACTGGGTGACAGCTGCTAATTTCTCCCTCTTCCATGTCACACGAGTGGCCTGCTGCAGTTAATAATGAGCCATCCAGTGCTGATTAGGGAGATACATGGGGGAGGAGGGGGGGGGGGGGGGGGGGATACAGTACACAACCACTCAGGCAGACATGCAGAATAATGTAGCACAGGGGGCAGGAGCTGACATTCCTATTCACTGCAAAAACAGCAACACAAACACTGTATAACAAATGGTGGCACAGGCCACGCCCCTAGAGGCCACACTGCCAGAGGCCACACCCCTAGATAGTCGCTGAGTTTCCTGCATCACACGGTGTGTCCAGTTCAGGTCGACACCATCCTGGAAAATTAGTTTTCAGAACCAGACAAAAAGGATTTAACAAAAATGGTTTCACAATTGGACAAGTTTCAACAAACATTAACAAAGAGAACCAGGACCGACCCGGTTCTAGACCCAGAAAACAGGACCTGAACCAGGACCGACCTGGTTCTAGACACAGAAAACAGGACCTGAATCAGGACTGACCTGGTTCTAGACCCAGGACCAGGACTGACCCGGTTCTAGAACCAGAAGACAGGACCAGAACTTGGACTGACCCAGTTCTAGACACAGGGGTCAGGACCCTCTGCAGCAGCCAGAACATTGGGGTCACAACCATAGAACTGGAAAAATAAACAGGAAGAATATACTAGATTCCAGATGAACCCTTACAGATGTTTATGTCAGTTCTCATTTATTTTTCTTTTCTGAAGTGATTTATTGACATTTATTCTAAAATTATCTTCTGCATTTTTTGTTTTTCACTGTAAACCATAAATCTTCCTGCGTTTAGTTTCCTAACCTTCACTTAGAGGCTCATGAAAACTGTGTCTTAAACATAAAGTCAGTGTTTCCATCCACTGTCACTGATCCAAACCCATGGTTTTACTGGTGAATCGATGTAGAAGATGATGTTCTGTTTGTTTGATTCTTTTTTCTTTGGTTTGTGACATATTTTGCTCATGTCCTTCAGCAGATGTTTTTTTGGTAGACTGTGGATGTTTGGGTCTTGAAGGGTTCATCTGTTCATTAGATTAGTTTCAAAGATAATTCATCTTTTTACATTTTCTAGACTTGAACCTGAGAATCCTGTGGTCCTTCCTTCAAACTGAACTGACTGAACACACATTTGATCTAATCTGTTCTATTTTCTGCTGCTGCTCGAACGGACAGACAGACAGACTGATGGTGTGACCTTCACCCAGAACAGGAGCAAATATTAGAGCAGAAAAGACAAGGTGGAGATAGACAGACAGGTACAGAGACAGATAGGTAGACAGACAGGTGGTGGTAGGTTTGAGGCTGTCTCTGTTCACTTCCATCTGTTATCCTCCCCACCCTTAGTGTTTGTGTACACAAATACACACACACACACACACACACATATATATATATACTGTATGTATGTGTGTGTGTGTATACTGTGTGTGTGTGTATACTGTGTGTATACATACTGTGTGTGTATACTGTATGTATGTGTGTGTGTGTATACCGTGTGTGTGTATACTGTGTGTGTATATATACTGTGTGTGTATACTGTATGTATGTGTGTGTGTATATACCGTGTGTGTATACTGTATGTATGTTTATGTGTGTGTGTGTACTGTATGTATGTTTATGTGTGTGTGTATACTGTATGTATGTGTGTGTGTATATACCGTGTGTGTGTATACTGTATGTATGTTTTTGTGTATATTCTGTGTGTGTATACTGTATGTATGTTTATGTGTGTGTGTATACTGTATGTATGTTTGTGTGTATATTCTGTGTGTGTGTATGTGTTAAAGGATGATCTTTTGACGCCCTCCCTCCCTTCGTGTGTTTTCTCTCTCTCGACTTTCTGCGGTTGCCGTGGCGTTGGCCGCCGTCATCCCACTCTCCCACTCACTCCATCAGAACCAGGCCTGTGTCGGGGCCTAAATGAATATTGATTCTCCCTCCGGTGCTGAAGACTGCTGGGAAAAAAAGAATGAAGAGAACGGGCCTGATGGAGGCAGAGAACGAAGATGACGATTAGGATGATGGTGATCATGACGACGATAATGATAATGGTGATGATAATGACTGCGTTAGTGATCACAAAGCATGATGGGAGCTATCAGCTGATGCATGGATGAACTTGTTGCTGGTGTAATAGTGTATGTTACTGTACACAGAAGCACAGTATCGATGCTCAAACAACACGATTAACAAGTGAAAGTGACAGGAAAGAAGGAAACGTGTGGACGCTGTTGTGAAAAAGGGCTTCAGCCTTTTTAATGTTACAAATGAAAATGTGTTTACGCTCAGACTTTAGAACTGAGACTTTACAAGTAAAAGGGATGTTATGTGTCATTAAAGGTTTGTATTATGTTCAAAAAACAATCTAAGTGATGAAACACAAAGGGAAAAATCAGACTGAGACAAGCCAAATCCTAAAAACTGAACATGATTTTAGTAACAAAGGTCAAATCTAAAATAAAACAACAAAGACAAGTTCATTTTAACATCATAAAATGTTAACATAAGATGGTTTTAAAGTAAGAAGGTGATTTTAACGTTAGATGATTTAAGGTAAGATGATGTTTTAAAATAAGAAGATGATTTTAACATAAAATTATTTTAAGATAAGACGATATATAGATTTTTCTGAGATTTTCATGTATTTTTAAAATATATTTCATGGTGAAATACATTCACGTCCTGTGATTTCATGCTTACATTAATCCTGTTTCTGAGGTTTAAATGTGTTCACTCTTCAGCACCAAACCCGGTTCTGTTCAACGTTCCACTGACGGAACCACCTGAGTTCAGAACAAACACCGAGAAGAAAAAAAACTGCAGGAAAAAAAAACAAAACAAAAGAAAACATAGAATTTAAACGGAACGACGCTCAAACTCAGATGGTTGGTTTTATTCATCATTCCAGGACGATATTATGCGGCGTTCCGTCCACGTACACCACCATCTCCTTCCTGCCTTGCTCCTCCTGCGGAGGTGCTTCGGCCCCACCCCCTGCCGCCTCCCCGTACACGCCCTCCTCCACCTGCAGGGTGCAGTTGCCCAGCTCCGTCACTATGTAGTGAGTCCCCTCGTCGTTAACGATCACCTGCGTTAGCCCTTCCTTCATCATCTGCGACGCAGCAAGCTGCAGCACCTCCTGCATCTCCTCCTGCCCGCCGCCGTGGATGACCTGCACCTCCTCCTGCTCCTGCTTCACTGGCACCACCTCCTCGGGTGGCGTCACCTCAGAGGGGGTGAGCTCATGCACAACGGCCGCCTCTCCGTGCGACTCCTCCTGTTGGCCCATTTCGGTGACGGCGCTGAGCAGAGCGTCCAACGCCGTCGACGACTCGGACACCACCTGACTTTGCCCCGCCCCTCTGACGGCCACGCCCCCTCTGGCCACAGCCTGAAGCTCCTCCCTGGCTTCCCCAGACTCCAGGACCACATACTGGGTGGCGCCTCCGGCCAGGTGGGCCCCAGCGGACGCCACCTCCCGACCTGAGGCGATGACCTGGCCGTCCTCGGTGATGTGCAGCACCTCGGCCACCTGCCCCGCCATGGCCAGCGTCTGCAGCGTGGCAGCGGCGGACTCCTCCAACGCCTGGTCAATGGACACCTCCCCTTCGCCGTAGCCCTGGATGATGATGACCTGCTGGACCGCCTCGCTGTGGCCCGACACCTGAGACGAGCTCTTCCTGTGTAGGGGGGAGCCCACGGCCTCTGCCTCCACGAAGGCGGCGCCCTGACCCTTCAGACGACACTCGAATGACTTGGACACGATACCTGGAACAGACACAGACCAGCGTTAGCACACACCCACATTTAGCATATTTGCCACATTATAAGGTGCACTGTCAATGAATGGGTTATTTTATGTTTTTATATATAAAACACACTGGACTATGGCATTAATGACTTCAAGGTTTTTACAAGTCAACTTATCCGTCAATAAAGTCGAAGTCGAGTTGACGTCATCACGTTGTCAGTGGAGGAACAACACATCTGTCCAACAATGAGCAACTTGTATTAAAGTTCACTGCAACATAACAATGTCCACTGACAAGACACAAGCATCAGCATTTTAACCCAAACAAAACAAAGGTTAACACCTTGAGTTTTATTTTAAAGGAGTCATTCCATGGTTATTTCATTAATATTACTGTGTTCTCCATTGTTATTGAATGCATTGTCTGAAAAAAGTCCAGATTACTTCATTTCCAGCTGTTTTTGGAGGGTAGAAAAATGACTGATACTTCCTCATACATGTCCATTACGCGGTAATGAGGCGTTTCTGATTGGCTCAGAATGTGTGAAGGAACACTGCCCCCTCCCCTCTCGTTCTGTGTGTGTTTACCATCCCAGAGTAGCATCCAGGTAGATTTCATGCCGTTACTTGTTTTGAAAATGTGCAGGAAAAACAAGACGCTTTATTTCCACAAAGAGCACATGAACCAGTTTACTCTGCCATTTCTTTTTTTTTTTTCAAGTTTGCGCAGCAGCTTCTCTTGTAGATGAGATCCTGGATTCTGGATCACTTTGAAATTTTACATTGCGGTAAATGGAGAAAACATTTCAAAGTGATCCAGAATCCAGGATATCTTCTGAATCATCACCAAAATCTAATCATTTGCCTAACCTCCTTGGCGGAAGTAATGAATGAAAAAATACAATAATAATAATAATAATAATAATAATACATTTTATTTGTATAGTGCTTGTCATGGCACTCAAAGACGCTTTACTTAAGTAAAAAATAGAACAATAAGAAAGAGACTACAATAGGAAAAGAAATGATAACAAAACAAAAAAAACAATAGAAAACCGATCAATCAGGCATTAAAACTGACGGAATAAAAGTAATCAAACATTAAAAGCAACTTTGAATAAAATAGTTTTTAAAAGAGATTTAAAAGTGTTAAGGTCGGAACAGTGATGGATGGTTGGGGGGAGTGAGTTCCAGAGGTTTGGGGCTCTGCCCCCCCAGGTTCGGTGCTTGGTTTTGTAAAACTTGTCATTGATGAACAGAAATGTCAATTTCATGTTATAAGAAAAATGTTTCTTTACCCATAAAGACCCAGGACTACATTTGTGGCAGTTCCATTTTTTATTTTTTCTTTCTTTAAGTGATTCATCATCTTTTAGTCTCTTCTTCTGCTCTATCTCATATGTTTAAGTGAAAATCTGGTATTTTCCTATTTGATTTATTGATTAGAAAAGTCTGTGCTGACTTCTTTTCCGGTGGATTATTTTTTTTTTATCAGCTTTTATTTCCTGTGTGCTTTGGTGCAATCCCAGAGTGTCAGGACAGTCAGTTTCATATGTGTGTGTGTGTGTGTGTGGCGTCGCTAACTCCAACAGGTTAACGTGGTGTTTGTGCATCCATCAACGTGTGGAAAAAGGAAAAGGGCTAAAGCAGGTGATGTAACACTTCACATATTTGTGTCACTTAACGCATGAAAGGAGATGGAATATGGAGATGTGAGTGTGCTGCGGGAGGGAGCAGAGATGGAGCTGGTGCTAATTGAGCCACACGGTGCCCTCTCAGATCACAGGTTGCCATGGTGTTTCCAAGGTGATAGGAACAGTGTTAGAAATGCCATTGTTTAAACAGCACTGGCGTAGACACTTGTAGGCTAATCTGTGCAGAAAACAGGAAGAATGGGATCCAGATCACACCGACCCCACACACACACACACACACACACACTATGGACCCGGTTTAAGGTGGAGTTTAAGGTGGAATGGGTCTGTTAAGGCTGGGTTTACATTAAAACTGTGAGTCATGTTTCAGAGGTCTAAAGGTTTACCCCAAACAGCCTGAACATGATCACATGGACCATATACTCTACACCAGAGAGACCACATAGATCCCATAGACCTCACAAACCACATAGATGGCATGAAGCCAATAGACCACACAGACCCAAAAGACCATGTTGACCTTGCAGACCCAATAGACCACGTTGACCATAAAGACCACATAGACCTTGCAGACCCAAAAGACCACATAGACCTTGCAGACCCAATTGACCTCATACTGGAGACCATACAGACCCAAAAGACCACATAGAGCCCAAAGACCTCACAGACCACATAGATATCACAGACCCTGTAGACCTCACAGACACAGTAGACTTCATAGACCACATATACCCCACAGATCCACTAGACTTCATAGACCACATATATCGCATAGACCCAGTAGACCTCACAGACCCAGTAGACCTCACAGACCCAGTAGACCTCATAGACCCAGTAGACCTCACAGACTCAGTAGACCTCATAGACCCAGTAGACCTCACAGACTCAGTAGACCTCATAGACCCAGTAGACCTCACAGATCCAGTTGACTTCAGACCCAGTAGACCTCACAGACCCAGTAGACCACATAGACCCAGTAGACCTCACAGACCCAGTAGGTCTCATAGTATTGATCACTAGTCTATTTGACCGTCTCCACACAGCTGTTATTTTATTCCTGGACACTTTTTCATATCACAGGGTTCAAAACAACAACAATGCAGTCCTACTGATGACCATCATTAACATGAACCCAGATAAGAACCGGACCCGTGTTTTATCCTGGACCCGTTCCATCGGTACCAGGGTTCAAACAGCAGAAGCTTGTCTCCGTTCGTACACAGACAGAAAAGTTCACCAGTCTTTTTGTGCTGTTGAGATGTAATGGACTCACTTAATAACAGAGAATTTATAGATCTATGTGTCACTGAACAAAAAGTGACAGTGTCAGGGGAGCGGAGATGGACAGGATAATAACTACAGCTTCATCTGCTCAGTCAGTCAGAAGAGGTTTGAGTTGGACCGTTTTACACATCAGGACTTAACCCTTTCAAACCCAAACATCCATCATCCACTGATCCTAAAGGGTTTAATACTTGTGGATCCACTAATTCTATCACTACACGCCAATAATTGGTGTAAAATACAGTCCTTCATCTTTTCAAGATCATATTTGGACATAGTTACCATGGAAACACTCATCTTCTACATGATTGATTCTCCAGTGAAACCCATGGAGTTGGATTAATGACAGCGGATGCACACACTGGGTTTATATACTCAATAAAAAGAACAAATATGAATACAATATTTACAAAATAATAAATACTGGGGGAAATATGGGGGGAAAAAAGTTGTAAAAGATAATAAAAATAAGTAACAAAATGAACAGAAACAAGCAAAGGTATGAATATACAGGAAAATTAATATTAAATCAACAAAATAGTCAGTAACATGAATAAAATAATATAATAAAAAAAATAAAGTTAATAAAATATGTAAATATGTAAGTAAATTAATAAAAATGAACAAGATATGGTTGAATACAGTGTGTTGATGAGATATTTAACTGGAAGTCACTTTTTCTTCAGTTTTCTGTGTTTCTGATATAATGCCTTATGATTTTAGTTTGAATGAACATCTACATGAGTGGAATAAATATAGAAAAAACACTGAAACATGCAAAATACTAAAGGTAATATGATAATAAAAAGTGATAAATACAGATAAAAAAACACCATAACAGAAATAGTTCCAGGTCTTTAAAGGTTAACCTTGTAACTCAAAACATTACATATGGTGCTGCAAAACAGCAAAAATGACCATTTTCTTATCATTAGTGTATTTCTATTTAGAAGTAAATAATAATTCTTGTCTTGTCTTGTCGTCTGAACTTGCTTTATTGTCACTAGGGTCACCGGGTGCCTTATCCAACTACAAGGGGCGAAGGCGCGGTACACCATGTATGAGTAAATAATAATTAAATAAGTAAAAGAAAAAACAACTGTCCCATTATATAAAACTTTTTTTTTCAGTTTTTCTGATATAATAACATTTGAATTTACTGAGCTTTAATAAACATTACATGATCAGTGACTTAAATATTAGAAAATACAAAAAATAAAAAGGATAATATTAGAATAAATGGAGATAAATTACATTGGAAATACAGAAAACTCATCTTTTGGAAGCTGTACAGTAGGTCTTTAAGGGTTAAATACATCAGGGCCAATTATATTCAACTGTTTGATCATTTATTGTTTCTAAAAAGTATTTGTTGAAAGGCAAACTAACAAAAAAAAAAGAAAGAGAGAAGAAGTGGGTGAGGCGTTAGCGCTCAGGCAGTGGAGTAAATGTGAGTAGTAAATATGAGTTCAGATTGGACTGTTTGTATCTAAGTGACAAGTGCAGTAGTGAGTGTGTAGACGAGTCGGCTGTAGAAAACAGCCAGAGGAAGTTGGCATTTTGAGCAGCAGAGGTTACCTATTTCCACAGAGCTACAGGCCCGTTCGTGATAACTGCCTACGCCAAAGCGCCGCCAGCGCCGAGGTCAGATGGAGACGACAGCCGCTCAATGGCTTCAGTTTGTGCATTTCCATAAAAATCAGGTTTGTTTTCAGCTCAGTTAGCCTGTGTTTGCCTCTGTGAGCTAAATGTGTGTTAATTCAATGTATGTGGGTGTGTGTTCGGAGGTGTGTGTATGTGTGTGTGTGTGTGTGTGTGTGTGTGTGTGTGTGTGTGTGTGTATGTGGACATGTTGAATTCAGGTGTTTCTTTTCTAATAGGGTCTGGGATCAAAACAGTTATGATTAATGTCAGAATATAGTTTCGATTAGGATAAATGTACTAAAGTATACAAAAAAATATGCCAAAATACACTAAAGTATACAAAAACACACAAAAAGTAGACTAAAGTATACCAAAATATACAAAAAGTATACAAAAAATATGCCAAAATACACTAAAGTATACAACAGTACACAAAAAGTAGACTAAAGTAAACAAAAATTAAACAAAAATACACTGAAGTATACAAAAATACACAAAAAGTAAACTAAAGTATACAAAAATATACCAAAATACACTAAAATATACCAATATAAACAAAAGTATACCAAAATATACAAAAAGTAGACTAAAGTATACAAAAAATATGCCAAAACACACTAAAGTATGTTTGTTATGTGTTGTTATGTCTATTTGTGTTGTATACGTATATGCAGCAGATGCTAAGAGTGTGTGTTTCTGTGTATATGTGCGTTTGTTGTGTGTCCTTATGTACATCTATATGTTGTATCTATGTGGCGGTTGCTGTGTGTGTTGCTGTGTGTGTTGCTGTGGAGGTGGGGGGTGTGCTGGCGTATCTCTCATTAGCCATGGGTTGGTGTGGGCGGGGCAGGCGGCGTCCCACTGAGGTTTATGGCGTGTCACTCAGTGGCTGCAGCCGTGAATCAGGTTAATGTTGCAGATCCGAGTCTTCAGTTGTCCCGCGCTCCCGGTGGAAGAACAACATTTGAACAGCGTGATTTGGCCGCGGTGAGAGGCTGATGCCTGTTTAATATGTGTTTGGAGGGTTCTGACTCACTGAGTCCTTTAACAGGAAGTGAGAGAGTGTGGGGGGGGGGGTTTATTGGCTGTGATCTGAAACAAGATGGAGGCTCCCAGAGACGAATAAAACAACAGGAAACAGAGACGAAGACAGATGACGGACACAAAACCAGGATTTACTGTCAAACTGGATCAGACCTCGTTTATATGGATAAAGTGGGTCTGAACATGTTCATATGGATAAAGTGGGTATGAACATGTTCATATGGATAAAGAGGGTCTGAACAGGTTTGGACGTACAATGACACGCTGCAAAATGAAGACAATGAGCAGCAAGAAAAAGAAAGTAAAGGAAGAAAGTACAGCAGCACAGAGGGAACATGTACAATATAAAATATATACAATATGGAATATATAGGATAATAATTATATATGATCTGAAATATGATGTAATATGATATAAAAAGTATACAATTTAAAATACGTATGTAAAGGAATATTTGATATGATGTATATAGAATATAGAATATACAGGTCATGAAATATATACTATACAAAATATATATGATATGGAAAATGTATAATCCATTAAACCATTATTTAAAAAGGAAACAAAAAAAATATAAAAAACATGTCCTTTAATCCAGAACCAGCTCAGACAACAACTGCCAAACATATAAAAGGATATATAAAACAATATCTACAGTATATACAAATAACTACATTATGAAAGTACATATAAAAATATATCTATAAACAACAACAAACCAGTTTAATGACATGTATAGACAACGTCAGTGTGGTCTACAACACATCCTGATATTTGTCCATCAGTGGTTTCAGTTCCGTCTGTCTGTTTATTATAGATCTAATGTGATTTGTGCTTTTATTGTCCTCTTCTCTTCCAGACGGTGGACAGATAAACTGACTGTGCTCCATTGTCTTTTCTTTATTATCGTCTAAATCCCTGATCAGAGCCGTCTTCACTTCACTGTGACGATAACAGCGATGGAAACCAGCGTATTCTCCAAACGACAGAACTTCTAATCAACGAGGCTCTGAAATTAACTCAATCTCATTTTGCTCAGTGGCCCCTCCGGCTGTGTTTAAGGACCCCTCGGTGCTCCTTGAACTGCGCTTCGATAACCATCTGTGCCGCTCGCACTAGTCGCTGTGCTACAGATGCACTTATTGATCAGCGGATCAATGGGCCGGCTGGCTGGTGGCGGGGGCCCGGGGCCTCTAAGTGGCATTACTTTAGCTGCCGAGGGAGCGGTCAGACAGCACTTAGCAGCAGTTAGAGAAATTAACCTTAACACGGACACAGCGGCGCTCGCACAATCAATTAGAGCGGGTCAGACCGCTGCAGAACATACATGCACATGCAAACCAACAGGACACGCAGCTGCACATGCTCAGTCCATGATAGTAGATCAAACCAGAACAGCACACACTTCTGTGCCGGAATGATCAATAAAACTAGTTCTGATTCATAAAACACACATCACCTTCCATTAGCATTAGCATCTTCACTTTGTCCGTCATCCACAATTGTACTATTACTGTACCTGAGTTAATACCTCTGTATTTATGTACATATCGACAGGTGTTACTGATTTTACTTATATTCATATCCTCAAACAGAGAATTTGGGCATATTATGGTTTTGGTCTGACCGCTGCTGCTGATTAGAAATTCCATGTTTTCCATATCAATAGCTGTGTTTCCATTACAGTTTGTCACAGACCAATAGCAACATTCCAAAATTTTGAGAAGTATATTTGCACTTTGAATGTGTTTCCATTGACGGTTTGAGTGTTTTTTCAAGCGCTATTTACATTTTGTGAATTTCCAAAGGTAATGGAAAATGCAGCTACTGAATATTATGGAGAAGAAGAACTGATTAAATGTAAGATTTACCATTTCTAGATTGGGGTGCTCAAAAAAAGTTGAAAAATCACTAAACACTCTTTTGTTCATGGCTGAAACTATTGTTTGATTGGCAAATGAAAGGTCATGACCTGAGAATGCCTCACGTTATGACATCACTAAGCATTTTGGGTGTTCAGGGATATATCCGTAGCTGTTGCTTTTGATGGCATAACCCTAGTTTTTATTAGTTTGTATTTATCACACACTACATCAGTCATTTTATGTGTCCAAAATCCTCCTCCAGTCACCCCTCAACCCCAACACTGTAACAGTGGTTCAATTCTAAGTTTTATTGACAAAAACATCAATATTGTATAAATACTTTCGCCATGTCTTTGAATAATTGTTTGTTCAAATTCAAAATAACTTACGATTTTTGTTTGAATAATCCAAATAAACTCACGAGATGGTGGGAAATAAACATTTGTAATCATCTCCAACTCTTTACAGTACACGTTCTTTTTCTAGTCCAAGAAAAACCCCCCAAAACAAATGTCGGTTCCACAGATAAACATGTGACCAGTACCAGTGGTTTCCACTTCACATCTCACAACATTCCAGTCCAAATTGGTCCAGTCCTTGTCCAGAGTCCAAACCTAAACTCTGAGTCTAGTCTAGTGACAGATCACCATGGCAACTAATTGGTTTGGTGGATGTCCAGTAAAAGAGTCCAGGTGCTCCAACCACCTGATACATGTTCGAACCTGAAGACCAAATGCTCAGGACTGATCCCATGACCCTCCTGGGAAGACACCCCCCCCCCACCTCCCTCATATTTGTTGTATATTTATCTTGGTCCTTTGATGCATGGTGTTCACATGTGTGCAGTTGGTTTTCAGTTGTATTTGAAGTCACATTTCATTTGTAAAGCACATATTTGTTCTACACTCTTTCCTCTACACACACAGATTTGTTTGTCCTGGCTCCGTCTTTTGGAGTAGACGGTTGAACACATATTCCTGGAGCATTTAGCTCATGGCTGTCACCGGCAGCAGATCCCAGATCAGTCCACATCCTACAACTAACAGGATCCTTCTGTTCCTTGTACTGCTGAGGGTCTGTACACACTGCCCCTATGTGGTCTGGAGAATATTACTTTCAGAACCCTTTGGAAAGTCAGTTGGGTATGGGTCCAAAAGTGCAAAAAAAAAAAAAAAAAAGAGAATCCTAAACTGCAACCTTTTATTTCACCCGTCTTAGCTTTAATTCACAGACAGACGTAGTCAAAAACAAAAAACAAAAAACACCAGAGAAAAGTCGATTATACTGGATCAAACCATAACGGCACCGATGAAAAAACAACACCAAATCAATTCCAAGGTCAACGACAGAACCATGAAACAGGCAGAGCACAGGATCAATGCTCAAGCACAGCACAAACCCTTTACAATCCTTTTACCAGACGATTACCTTCAATTATAGATATGAAGGCGGCGTCTTAAAACCAGCATGATGGAGACCCCTAAACCTGACATACATATGGCTGTTAAATGGGTGGGGGGTTTGAAGGTGACACTGCTAAATAGATAAAGTGTGTGTTGTGGGTGTATCCAGGTCACTGTCGACACGCTGGGAGGTTTTTATGGGTGTTTATGTTTAATATGGACTGTTCCAGTACTTAATGGTTTTTCCAACATATAAAAGGGTAAACAGACATATAAGAACAAAAAAACAGGAAGCAACACAGACCGGGGGGGGGGTTTAGAGCAGAAACCTGTAAAACAATGTGCGTAATGAACTGATGAGACTCAGGCAGGTGAAGGCAGGTCACTCATATGAACTATGGACGTGAGGTCAAATATGCAGATTGACCCACATGCAAATCAAAACACCACATTTGACAAATACAGTGGTATCTCTACCTACGAAAGACCCGCGAATGAATAATCCAAGTGACGAAAAACCTTTACCTCAATTTTTGGTTCCTGAACAAGAAAATTCAATTTACGAAACGAAACCCCCGAGACATAAATAATATCTACATTACTGTACGTAACTACATAATGTATTTAAATACCATCAAAGGCAATCGTCCCTGGATCTACACCCCACCAAGCGTCCGTCAACAAACACAGCTGAAGGTGAAAGTGACAATTAAAACAACTACAATGGTATGAAAATGACCCACATGTCTGATTCATTTTAATGGTTTAATGTTTAATGTTCAGTCAGTGAAGATACATTTACCCACTGAAACAAATAAATGACAACTGAAATCGAAATCTACATTTTCTTTTACGTTTAACACATATTTCATCAAAAATTGGTAATTTTTTAAATAATTTTTAAAGAGTTTGAGGGATAGTATTTAGGGCCTTGGAATCAATCAGGTCTTTTATGTGTAAAATGCGACTATTTATGAAAAATTCATGGTACGAAAACATAAAATTCGTAAGTAAGTAGAGGTACCACTGTAGCTCACACACATACATATATACACACACACAAATAGTATTTACACACTTTACACATAATAATGATAACAACCAATTAACCTATAGAACAGACAGGATAGAAAAAACACCAGTCAATGATCTTGAGAGCCCACTCCAAATGACTGAACGGTAATATGTCTCTCAACCTAAACTGTCATGATGTTTAATAACTCACGCCCCTAACCCTAATAACTAACACATATTGTTCTTACTGTATGATTTGTGCATTCTCAGAGGTTTGGACCACTACCAAAGGAAATAAAGCCAGAGCTTAGCTAGTTATATTACTAATATTAGGATGTAAAACTATTTTGTCACTAAAAATTTCAGTACATTTGAACCCAAGTGAAGGCCAATGATTCAAATTGGATTTCTCCTTCTTTTTGTTTATTCATGAACATTATTGTCAATGTGTTTGCGTTTCAACTTTGTTCCTCTGTGTGTTTTTAATTGTGTTGCCCAAAGCCATGTGTGTATTTGCTCTAGTTGTGTATGTGGTGTTTGGCGGCAGCGTGCTCGCTGTGACCTTACCTGCCTGTCGCCGTCCCCTGTGAGGCCTCAGGCGACGCTGCATGTTTTTCTATGCGTGTATGTGTATGGACAGCTGTGTGTACGCCGGTGTGTAAGTGTGTTTGCACAAACTAGCGGGTCACCCGAGGTCCGGCTTGTGATGGCTCTACTTTGTCTGGTAGGGACAGCCGCTACTGTCACCTTTACAAACGCCATGAATCAACGCCAGGAAGGACAGGCCGGCCGACCAAAAAACAACCAATTATACAGCGGCGAGATTGACACCGGGTGGACAGGGCAGAGAGAGATGGAGACACAGCGAACACACCCCAAGGACGAATAAACACAAGGAAATGAGGCCAGAGACTGACAGAGACCGATACGACTCTGAAAGGAAAGTGCTATGACTTCAACCGTCACCTTCTGTTTAAACAAACACACCCAAACATCCACGATGATGCAACTGTCTACTCATCCAATACCTTTTAATAACTGCTCAAACAATACGCCGATCCGTACTCGTCAATAACTGGTGTAAATACAGTTCTTCAACTGTTGACGGTTATCAGCTATGACCCATTTTGACGTTCATTACCGAGGAAACATTGTCACTGTCAAAAAACTCATAAAATAATAATGTGGAAAAATAAGCCAAACATTTAATATAAATAAAGTAAAGCCAAAAATAAAAACTAGAAGAAACTAAAGAACAAAATTAATTTAAAAAAAGCAAAACTAATTAATAAAATGAACAAGAGTTTATAATAAATCAATAAAATAACAAATTATGTGGGAAAAATAAGCAAAAAATTTAAATACAGTTCTTCATCTGTTCATGGTCATCATATATGACCCATTTAGACATTAAGAGGCTTCGTAGTTACTGTGGAAACACTGTCATCTTCTACAGCAGTGATTCACCAGTAAAACCAATAGAGTTGGATCAATGACAGTTAATAAAATTAACAAAAATTAATACAAATCTCACAAAATAATAAATGATGTGGGAAAATAAGCCAAAAATGTTAAGACAAATAAAATAAATTAAAAAAAAAAAAAAATCAAGAAGATAAATAACAAAATTAACCAAAAAAAGGCCAAAGTAATGAATAAAGTTGACAAAAAATAATGATAAATCAATTAAATAATAAATTATATGGGGAAAAATAAGCAAAAATATATATATAAATACAGTTCTTCATCTGTTTATAGTCATCAGATATGATCCATTTGGATGTTCAGAGGCTTCGTAGTTTGAGTTATCTTGCTAACTATCAGACAAACAAACAAACAAACTCTGGCAAAAACATAACCTACTTGGCAAAGGTAACAAAACAATCTGGACATTAAAAAAACAAACAAACAAAACAACCAACGCACAATGCATTCAATAACAATGGTAAACACAGCAATATTAATGAAGTAACGATGGAATGACACCTTTAATAAAAGGTTAAATCTAGAGGGAACTTCACTTAAACATATATGTGGGTCTTTTAGGGTTCAGGGCCTGTTGGACAGTGTCAGACCTGCGTCCCCTGGTGGCCTTTCCATCGTTCCCCAGTTGTTGTGAAACTGGCTCAGATGGGTGTAGTTTATGGGCTCTTGAAATTCTTTACTTAGACTCGTGAACAGAACAGAGTGGGACTCACACAAAAGCTGTAAGTCTCGGAAACTCCCAGTGTTTGACAGTTTGTAGTGGAAGCCGGGAGGAGAAGTGATACTGTTCACAATTTCCAGACAAAAGCCTCATTTATGAGCGAATAACAGCGATATGATAAGAGCCAAAACCAAGGCCAAGTGTGGAAAAAGTGAAATGTGAGTCAGTGGATGAACCAGGTTGTAAAGTATGAAGCAGAATAAAGAGGATTTGGATCCAAATAGAGTCTGAAATACTTCAAACACTGGTTCAAATGATCAACTACTCATCGATTCATTCCATTTATATTTTATTTACTCTGTTACTGAACAGAACAGGCATCATTCAAGTGTTTTTTTTTTAAATGTTCTTTTTATATAAACTGTTGAATAACACTGGGGAACACAATTTGTGGTTGAGTTAGGTCTGACAGCTGTTTCTAACTCATTCTTGGGTACTGGATCCAAAACTGACCTAGTTTTTTTGGGGTTTTTTTCTCTGTGTTACGTCAAGTTTTTGAGCTATAGGAAAAATAGAAAAATGCTGTATGTGTTGGTTTTATAATTTTTAAAAAATATTGACAGACAATGAAATATGAAAGAAACAAGCACGATTGCAATGTTTTTATTACCCCGCCTGCCGAAGGGGAAAGTTTGTTTGTTGGTCTGTGTTTGTTTTTATAAGCAGGTTTACACAAAAAAAACAAACTACTGGACTAATTTCCTTGAAATTTTCAGGAAAGGTAGGAGGTGGTCCACAATTGACCCCATTATTAAGTGTTGGTGGATGTAGGTCAAAGGTCTAGGTCACAGTCACCAAAAAAATATTTTTGCAATGATAAGAAATAGGGCAAATCAGGTAAAATGTGTGCAAGGTTGGCAGGGTTTGTTGTGCTGAGCCCCATTTGTTTAATACTGTTATGTTTTTACCAGTGGGGCAGTAGGTAGCACTTGTGCCTCATAGAAAGAAGGTCCTAGGTTTGATTCCAACACCAGTGGGTAATACTTTTCTGTGGACTTTTCATGTTTTCCCCATGTCTGTGTGGGTTCTCTCCAGGTACTCTGGCTTCAACCCACCATCCAAAGAGACTGATAGGTTAATTGATTACTCTGAAATTGCCCATAGGTATGAATGTGATAGTGATTGTTTGTCTATATATGTTCAGCCCTGCGATAAACTGGTCACATGTCCACCTTCACCCTTAAGTGGCTGTGACAGGCTCCATGTGACCCTAGTCAGGATAGAGTGGGTTCAGAAAATGGATGGATGGTGAATATGAGATTGTGGATTCACTTTGTCACTGACTCCAAAAGATCACTGTGTGGATGCAAAACAACTTTCTATAATTAAACTCAGACAAGACTGAAATCATTGTATTTGGCCACAAAAAAACAGAGAAAATGTTATGAGTCACCTGGAACCTCTTACTTTAAAAGCAAAAAAAATAAAAATCAGGTTAGAAATCTCGGAGTAATAATGGACTCAGACTTAAACTTTAACAGCCACATTAAATCAATAACATCATCAGCTTTTTACCATCTGAAAAACATTGCCAGAATCAAAGGTTTACCGTCTAAACCAGAATCAGGCTGAATCCCATTTCACCCCTTCCCTTCCGTTTTGCACGTCCATGTGTAGGAGTAGGGGTGTCTCAATTCACATTAAGGCAAAGGAGTAGGGGGAAGGGGAAGGGCTTTATACTCCTTCAAATGGACATTTTTCAGAGGCAGACTCCAAACGGAGGGGTACGAGAAATTGCCCAGAATATAATTTATTAAAAATGGCGGCATCTGCGAAAGAAGTACACAAATGTAGTATTTTTACCATAATTAAACAGTTTTTAAGTTATTATAACTGTAATAACTGTTGTATTAAGTTTGTCATTGTCATGTTATGATAATATTTTATTAGTCTGATTCACTTTAGATTGAATTGATTTGAAATTATTTGATCTTCCTTGATTATTAATATCTTCAGTGTGTTTTTTTCCATTTCACACATTCATACCAGGGGCCATATCGGACACTTTGGCAGGCCGCATTTGGCCCCCGGGCCTTATGTTTGACACCTATGGTCTTAACTCTGGAACAGTATTCCTGATGACATCATACTGGCTTTCTTTACTTTTTTTTTTTTTTTTAATTCAGTAATTGCAGACATTTGAGAGATCACGACCGGACAGTTTTTCAGATGCATTTTAAAACTGTTTGACGAAATGTCCTTTGTGGTGGACAGTTGTTTTTTCGTTAGCACAGTAAACCCATGTGTGGGTCTGAGGAGGTGAACTTCAACAGATCCTAGATCAGTCCACATTCTACAACTGATCTCAGGTCAGTGTCTTGATCTCAGCTGTTTTTCTGCTGACGGAGGATGACCCGGAGTGAGTATAATCTGGTCCAGTTTGACTCCACCCCCTCATGTCCCCTAGAGGGGGTGGAGGTCAAAAGTGTAGAGGCCACGAATACACAGACCAGCAGAGTAATCAGATTACACAGTAAACATAATGTCAGTCTATTACTGTTACTGAGAAAAAACATAAATAATATAGGAAAATATTGTAATAAATAGGATAAGAGCTTGTCAAATGTTGGGTTGTATTTGTGCAGTAGTTTTTAATTTTGGTTTATTTCTAAATGAGAATATATGTCAGATATGTATTTATTATATCAGGATATTCTAGTCCAGGACTGTCCTTTGAGTTCAGGGGCCACATTTTAATATGAAGTGGGTTGGAACCATCAAATAACACCAGAATAACCCTTTTTTTAATTTCCTATGAAAACATAACATTTGTAAACTATCCTTTTAACAAAAATTTGTTCAGAAAAATACAGCATTTTCAGTGCTTTCTCAGTTTCGTCATTTCCACATTCCAGTGGATTTACAAAGACAAAAAACATAATTTCTATTATCTATATATTATTATTTATATTATTCTGCTATTACTCTATTATTCTTCTTTAGTGTTATTTTACTGATAATTTTGTTCATACAACTGATGTACAGGTGTCGAAATGCAACTGATTTAGAAAAAGAAAAAGCCCAAATTACAACACTAGTCATTTATTCCTTTTTTTATTTTATTTTTTTTTACTTCATTTTGTTTTTGGTTCGTGGTGGTGCATTTTTTCACGTTTTTCATATTTATTAGTTTCTGTTGATGTTGCTTATTTTTTTCTACATTTTGTTTTTTTTATCTTATTATTTTTCCTCAATGGTGTTCTATTAGTGTCTTACTTTGTTCATGTTACATATTATTTTGTTAGTTTAATATTCATTTTTGTTCATTTTACTGATCACTTTGGCAGTTTTTGTTCAGTTGCTTATTTTACTTTATTTTTTTTTACTGTGAAATTGCTTCAGTCTCAGGAGTTAAAGGGTTAAACATCATAACTGTTGATCTGTGTCCAAACACATCCTTCCCAGGCTGACGAACAAAACCATCTAGTCATTTATCATCTCCTCTGGGTTTTTATACATGTTGCTAGAAAGTACAAGTATTAAGGATGATCTTATTGCACCATTTTTTTCTCCAATCTGTAGATGTAATGAAAAGTATAAATGTCTACCATAACAAAACACCTCCAGGGAAGATGAGAGCAGCAACTCAGCAAGTCCTCGCCACTATCTTTAGACCCGACATGTGCCAGAGTCGACAAAGTCCTTCATCACGCTGAGAAAAAAAAAGGGAAAGAAACCTGGTCCTTCTGAGGAGCAGATGGAGCACAAGTCTGGATGAAAGGCCCCAGTACGGAGGCGAGGGAAGAACCATTTATCGTTTAGGATCGAAAATCGGGATTTCAGACGACATCATTTTGGGATGGTCAAAGCCGCAGTTTTTTTTTTTTTTTTTTTGCAGTGCTACTAATCTTGTTTTTATCAGCTATTTTGCTAGTATGTACTGTAGTATAGTACCGGTATAGATTTGATACTGACTTTTATTTTATTTTATTTTTTTACGTCAGCCTTAGTCAATGACTGATACATGTCATTGATATTTCTAAGGCGATATTTGAAGCCAATAGTGATTTTTTTGTTTTGTAAAATGAAAACAATAGTCGGAAAATGTAAATAGTGTTATTTAAACAAATAAATATGAACAGACTTTTTCTATAATTTTTTTTTTTTTTTAATTTTTCCACTTTTTCTTTCATTTTCTCTCATTTTTCTTCCTCCTCTTCCATTTCACTTCTTTTTACTCCACCCAGGAATGGCAGTATAATATAATCAGCAGGGTTTGTGTGTCTGCTGTCTGTTTGTTAGTCAGGTAACATAAAAAGTGAACGGATTAGGCTGAAATTTCCAGGAAATGTTGATACTGGCAAAAGGAAAAACTGCTTACATTTTGGTGGTGATCAGTGGAGGTATGTGTGTGTGTATGTGTGTATGTGTGTATGTGTGTGTGTGTGTGTGTGTGTGTGGGGGAGGGGGGTGGGGGGTGCACATATATGTGATTTGTAGCAAGATGAGTCAAAAAGATATGGACTGATTTGACTGAAATTTTCAAGAAGTGTTGATACTGAAACAAGGAACAAGTGATAAGTTTGGTGGTGATCAGTTGGGACACACACACACACACACACACACACACACACACACACACACACACACACACATCTTTCAGGAGGGGGCCTGATCTGCCTTGGTGGAGTCTGCACACTCTAGGTGCTTTTCTAGTTTTTTGCTTTCCTTTTTTTTTTCACCTTTCCTTTTGTCCTTTCTTATTTCTACCTTTTCCCCTCTTCCTCTTTGTCCTTCTGTCAGTAAATCATGGCAGTAGTTATGGTATTTATTGTTTGAATGGTATTATGTCAGTTTCATTGATGTTTGCAAATCTTGCTGAAAACTGTGCGTGGAATTGAAATGGCAATATATGCCAGAAAAATCAAACTTCAATTTTTTTCTTAAAAGCCCAAATGGAGGCTTAGTTAGGCTGAAGACCTAGTCCAGGTCCAGGAAAGACCCTCTGCAGGACCAGGGACGGTCTGTGATGGCGCCACGGCCTAATCACGAGGATAAAAGGGAGAATGTGGAGGTGGATTCAGCGTGGTTAAGTGAGTCCTGATGAACCTGGAACAACTGATGACTCTGGGTTACATCAGTGATTCCGTCCCAGAAAAGCCTGAGCACATGCATCATGTCCACTTTAAAGCCACTAAACAGATATGACGAGTGCATTACTGCTGGTCCAGGCGGCGCTTCCTCCTGATGCTGGAAATCACACATATTTGTTTCTGTGCAGATGAAGGTCACAAATGATCAGAGTGGAAGCACCAGGCCTGGGTCCAGAACAAGAGAGAAGGTTGACATATGGAACAATAACAGCCATGACAAACACCCCCCCACCCCCCCACTCCCCCACTCCACTCTTCACATTAGGCCTCATCCTCCATCTCTATGGCCTGTTTCCTTCTTCTTCTTTCTTGTCTTTCTCTCCAAATCTCT
Organism: Siphamia tubifer; assembly: GCA_020466265.1. Taxonomy (NCBI): domain Eukaryota; kingdom Metazoa; phylum Chordata; class Actinopteri; order Kurtiformes; family Apogonidae; genus Siphamia; species Siphamia tubifer. The sequence goes on along the minus strand of CM035798.1, from coordinate 49,094,876 downwards.
GGAGGTGGACCTTTGATTGCTTCTTTAATTAGCCATGTCAGACGGTTCAGTGGATTTACTGAGGATGTCGAACTTCTGCAGATAATTACATGGCTTTTCCCTTTCTCTCCACCGCTGCATCCTCTTTTTACTGCCCCCCCCCTCCCTCCCCATCTATCTCCCTCACTCACTCTCCCATGATTTAATGATTAATTATGGATGTGAGTTTGAGAATAAAAGCTTTTTCGCTAATCAAAATGAAATTTCCCCCATTCTCATAATTACAGTGTGAAGATGATGTTGCTGATGTCTTTTTGTGCCGAGGCCTGAACCTTGCAGCCGTCGGCCCGTCACGCCACATCAAACAAACAATTACAGGAAGAAAAATGCTTCAAAATGACTGAAAAGTGGGTGAGGACATGAAGACAATATAGAAAAGTCAAGGTATTAAAACATTTTTGCTGCAATTACTTGAAAATTCTTCAAGTTTTACTTGTCATAATGTCACGAGTTCAGGTTCATTTTAATAAAGTCTAGTGAAGGGTTAACAATCGCACAATAGGAAAGTTATTCCAACTCACACCCATTTATAGTGTTATTATATATTCAAAGCTTTTACTGATTTTACTGAGGGTCTACGATGTTTTGTGTAAATGTTTAAATTAAGTATGAGTGATGCTAGTCCTGGTGCTACTGTGCAGGGGGAGATTGCTCCTCTGATCTCCATCTGGGTTCTAACAGGCTTCACAGGCCTACTGAATGGGTTTTTTACATCTGCTGTGGTGGTCCTGATCCTGGTCGTGGTACTGATGCTGGTTGCGGTGGTGGTCCTGGTCCTGATGCTAGTCCTGGTGCTGCTGCACGGTGGGAGGTTGCTCCTCTAATCTCCATCTGGGCTCTGACAGGACTCACAGGCCTAATGAATGGCTCTTTTCATCTGCACGCCTCTGTGTATGTGACAGTATAAATATTTAGCAATATTGGAGTCAGCTGGTGATTTTCCACAGATGGAGTGATTGATGGCTCAGCCCCCTGACGCCTGCCAAAGCCCATCCTGGAGATGTTATATAAACCTCAGCCTTCCTCTCTCTCTCTCTCTCTCTCTCTCTCCCTCCATCATCATCTCCATCTCCATCTCCATCTCGCTCCGTCGTTCGTTCACACCGCCTCCTCTGTTCTCCGCCTCCTTTCCCAGCTTGTCTTCTCGCTGTCGATCCGCCCTCTGTGGCTCTGCCAATTTGCTTCACTGTTGAGTTTCTATCATCCGGTGTGGTGTCTGCACGGCTGTGAGACAGGCGAAATCAGAGGAAAACAACCTGACAGCGAAGAAACTCCCAGGAGATTGGCATGGACGCCTTACACTTCAAACCAGTTGAGTGTCTTAAAGCTCTGATTAAAAACTGTTTCCACCGAGTCACTGACGATTACGTTTACACTTATTAGACTGGAGCCGGGGTTTTCTTTGCTGGGCTTCAGTTTCACGCCACGTCGGACCGTTTAACAGTCGTACATTTGTAACATGTAATGAAAAGGGTTGAGTGAACTGATTCAAACTGTGGTTCAGCTGTGTTTACATCTACGTTTCCTGACTCGTCCACCTGCTCAGGTGTGTTTGCACTGGGATGGATGCCCTTACATGGGTTTCCTCTGTCCTTCCACCCATGCGTTCAGAATGTTGTTGATTTGATCACTCTTTAAACCAGTGATATTTGTCTTTTCTTAAAGGAGACCTAATACTGGTGCGTGTTTTTCTACATACATACATACAATGTTATAATGTTGACTGTAAACCTCAGCAAAGTTACAAAACATGTTTATGCTGCAATATGGAAGAGGAAGTGTGTAACTGTGGATGAGGTAGTGTGTGTATGTAGATATACACTTACATTATATATAAATTTGTGTAAATTGATTGATATTATTGATATACTGTAGTTATATTATAATTAATTTATCATAGAATATATATTTATGGGGATAATTATTATTGATGTGCATGTATGTATGTGTGTATATATGGTATATACATGTATTTATATTATATTATATTTATGTGGGTGTGGATATTGATATTATTGGCGTGTTGTGTAGTGGCAGTGCTGGTGGCAACTTGGGGAAGTGAATGTGTAGAAAATAGTACAGGAGGAGGGGTGGGATTGGATAAATTTTGACTTCTTCTCACTCCTTTTTGAACATGTTGTTGCATTTATTGCCATTTTTATTTTGTTCTTTTTTTTCTACAAAATAAACTATCAATCAATCGTCCAATGTGGTTTCCTCCCACTCTAAACAGCTCGTTGCCAGATGTTCACAAGATTTGTACAAAACCTGACATCAGGTTGAAGCGTCCAATTGGGATGAAACACACCCACCTGGCATATGATTCAAACTTAGTTAGTTAATGTGGTGGGCGGAGCTAGTTGGAGACAATATTGATTAAGAAGGAATTCAAACAGGTTGTAGGAATTGACTGGATTTTTGCCTACATTATTTTACAGATAGTTGTGCAGCAGCTGGAGGGTTCAAATTCAAACTGTCTGAACTATTAGAGTCTAAATACACAAATAAATGAACTACAGACTGAGAAAAGTGGAGTTAGACAAATATCTACCTTTTAGTTTGCTCTTCCTTTTCTCCCATAGATAAAACGACACGTCTTTCACGTGCATCGATGTGGAATCAATACAGACATTTATTGTAGAATAAGCAGTGAACAGGAAACATGGACACGATGCTGCTTCACTCGCTTCTAATTCCTAAATATTTCACCCATAAAGACCCAGAGTTACTTATGTTAGTTCGGTTCATCAATTCATTTTCTCTATTTTTCAGAATCAGAATGTGTTTGTTGTCATAGTCTACTGTAAACAACGACATTTCAAGAATACATAATATAAAAACACACACCATCTAAGACCATTTCTTAAGTTATTTATCATTATTTATTATATTATCCTCTGTATTTTTCTTTTTTCACCAGTGTAAATCATGTATTTTATTTGCATATTTAAATCAACATTTATGTCGTTCAAAATAGAACTGTTTCAACAAAATCTACCTTTAACTGAACATAAACCAAACATAAATACTTTTTTTGTGGCTTTACACATTATTCTGATGAATTTTTTGTTAATTTCATTAATTAGTTTGGCCCTTTTTGTTAATTTTGGTTATTATTAATTTTTTTTAACTTTATTTTTGTCATTTTTTTGGTTTATTTATTCACATTCACATGTCCAGAACCATGATCCTTCTGGAATCTTTCTTATTTATTTATTTACTTATTTATAACATACATTATTTAATTTCAAATGTACAAAACATGTTGGCATGGTATATTGTTATAGAAGAAACGGTAACAGACAAGCCTCTGGAGATCAACCATAGAAAATAAAAAAAAAAAAAAATAGAAATAAAAAAAAAAAAGAAAGAAAGAAAAGAAAGGGGAGAGTGAGGAGCTTTCAGCAAGGTTAAGCTCCTCTACTGACCTACATAGTTTCACTGCATTTTTCTTCTCCATACATTTCAAGGATGAAAATGAATGACATAGTTCTTTATGAAAAGCACAGAAATTAGGTTTGGACTTGGTGTATCTATTTTTATGTATATATATATAAAAAAAAAAACCCACAGAGTGATGAGCATGTTAATGGTTCAGGTCTTGGGACGACTCTTTCACAGAAATACTGTACAAAACCTTTATCAAAATAGAGCGATTCAGCAACTTTGGGAATAACCAGACGTACAAATCTTCCCAGAATGCATTAGAAACTTTTAAGTCAAAAAGTAAGTGTTCAGTTGTTTTCAATGTTTTCAAAATGAGCAGTTGTTGTGATCGAAATTAAAGTGATTTATTTATTTATTTTTTAATTTAAAGAGGCTTACTGTTAAGAATTGCCTTTGGGGTAGTGGGAAATTTGAATAATTTGGATCTGAAAAATTGTAGAATTGAAAGTCTGTTTGATGTGAATGGATACAGCCCTTTAACAAGTGGTATCTGGCATAATAAACCCCGCCCCTCGCAAATGTTTTAGCTTTTAATTGGCATCTCCCTCTCAAAACGTGAGGCCCAAGGTCAAAGGTCATGATGCGATTTTGGAGCCGACATGTAGTTTGGTTGATGGTAGATTGGATCGGCCAGGTGGGACGAGGGACGGCGCTCAGGACGATTTAAATACAAAAAAGAAACCTGAAAAACTGCATCGTTATCAGTTTTTTCATTATACTTTTGGAAACTTGTTTCATTGTCTTATTTTTTGTTTTATTTTGAAAAATGAAGAATGGAAGGACACATGGTCGTCGTTTATTCATTATTTGTTTCCAAACCAAATGAAAAACGATGCAGTTTTTCAGTTTTAGATGAATAACAGAAAAAACTGATAATGGCCGTTTTCTGTTTTATCCAATTTTGACCTGAAGCAAATTGAGTAAACTGGAAATGACCGTCACCCGCAGTGACAAAGATGGAAACCTACGTCCTATTTGGGGAAACTAAGAGGGTCACCCTAAGCCCTGAAGATATGACCACGTAGAACATTGGTGTCATATCATGACATAACTTTTAATGTTTCATTACTTTTATTCTGTCTGTTTTAATGTGTGATTGATCGTTGTCTATTGTTTTTTTTTTATTGTTTCTTTTCCTGTTGTAGTCAGACTCTTATTGTTCTATTTTTTACTTCATGTAAAGCGTCTTTGAGTGCCATGACAAGCGCTATACAAATAAAATATATTATTATTATTATTATTATATAATGATCTTCAAGCCTGGTGGCCATGTTTCTTTTGGACGTTCAGATACATTTCTGGTTTATTCAATTTGCTTGAGGTCAAAATTGGATAAAATGGAAAACGGCCGTTATCATATTTTTTTTTTTCATTATTCATTTAAACACAAAAAAGAATACAAAAAAAATGCATCACTATCGTTTTTTTTTCTAATTTTGGGTTTGGAAATAAACAATGAAGAAACGACTTGTTCCGTTATCTTATTTCTTGTTTTACTTTGAAAAACGAATGCATTAAATTCCTTTCTCGAACCAATTTTGATAAAATAATGACTTATCCTCGTAGACCTGACTGTGAGTGATTCCACTTCCTGTAAATGTCAGGTCAAAGTTGATCCGCTCCATAAGTCTGAACACTCATGCATAAACTCAGAGACAGAGTGTATATATGCAGATCGTCACAGTGAGAGTCATGCACACGCTGCTGTCATCTGTGTCAGAGCGAAAACAGACCAGAGCCCGTCTGTGTTTGGGCACAACACACTCACAACTGCCAATACGTGGCGTTTCCAGGCACCGCCGCTGTGGGAGGGTGTGCATTCTCACTTCACCTATAATAATGAGGACTGACTTTTGACAACTCGTGACTAGTACTTTGGAGGACACCTGGGTGATGTGGACATTTTAGGTGGTTGTCATAGTGATTTTTAGGGGTAGTGGTTAAAATTAGGGCTGGGATTAGAACAGTTAGAATATAGATCGGGGGTTGCAAAGGTTTTGGGAAAAGGGTAAAAAAAGCACACGGCCAGGGAGGGAAGAGGAAGTGTGCTCCCAGAATGTGAACGTATTCTATCGGAATTTACAATGTAGGATGTGTTTATGTGCGACTGGAACATGAACGCACACACACACACACACACACAGGTATCCATGTCTCATGAGGACCAAGTCTGTAATCATGACATGTAGGTTAAATAGCCACTGGGTAGTGAGTGTAAACACATCTTTTTATTTATTTATTAAAAAAAAAAAAAAAAAAAAAAAACTTTACAAATATTACACAAAATTAATAACGTAATAAAATGTAATTAAATTCAATAAAAATAAATAAAAGATACAAAATAAGGGGAAAATAAACAGCTTTTTAAACTAAATAAATCCAAAAAAATTATAGAAAATAGTTTAAAATATATTAAAAAATTTAATTAAATAATACAATTAAATTGCATGAAATAAACAGATAATAAGAAAGTATGCATATCTTAAAAAAAAAAAAAAAACATGTTTAGCTTTGCACCTGTTTCCCTCATGCTTTATGGGGACTTCCAGATAAAACAACTTAATGTGTTTATACAGGGTATCATTTGCATAAAAGTGCGTACTTCACACAGATTTCACCTACACTTATATTTAACCCACACAGGGACCTGAGTTTTGGTCCCCATGGTGTCAGAGGTCCCCATGGCATGACTGTGTAAACAGATCAATGTCCCCATAAAGCTAGGAATACAAGCGAGGGCGCATGCACACACACACACACACACACACACACACACACACACACACACACACACACACACACTCATCTTGTGCATAGCCTCTGCATAGCCAATTAAACTAAAATACAAGAACAAGATCCCTGAACAAATATATGAGGGCTTTAAGGAGGGATGTTGAAGATGTATTAACCTTGTAATTGCCTGTGTAAAATATGCTCCCCTGGTAATGAAATTTCCTGCTTTAATTTGAAAAAATTGGGGAAATATCTCCCCTTTTTTGCCTTGTGTTTTCTGCTTTAATTGCATTTAAAACTTCAATCTCCGACACCCCCACCGCTTTTATGGGGGGAAGGACCAGCGCTGAACCGCCACATCTATTAATCTAACTGTCCTTTATCGGAATTAGCATTCAAATGTGATCGGTTCCACTGCGCCTTCGCCACCGCTTGTAATTCCAACAAAATCCACTCCTATGCAATAAGTACAGTGCCCTTCACGACGGCCGCCACCTCCTCCTCCGCTTTGAGAGCTATTGATTTTTATTTGTTCTGTAATGAGAACAATTAGTCTTTTTCCTGCCCTCCTTCATCTATCACCTCGCCATTGCCGTTCTCCGCCACCCGGCCCGGCCTCTGTCTTTAAAACCCAGCTGGAGGTCTGTTCTCTGGGCAGAGGACTCCTTGATTCACCCCCCACCCCCACCCCCCCCAACCACCACCACCACCGCCCTGCATAAGAAATACAACAAACACAGCAGAGAAAACACAGAGTATTTGTCTGTGCTCATCCTACAGGGATGTGGATCTGTTAGAAGAATCACCTCCACACCAACATTTGATCAACATCAGCTTTCAAAGTCATGATAAAGATATTCCGGAAGCGCAGACGCTCATATCAATACAGTCTATGTGTTACGTATCATGCGAAACTACAGTAATCATCAATAATAATTTTCCCCACATTCAAATCATTCCTAGGAAATAGCAAGAACTTTATTTTCCTGCTGCTAAATAAGCACTAAATTAGCAACTAGATAAAATGTCATTATTAATAAATTCATTATTAATCAATGCCACAATAAGACAAAAATAAATTGCATCCTATCTATCATACTGTACGTGTAATCTCTCAGTTTAATGAAAGGCCCGTATCTAGCTCACATTCCAGCCTGACTCTAATTGATGTGGTTAGAAGAAATTACCACACTCTAAACCCAGCGCGGCTGCTGTTAACATGTATCATAAAATGTGAAAACATAATAAAACACTCACATCTATCCATTAAGAACACTTTAATTTCCGCCGTGGCAGAAGAGTGGCAGGCAGGACAGACCGGGAGCGATCAGGAGGATTTAGCCTCCGTAAAGCAGCTGATTGACAGGGTGATTTGTGACTGACTGACTGGATAAGTGGCCAGCCGAGTGTGTGTGTGTGTGTGTGTGTGTGTGTGTGTGTCTGTGTGTGTGTGTGTGTTCGTGTGACGTCAGGTCCTATTTCAGCTGTGGCCAGTGAGGAATGAAGCGTCTGAACGAGTCCATTTCTCTTACCGCGCTGCCTGAGTCTTACTTACCCTAATGATGTATAATAGCCTGCAACTACACTTAACCTGAGCATTACTGTGGCAAAGACTGAGTGGGGACACACACACACACACACACACACACACACATACACACACAGGTCTGGTTTTAGTGAACGTTGTTTACCAAAAGGTGGAAGAGCAGGAAACAACCAGACACGTCCAGAACCGTACAGCTCACGGATCACATCCCCCTCAGAGGAACATTTGTGTGGACATCTGTGGATGTGTGTGGACGTCTGTGGGTGTGTGTGGACGTCTGTGGGTGAATGTGTGGACATCTGTCGGTGTGTGTGGACGTCTGTGGATGTGTGTGGATCTTTATGTGGACGTCTGTGGGTGTGTATGTGTGTGGACATCTGTGTGTGTGTGTGTGTGTGTGTGGACATCTGTGGATGTGTGTGGACGTTTGTGTGGACATCTGTGGGTGTGTATGTGGATGTCTGTGGATGAGTGTGGATGTCTGTGGGTGTGTGTGTGTGTGTGGACATCTGTGTGTGTGTGGACATCTGTGGATGTCTGTGGACATCTGTGTGTGTGTGTGTGTGTGTGTGTGGACATCTATGGATGTGTGTGGACATTTGTGTGGACATCTGTGGGTGTGTATGTAGATGTCTGTGGATGAGTGTGGACATCTGTGTGTGTGTGGACATCTGTGTGTGTGTGGACGTCTGTGTGTGGACATCTGTGTGTGTGTGTGTGGACGTCTGTGGATATGTGTGTGGACATCTGTGTGTGTGTGTGTGTGTGGACATCTGTGTGTGTGTGTGTGTGTGGACGTCTGTGGATTTGTGTGAACGTCTGTGGATGTGTGTGTGAACATCTGTGTGTGTGTGTGCGTGTGTGTGGACATCTGTGTGTGTGTGTGTGGACGTCTGTGGATTTGTGTGGACGTCTGTGGATGTGTGTGGACGTCTGTGTGTGTATGTGGACGTCTGTGGACCCCTGCGTCCTGGGTCTGTCTCTACTCCATCACTCAGTGGGTTGTGCTGCTGACTCATTCTGCAGTTTTAAGCTAAATAATAGCAGCAGTTCGTGCTGCATCTGTTGTCTGTTAATTAAAGTCATTTTCCTGGATGCCAGTGTATGTTCATACATGCAGGATGGAATCTGACCCCTTAACCCCCTTCGCATTCATTAGCGCAGACGAGAACAAGCTCATCACTGGCTCCGTACGCCGCCCAGCGAATGAATGTGTGTGTGTTTTTCTCCAAGACAGGTCGGAGACAGTGGAGAGACAGTAAATGACAGAGTCACGTGATGCAGCTACTGTATGAAACCTCAGATCTAATCAATAGGAGTGAGGAGGACGCCAGGCGCCAGCCAGAGGGTCACCACTCATCACTCAGGTCAGCGGCGAGCGCACACGAGCGTGCACGTACGCTCACACAACACACGTGCGCGGGGAGGGCACTGTACGGGGCACATTACTAGACAGGACTATGAGGCAGTAGAGGATGGGTCAGAGGGAGGTGGAAGCACATAGCAACAGAGGGGGGGCGGGATCGATGGCGGAGATTGAAGGAGCTCCGTAATACCAGAGGAGTCACGGATGTCCAGAACACGGCTAAGCAGGGCGAGGACGCGGGTCAGGAGGGTTAAAACAGCTGAGGCTGCAGGGACCAGCCGTCACAGACCACCAGCACAGATACTGCCCAGCAGGGGGGGGCAAACATAAGGTCCATGGGCCAAAACACGACCACCAGAGGATCCAAAACCAGACCAGTGAAGAATCCACAACCAGACCACCAGAGGGTCCAATCCAACCCCTAGGGTGACTATGGGAAAAACAAAAATTACACAGGAGATGGTAACAATCATTTTAGTCCAGGGGTCACATAAAAAATATTCTGGTCTGAAGTAAAAACAATGACAAGTACAAATGTTTGTATTTTAGTGCTAAAAAGTTAAACTCTATGAAAATGTTTACATTTATAAACTATTCCTCCATAAAAATGTGAATAATCTGAACAAATATGAACAACATGTAATGTATTAAACCCTTGTGCGGTCCTTCGGGTCAAAGTGACCCAGTGGTCCACAAATGTGCCTTTTCATACGTACTGTATGGTGCCATTGTTTACTACAGAAACAGTCAGATATCCTTGGGGGGTGATGAGTCTTTAAGACCCGATCGTACGACACAGCCTGTGCGCCTTGTACAGAGGACCCCACTAGGTTTAATTTTTACAATATTTTGTTGAAGTTTCTCAAGTTTTTGTTCATTTCTTCTTCTGTTGTTAATGTTTGATTTGATAATATTTGTTGCTTTTGTTTTGGGTTTTTTTCATACATTTGTTTTCATGTTTTTCAACTTTTTGCTTATTTTTACATATGTTTTCCTTTTTATTCTCAAATGTACGAAATTACTAAATGTTTTGTCTATTTTAGTGCTAAAATAGATGAAAAATTAACATGTAACGATCGTTCCACAAACATGGAAGACAAATACGAACAAAAGGAAATGTCTGAATATAAATCAGGGTATTTGTACTAATATTACATACTAATATTTACAGATCCACTGTGATCTATCAGTTTTAATGTGCACATGAAAAAAAAAGGTTTGATTGTATTAAAATTGCAGTTAATTTTCTTAAGAAATTTCAGGTCCAATGGATGAAACTCAACAATTATTCTGAAGATATGAACTTATTAAAGGTGTTTCATGTCTGACGTTCAGACCAAAGTGACATCAGCAGTAAATCAGAAATAAAAACAACTGGCACATTTTTCTTTGTTTTATTGCAAAGGAGTAAAATGATGTTATGACAACTACCTTTTTAAAACTGTTAATAACATGAACAACTTGAAATGTTTTAGGACAAACCTGTGTAATTGTTGTAAATATTTTGCCTGTTTGTTGTATTTGTGGATCCGCTGTGATCCGTACGTTAGAACGATTGTGTGGAAATGATAAACTGAGGCAGAATCATCTTAAAATGACAATATTCTGAAGAAATGTCAGATTATATATGTTATTTAAAATGTTTTAACCCTTTAACCCCTAATGTGTCATTGCTGAGGCGTTCTGAATGGATGGTTTAGTTTAAAAAAAAAAATTCAGAAAAATAAAAAATTTTTTAAAGTGTTATTTTAGTGAGAATTTTGTTGATGGAACTGATGTGCAGGTGTCAAAAAAACAACAGATTTAGAAAAAGAAAAAGCCCAAACTAAAACTACTGGAAACAAATTTCAAAATATTTTTTCATGTTATTTTTTTTTTATTTTCTTAGTTTCTGTTGATGTTGTGACTTATTTTTTCAACGTTTTGTTTATTTATTTTATTATTTTTCTTCAATTGTGTTCTGTCTCTTACTTACTCTTACTTACTCTCTTACTTTGTTCATGTTACATATTATTTTGTTAGTTTAATATTCATTTTTGTTCATTTTGTTGCTTATTTTATCTTATTTATTTATTTATTTTTTACTGTGGAATTGCTCAAGTCTCAGGAGTTAAATGGTTAAATGATACATTGCAAATCCTCCTCCAAAAAAACTAGATAATTGATCTAATTTTAAGAGTTAATTTCTTATTTAAATGTTCATCCATCTGTAGACAGGCTTATTTCTGGATTTGATCATGCTGTATGGACAGATATTTCACTGGTTTGTCCTCAGATGTAGTGTCTTTATCTTGGTTTTCGACGCCTCCTTCTTCCAGTGCTGTTATTATTTCACTGGTCCCACCCACTGGGGGTCATCCAATGCCCCCTGAACTAAACTCAGTTTGACAACCCTGCTTTAGAGTAGAGCTGTGAGAAAATACCACTAGTGAAATATGTTGTGATATTTCATTTTGCAATACTGTAACAATATTAAAAATTAATGTGTTAATATTTTTCGGTATTTATTATTCCAAGTCAGTTTGTCTGTTTGTCTGTCAGTCAGCAGGATTACGCAAAACACTTTGTAACATATTCTCCATTTTCCATCCAGAATTCAGGATCTGTTCCAGATCACCACCAAAATTTAATAATTTGTTCCTTGTGATATTTCCAACACATCCTGAAAATGCTATCAAAATCTGTTAAGAATGAAGAAAAAAAACTATATGAATTGGATGATTTGTTTTGTTGAAATATATTTTCAAGATGTATGTTTGTTTCCAACATTGGTATCCTAGCTTTTTTTCATATCCAGGATGGGATGGGTGGGGGTCGCCATGATGGGGGGGGTGTTGTATGTGTTTTAAATTTGCTTTCTTCAATATCTTGTAATGTACTATACTGTTAACAGAATAAAGAAAATATTTAATCAAAAAAATAAATAGTAATAATACTTCAGAACCTTTTGCGTAATCCTGCCAGACAGACAGACAGACAGACAGACTTGAATCTAATACCTCCTTGGCACACCCCTCTTCATTCGGAGGTAGGGAGGTCTGCCTTGGCGGAGGTTTGCTTTTCTAATTCAAATTGCAAACATGATGGAGGTTCATCTTTGTTTTTTTTTCATTTGTTTTTTTGTTTATGAAAGTCTTATTTTTATAGTAGTAGTTAAACTGTAATCTCTGTAAAACATAATTTAAAGTATTTATTTTGTGTGTGTGTGTGTGTGTGTGTGTGTGTGTGTTTTGCACTGTTAAAGCCACATGTTTTAACTTTATCCAAATCCTGCACTTGAAGTTTTTACAGAAGGAAGTTTCTGTGATAAATCATTTGATCCTTTTCTGATCAAATAAAAATGTGTTTAGTAATTTGAGAGGAACCTTGGACATCTGACATGAATCTAAAGTAGTGGACATGCTTGTTCTGTCCTGTGCAGAAGTCTCATTCTATAATTTGTGGAATTGATATTTGTCTCTGTGGCTTTCTGCCAAGAATTTTGATGAATATGATGTGCAAATTAACATGTCTCTGTGGCTCAGCTTTTGATTTATACCTGATTAATTAATATAAAGTGAACCTGTGTTGACCTGGTCTGTTATCTTCACTGTTATATTTTTTCTATTTGTTCCATGTAAAAATATCTAATAAGAATAATTTATAAAAAGTATACATATGTGTATTAGGGCAAAATTAACATATTAACACTTTTATCTATATTAATTCATCAGCATCATGATTAATGTGATTTAAAAATGTTACGCAATTAAATGGAACAGTTGTTTACAGTACTTTAAAGTTCTTTTGTTGAAAATGTTGAAGGCATTGAATAAACATTGTTAATTCAATATATTTTGCATATTTGAATAATTTTTTTTTGTTTTTTAGAAGAGTTTTTTAATATGTTTTGAATTTGTCATCACTTTTTTGTGAATTTTACTGGATTTTAGCATGTTTTGTATATTTTTTCCCTCTGCATATTTGTAGTACTTAATGTATTTTACAATGTATGTACAACAAAGTGTTTTAATCACGATTAATCAAAATTAATTCAAAGCCACACTGTCATTAATCTGATGTTTTTTTAATCATTTGACAGCACTAAAAAGTGTTTAGTATTCATGGTGCAATTAAAAATGTCTAGGAAATAGTATTTACAAAAAAAAAGAAGAAACAAAACCTTAACAGTATTGTGATATATTATGTATTATAATCCCAGGATTGTGATTTATATTGTATTGAGCAGATTATTGCCAATACACACTCCTGGTTTAGATGCAATGGACAAATTTAAAGGTTTTCTTATACAACAAAAAACAGGCAGCTTTTAGTAACTTTTTCAACAGGAGACAAGCTGCTAAGCTGTGGGAGCTGAACTGAAAGTGGGGCAGAAAAGAAACAGCCGAGTGTGTGTTTTTGTGCGTTTGCGTGGGCATGTTGTATGCACGGTAGCTCTGCAGTGGAGACACCGACGGGGAGATGGACTAGGCCTGGTGGCATTTAGCCCTCTTCTATAATGACACTGAGAGCTGGGAAGGAGACACAGGCACTGTTACTGAATTATTGAAGGTGCACGGTGAGGTATAAATCTGCCATAGTGATGCCACACTCCTGTAACACACACATGCACACGTGCACAGGCGCAGACATGCACGTCCACGAAGGCCAACGACACACAGTGAGGCTGGCGTGACGACTGCAGGCTTTGACTCGCTGACCTTGAGGTTGTTAAAACAAGCTCTCCGTCAGCTTTTCTGCAAAATATGTTTACCTCGTGAGGGAGAAACAGAGAGACAGAGTAAAGGTGTGTGTGTGTGTGTGTCTGTGTGCTGACATTGCCGGAATAAACACAGTGACTCCATCAATTCTTCCGGATTGTGAGGCAAAATAAAAAGAAGACAGTGCAGAAGGAGACATAAAGTGAGTCCCAACCTGGAGTCGCCGTTACCTACCGCACACAGGCATCCAGTGGCAGGAAACACATCCACATCCACCTCCTGTGACTGCACACAAACACTCCGGCAGGCGCACACACACACACACAGATTAAAACCCAACAGTTGTATATATGTACCTGCAGCCAGTGCAGCCTGGAAACCGTACATCAACCACCAATTACTGATGTTTATCTCTTAAATAAAAAGAGAGCGAGTGCGGCTACATGCATGATGACAACTCTATATGTGATCATTCTCTTTCTTCCTTCCAGCAGAGAGATTTTCACCACCTGCACTAACACATTTTTATTTCTATTATTATTTCTGTATCTCTGTACAGATATGGGTGTGTGTGCGTGTGTGTGTGTATGTGGGGAGGGGGTTCTCAGTTCAACCACCTCCCATCTCGACCAAATGAAACAGTTTCCTCCTAAAGAACATGTACTGTATGTGGAAACAGAACACTGGTGCATCTATGTTTGTTTGTGTGTGTGTGTGTGTGTAGATGCATATTAGTGCATGTATGTCTATATATGTAGGGGAGGGGGGGGTTTGTGTGACGATAAGTGGGCACGTGTATTCTGCCTGAGCTGTGTAGCCGAGGGGGGCACCTCTTCTTATTAACATCATCAGTCTGCATCATTACGAGGCTGCCTGGTTTGGGCAGCAGGTGCTATGAGAGTGCCAGGGTTACAAACGACCATGGGATCGCTTTTGGAACACACACACACACACACACACACACACTGACACCATACACACCACCAGACTCCTAAGCACCCCCCCCTCCTTAAATCCCCAAAAGGGATGTGGGGTGTCTGTGTCTATCTGTTATCCAGTGGCTTGGCGCAGTGTGTCTGGCCAGGTTTTCACTGGGGGGGACGGACTCCATCCATTCTGATGACAACGGGCCGGCGGTCGGCGGCGACAGAGGCTGGGATGGCGGCGCTCAGAGCCGGGGAGGGTCCGCAAGTCAACCCAAAACAACAACAGTACGGGGCCCTGGTTGCAACACACTAGAACAAGTACAGGACATGACGGCGACACAAGCGAACCCACAGGTAACACACACACACACACACACACACACATACACACACACACACACACACAGTGACAAAAATGGGACAAACTCCACATGGAACAGAAAGATTCCATAAACAGAGTCCAGCAGCTTCCAGAGGCTGCGCTCATCTGTTACAGATGTTACAAATACACTGAAACAAAGGCAACATCAGCTGATTCTACAGCTCATCTTTACAGACCAACAACAGTACAGACCAGTGTGGATGTAAAAAAAATATATAAAACAGACAAGTGTGTAAAAAATACAACAGATGAATGGTACAAAATAAATTAAATAAATAAACCCCCCAATGAATAAAACACAAATGTGTTGTGTGTAAAAACAAAAAAATAAGTATAATAGTGGTGGAGGACAGAGACCCCCCCCCCCTCTCTCTCATTTTCATATCTGAACTCGTGTTTGTTTGCCCTGGGTTCAAACCATCACATCTCTGGTTGTATTTGTTCTATCAAGATCAAATAAAAAAGTGGCAGTCTTTCACATGCACATTTTTGGATGCTTTTAGTGATTCTGATGTAACGATGTGATGAATAGGTCATGTGATGTAGTCTCGGGGCCATGACGGTGGAGCCCGAAGGGTTAAAGGTCACATGAGAAACATGCAGAAAAACTTTAGAAACAAAGTCCAAACTTTTTCACTGACTGTATGTGGAACACGTGTTCTGAAAATGAACTAAAGCCACTTTGTGAAAAGTAATGGTTTTTTTTGACACATAAATAATCAGCTCATTGAACCCCCCCCCCCCCCCCCCCCGCCAAATATTAATGTGTTGAATCAGAATGCCCTTAATCGCTCTGTATCATCATTTGAATCGTATTCTATCACATCATGAGGAACTACACATGTATCTTTAGGGGTGTCAAACTCATTTTAGTTCAGTTCCACATTCAGCCCAGTATGATCTGAAAAGGACCAGAACAGTGAAAAGAGACAAATTACATTATGATAATTTTTACATCTATAATGTTTCCCTCAAAATGTGAATAACATGAACAACTTAAGGAAAAACAAGTACAATATTAACAATTTTCTGCCTCAGTCTATCAGTTTGTCATTTGCACATGTGCAGAACAACTGACATTTCAATTACAAATACACTAAACATTTACTAACAGGCAGAGTATTTGCACAATTACTTAACTCTCTTCAGATATTTCATATTTGTTCAGGTATTTATTCAGGTTTTTGTAAAAAGATGGTTTGTTAATAGAAAGATTTTCATGTAATTTGACTTTTTTTCTTTAAACTCTGCAGTTTTCATTATTTATAGGTAATTATGATCATATTTTATTGCTCTGATCCAACTGAGATCTAATTGTTATGTATGTAGAACCTGAACAAAAATCATTTTTACTTACACCGTTCATGTCTTCATTGTTATTCATCCTACAGGCCAGATTGGACGCTTTGGCGGGCCAGATTTGGCCACTGGGCCTTATGTTTGACACTTGTGGTATATAGGATCGTAGACTCTGTATGTGCATAGTATCCGCCATACGTCCCAGATTCCACCCCTCATGTCTGCACTTGTACGTCACATTCATGTGTCCACATGTAGATACTTGTATTAGTGTTTTTTGCATTATCAGATTCAGGTTACGTTGGTATGGGTGTAACGGGTTCAGTTTTTTTGCAGCAATGTGGGTCTGTTGAGGACAATTGTTGTGATTATAATTACACAAAATCTATTATTTGTATTTTAATTTGTTTTTGGTTAATATCTGACAGGTTGGTCAGTATGTGGGACCTCTTAGTTTGAGTCCGTTCCAAGCATGCACTTTATAGTGCGACACCGGCATTTTCGTCCCTATTGTTCCAGATCTTTATAGGGAAGGTAAGCGGCCTTGTAGTCGGGGAAAATTCCAGTTTTGGCTTCTATAAACCATATTTGGGTGAATTGGCTACTTCAAAGTTTCATATGGATGTGCCATTAGGTCTGTGTCGGGGCGTGCTTTGAGGCGTCCACTGACTGGAGGAAGTTATTTTCTGTCTGTCAGGAGCCTATAATAAAAGGAGACTGCCTCCAATGGTGTAGGTGCGGGTCTGATTTAAAAAAAGAAGCACACACAACGCAGAGTTAGACACCACCGGTTACATGGGGGTCACCATAGGTTTTGTTTTGTTTGGGGGTTTTTTTAGGGTGGGGAGGGGGGGTTGTAGTTTGCGTCACAGAATCTTGTGTGGTAAAACATGAATTCTTCTCTTGTGCTTCTGAAGAAACACAATAAAAAAGTGATGAAAAACAACAATCTGAGGAGTCAATGAGCAGAGTTTACATATTGACAGATGGACATGTACACCGTGGAGTTAAAGCTGATAAAATGCCCTGCGTTGTTATGGCGTGTAACCAGAGAATGGTAAGAAAAGCCATATGAATGGGCCTGCCCTGTTTCTCAGGCGCCTCCATGGCACCACCCATGACACCAAAGATGTGTCAAAGACAACAGACACTCAATACACAGCCCAGCGCCGCGCTGCGACCCTACCTAGAGCTATGGATTATGGAGCCGCCGCGCATTCATTTAAGACGTACACATTGATCTGGCATTGACAAACCATTTCATATTAGCCAGGGTTTGCTCTTTACAGCATCAAGGGCAATCAGATGCACTGCACTGCATGGGCTATATTTAACCTCCTATCAATCCACACATGATACACTCAAAGTCACGCCGCTTTAATCACTCACCACAGGGTCACATTCAAACAAACCTGGACATTTCAATCCACAGAGAACAAAAAAAAAAACCTTAAAAAAAAAAAAAAAAAAAAAAAAAACCTGCTTCTGAAATACCACTGTTAAATAACAGGATTAAACTTCATTCAGAGTTGACCCTTTGTGGCTTTAGTAGATATCGTCAAACTAGGGCTGTCAAAATTAACACATTAATGCAGATTAATTCATCATTAGGGGGGTTAACAAAATATCGGTTGTGAAATATATCATATTTCATTGCATAATACTGTATATTAAAAAGTACTGTCAACCGCATGCCACTTTTTTTTATCATCTCCTGTTTCACTTCTATTGATAACGCAGTTGCTTCTTTTCATTCACACCCGGAATCACTTTCTTTGGGCTCATGATGAAAAACAAATACGTACTGTAATAAAGTTTCAATGACCACACTGGGAAAAACTCAGGAAACAACAGTAACTCTGTGATGAATGAGGGTCAAAGGGTCACGAAAAGCATCGTAGGTAGCTCCCTCATAGCCAATGGGATGCTATGTGCCGTACGTATACATGACATATTTACATAGATTATGTATATATGTATGTCTTGGGGGTTTCGTTTCGTAAATGGAATTTTCGTTTGTATTCAGAGACGAAAAATTGAGGTACATATTTTTCATTACTTGGATTATTCGTTAGCTGGGTCTTTCGTAAGTAGAGGTATCACTGTATGTATGTTTATGTCTAAGTTTCTAGGTGGTTTGTTGGGTTCTGTATCGTCTGCTCAGTTCTGTATAAAAACAACAGTTCGTATTGTCTTGACATATTTTTGTACTATGGCTGTAAAAAAAAAAAATCTTAATAAAAATAACTTTGAAACCTTGAACTTTGACTGAAGCGGTCAAATCAGTCGCGTTGGTTGCAGAATGCTCCAGTATTTCACACAAATGTCCAATTCCAACTCAAACAGATACGAGTTTGAATAAATCAACATTAGAGGTGCATTGATTTGACTGCAATTCAATAAATAAATAAATAAACTGAGGAGGGTGAGGATCTACGATAGAAAATGATAAATAAATAACAGATTCACAACAGGACAAAACTATATTTGGTTGTGTAATGTTCATGCTGCTGCAGAAATTAATGTGTGTGGTTAGTTAGTGCTGTTAATTGGGCGTGCAAAATTAAAATGTTAGCGTCTAATGCAGAGGAGGCCCTGCAGCAGCGTTTGACCTAACAGAGCGTGTTTCTTCTCTCTCTGCTTCAAGTGTCTCCAAAACTAATAAAAAACCCCCTCACAAATCCCCCCATGAAGCCCTCCATATGAACTGTCACATTAATAACATTGCACTCGTATTCAAATTTTCTGTCGAAAAGCTAAAGAAAGATTGAATGCCCCGCCGTCGCGCGGCCAAAGATTGAAGACGTGTCTCATTGACATTGTTAAAAGTTTATGAAAATATATGAATTCTCAAACGTGGCGGGCCGCCGTGCAGCTCCACTCCCAACACTTCTGTTAGAGACTACGGCTTTTAATCAAAATGATTGAATACCACAAGTTTGGATTCAGGGATTCTAATAGAGGACGGATAAAGTGTCACGGTCCAGAAGTAGAAAAACCACACGGGATCACACATGCATGCATAAAAACCTTTCTATATTTTGCTTTTTTCTTTTTTTCCTGGCGTATTTTTCATGGGTAGACACCTGCTTTTGTGTCTCTGAGTGGAAATGTGTGATGGCTGTCATGGACGGTGGGCTACCGTTGCCTTTTCACTCTCATCCGCTGACGTTCTGGAGCCTGTATAAAGGTGTTCCCAGGGCCCATGGGCCTGATGAACCCCACCAGCACAGGTGCCACATGCTAATCTGTGCATGTTAACCCTTCAATGCACCTTGGATCATATATCAAGGTTCCTACAGGTTCAACTTGGCATGTTTTAAGAGCTTTTTAACCCTTAGACTTACAGATACTCTCTATTAAAATGTATTGAACTATGTTAACACCATTTATTGTAGCGTTATCCAGTGTATTTTGCAGTGTCTTAATAAAATCAGGTATTTCCCTGTATTTAATTCACTGATGATTTAGATGTAAATAAAAAAAACTAATAATATCCAATTGTAATTCTATCAAAAACAGAGAAAAACTGTTCCACCTTCCACTTTCCAACTTTTACTCAAAGTGCTTTACATAGTCCTCACATTCACCCATTCCCACACACAAACACTTACGCACCAGTAGGTGGCTGCTGCCAAACCTACTGGGAGCAATTTAGGGTTTGGTGTCAACTTTTTCAACAAAATATAACATTAACTGAACATAAACTGCATCCATCAATGGCCATTGGATCAATAAGAATGGATGAATTTAAAAACTTTGAAAGACTTTTTTAAGGTATTAACACAATTTTGTAAATTAAAGACTTTTAACACGTTTTCAGACACTGTGAGAACTTTGACATACGACACAAACTCATTAAAGGCTGTTCTCTCTCTTTTTTTTTTTTTTTTTACAACTGAAACTGGGTTTCACTTATGTTCATGGAAAACAAATACTGATATCCAGCCCATAATAACTGCTATTAGCCATTGTCATAGGGGCCCCAGTTTCACTGCTGTGCCCGAGGGCCCCGTGATGCTGTTCAGACGGCCCTGGTGGGACCCAGGAAAGAGACATATGGCAGTGCATTCACACACACACACACACAGTACACTGACATATGTACATGTACTATGTGCCAAACATACATTAGCAGCTGCTGGCAGCATCACATGCACAGAACCACAGAGTGACAGGATGACCGGCCATAACTGTGTGTGTGTGCGTGTGTGTGTGTGTGTGTGTGTGTGTGTGTGTGTGTGTGTGGTCAGTCGTGGTGTTGGCAGCTCAGGTTGAACAGGAAACTCTGTCCAAAGGGCTCTGAGCCGATACTGCGCAAAAACAGAAAAAGTCAACTCCACTGAGGATAAGACACACACACACACACACACACACACACACACACACACACAGTACACAACAGCAGAAACATACAGGTTTAAGATCAACTACTGTATTATCCACATTTGGGCCATTTTTTCTGTTTCAGACACAAAAACACACTTTGTTAATTCCTCCTGCTGACTGGAATGCACCTTTCACTGGGTAGCACTGGACCCTTTGGCAAACCAGACTGGACCCTTCAGTGGATTGAATTGGACCCTTTACAGGTTTGAAATGGACCCTTCAGCGGACTGGATTAGACCTTTCAGTGGGCTGGATTGGATATTTTGGCAGACCGGATTGGACCCTTCAACAGACTACGTTGGATGCTCACTGGGCTGCACTGGAACATTCGGTGGGCCGCTTTTGGGACTACGTGTTTGCCCCCCCTCCCTGGTTTAGTCCGTTTTAATTAAAGAAGCGTTCAGCCTCCTGTCTTCTTCAAATAATGTTTTTCTTGCCTGATTGGCTGCTGCCTGTGTCTTCACGTGGAAGGTGTGTTGTCAATGTGTGAGTTCCCAGAATGCCGTGAGAAGCAGGTGGTGTTTTTCTGTCACTCCAGGAGGCTCCTCAAACAAAGAGCTTTAAGTATCATCTTATCTATCTATCCCTGTTGTGCCGTCGCCAACATCTGGATGGAGGACAGGTAGTCTGCATGTGTACAGGGTGGTGGTGTCACTGGGGGTGGGGTGTGTGTGTGTGTGTGTGGTGGTGGTGGTGGTGGTGGGGGGGGGGGGGGGTCTGCACCTGTTTAGGTGAGAACAGAGGAACTGATGACACATTCAGACCCTTATGATCTGAAGTGGATCAGAACCAGGACCATAAGAACAGAATAAATAATAAACAGTAGTCCTTTTTCTATCATTCATCTGTGTTAAACTTCATCTATATCACTGGTCTACAAGTAAAGTAGCCTGTGATATGAATATTCTGGAGACGATCCATAGAGGTGGGATCAACGGCTGTCTGTCCAACTGCTCTGCATGTTATAGGCCAGAGCTATGACCAATCGTCAATGTGACATATACAGAGTGACAAAAACAAGTCTAAAGTAGTGTCTATTTTGTTGTTTTAACATCCTATAGGCTAGGCTAATAAATGCTAACACACCGCTAACAGTGGTGGAAAAATATCTAACCAGGTCCGTTTACATGCTGCTTATCCGACCACAGACTGTATATAAGTTTGTACTTCTTCTGTCATGCAACCCTGTCGTCATTGTGCTAAGTCCACCTAACAGTCTCGCTACACAGATCAGCGATTGGATCAGTTAACTGGAACTGGTCCTGGCGGAGGCTCTATAGAGTGTGGCTACACCAACGATTCAGGCAAAAAATATTTTTTGCCACAAGAGGCAGTCTAGTTTATGAGGCTACAAGTAAAAATACTTCTGGAATAAAACTAATAAAATATTACCATATATGTGTGTGTTACTGATAAAGAAAACTCAAGTCTTAAATGCTGGTTGGTTCAAGTTTCCAAGGTAAGTCTGGGGTCAAAATGTGAAATTCCTAAAATAAACAAAATAATAATTTTTTGTCCAAAGGAATATTGATCTCAGATCAACAAGATTTACTTCAAAACACTGTCTGCACATTATGATCCATTCACTTCACAGGTTCTTTCTAGTGGAATATTTACTAATTCATTGTAGACATGTACATAAACCACCATATATGTGGAATAATACACCATCATATGTATTAAAAATATGAGCTAAATAGCACTAAAGTCTTTTGTTTTCTGATTCATCTGATTCAAATATGTAAGATTTAACACATTTAACGTTTGAAGCAGGTACTTTCAGTGTATTTCCTAAATGTATTCATAATGTAATGTATGTATAATGTGTGTTTGTCCATTCAGTTCAAATATGCTGCCTAGTTTATTCTGAAGTCATTCTATGAACAGTTGTTACATAAATATCTATTGTGTTGAATCCAAATGCTCCTTACCCCTCTATCTAAAACTATATTCTGAAATACTGTGGTTCCCTGGTGTGTTCACACATACACACACGTTTAGCTTCAACTTTCTTCTTTTAACATCCCTTAACATCTGTTTGTTTTTTTGTTCATGTGATTCTAGTTCACAGGTGTCAAACGTACAGCCCTGGTGCCAAATCTGGCCCGCCAAAGGATCCAACCCGACCCATGGGATGAATTTGTGAAATATAAATATGACACTGACTATATTATCAATCAATGGTGTCAAAATAATTTTAATTCAAGCTCCACATTCAGATTAATATGATCTTGAGTGGGTCAGACTAGTAAAATACTATTATAATAACCTATAAATAATGACAACTACAAACGTTCTCTTTGCTTTCGTGAAAAAAAAGGGAAATTACATGATAATATTTACATTAACATGGTATTATTTTACAAAAAATGTGAATAACCTCAAAGAAATATGAACAACTTGTAATGTAAGTGCAATTTTACCAATATTCTGCCAATTACTAAAAGCTTTGTGCATTTTTGAGAGTAATTGAAGTTGAAATGCACATGTGTGAATGACGAAGTTATAAAATGAGGCAGAATACTGGTAAAATTGCACTTGTTTTTCTTAAGACATTCTAAATTCATATTATTCAGATTTGTAAGGAAACTTCATAAATGTAAATATTGTCATAATATAATTTGACTTTTTTCACTGTTATTATTTTACTGGTCCTGCCCACTTGAGGTCATGTTAAGGGGAATATGGCCCTTGAATTAAAATGACTTTGACACCCCTGCTCTAGTTGAACTTAAAGGTCTTTCTGTCCCAGTTTTGGCATCGTCCAGCTGCTCACTGATCAGCTGTTAAAACTACAAGATAAGACAATAAAGGAACATGTCCGTGGCAGGAACCATCTGATTGGACTAAAGTCAAGTTTAAAACGGACACTTTTATATGTATTTTTTTTAACATGTTTGTTGTTATTTCTGGATTTATTGTTGTTTATGGTTTTCATTTTATATGCACGTACGTATCAGATATAGTTATTTTGGGGATTTTTGTTAGAAAAGTTGATACAGTAAAAAGAGGTGGGATTTTATAAGTGTTAACTTCCACCCACTCCTTTTGAACTTGCTTGCATTGTTTGTTTTTTTTACTGTATTTTTTTTTTCTCTTTTCCATTATTTAAAGTTCAAACAAATCATATTTTTACAAAGTTACATTTGAGTCGAGGGTGAGACCAAGACATTTCAATCGATGTCCAAACTAAAGCTCCTCCCCTTTTAGTGAAACATTTAAACTTGACCTCACTTTGAAAACACGGTATATTACATACAATTTGTTTTATTAAATAATTATTAAATGTTTTTTTTGACTGAATTTTAAGTAAATGTCCAAGTTTAAGCTCCTCCCCTTTTAGTGAAATATTTAAACTTGACCTCACTTTGAAAATACCTTACATTTAAATATTATGAAATAAAACCTCAGAAGTATTCCATATATGATGACGTCTGTAAATAGTGACCGACCAGTACAGATTTTTTTTTTCAAATAAAAGCCTTAGCCAATGACCAATTCAGGTCACTGATATTTCTTAGTTCATAATTAGACCAGATGCTGATCTTTTTTTCTGTATCAAATGATAACAAGTGTTAGAAAATCTCCTTTACTTACAAGTAGAAAATAGAAATTGTGACAGTTAATCTAATAAATATTACTACACCAAAAAATAAATAAATACATTTCTTGACCCGTTTTAGTGAAATATTTAAACTTTTAGGCACTTTGGAAACATGTTTAATTACATAATATTTATTTCATTAATTTATTTTTGTCGAATTCAAGGTAAAATAAATTGGTTGTTGTACAAGAAGAACCTACGTAACAAACAAACAAAAAAATATATATAAATAAAACCAAAACAAATCAACACAATATAAGCGACCCCGCACGTTAACGAGTTCCAGGCAATGTATCTCCAATTATATACTATTAAATAAAACTGCACAAATATTCCATGAATAAAGATCCGTCAATACATGGAACCTGTTTAAAGCAAGAAATGACAAAAGCACAGAAATGGGACTGTGGCTTATTTTCATACACAGACACTTTGAGCAGAACAAAAACAACTGATGGGGAGGGGGGTATGTGTTTAAGTCCATCGGTGATGAGTGAGGGACGGTGTAAACTCTGCTACTGACAGGTAGGGTATACACTGAGCCCCCCCCCCACCCCACCCCCACAGTGAAGGATGGGCTGAGCTGCAGTCAAATCCATCCACATCAAAGCTCCAGGCCTCGACTCTAAAGAGGCTCAGGAGTCACAGCTATCATTCTCCTCCTCTACCCCCACCACCACCACCCACCCCCTTGATTCGCCCTTTCATTATCTCCATGGCAAGAAGAGAGAGAAAAGGGAGGGAAAAACAGAAGAAGAGGAGAGTGGAGAGGTCTGAAGAGGTTTTCAAATCCAGTGAAGCCTGTCACATTACAAAAACATGTCGCTTTAAACTAAATGTGAAATATCAGTAATTGAAGCCATAAATCCACTGTTGTGTTTCCCCTCACCCCATCACCCCCCTTCCTTGCTCTCTCTCTCTCTCTCTTTTTTTGTGTGAGGGTGCTTTTTGATGAGCGGTAAATTGGAAATTATTTGGTGTTGTAATGCCGCTCTGAAACGTCTTCCATTACCATGCGTCACTCAGCGCTGACAGTGAAATTACTCAACTGTCAATCGGGGTATCAAAAGAGGTGGGTGGGGGTGGGGGGAGGGGGGTGTACAAGGAGGTTGAGATTGATCAATAAAGAGAGGATGACGGAGGAGTGTGTGTGTGTGTGTGTGTGTGTGTGGGGGGGGGGGGTCATCATAATAGTTGTATTGTGACTGAATAAATCAAAGCTGTTGTGGAGTTGATCTGTTATCTGTGACTATCACCACCTCAGTGTGTTTGTGTGTGTGTGTATATGTGTGTGTGTGTGTGTGTGTGTGTGTGTGTGTGTGTGTGTGTGTGTGTGTGCGTCACTGCTACAGACGCATTCTCACAGGGGCAACAACAAATTAACCATAATTGCAGATAAGGGAAAAAAAATGTATAGCATCAAGCAAATGGAATAATGTGTTTGTATGGTGATAATTTGGGGTCTGACCGTGGATCCTGATACTGAGCTCACATGGGCTCGTGCTGCGTCTGCGAGGCCACAGCTGTGTTTTTCTTACGATGTACCACTACGTTTCTACAGATATGGCTGCGAATAACCCGCTGCATAAAGCTGTACTTCCAGCTGGTGGACGCAGACAACAAAAACACCCGCCGACGGAGCGTCAAACTGTCCCACTTTACTGTGATTCCAGTTCAAATCGAAACTTTAACCTTTTCCAACTCTTTTTTTTTTTTTTTTTACTTAATTTTACACTTACATAAGCATCTACCTAGAGGTATAGAAGCACACAAACACAATACAACTCTGTATATATTTTTCCACTCCTGTATATTCTGTATAGTGTGAATAGCATATAGTCTTATTTTCTTTTTCTGTGTTTGTTTACTCTACATATATTATTTATTATCTATGTGTTTCTTCTCTTTGCTGTCCCTCTATTGTATTGTCTATTGTATCACTGGCTACTGTGACATGTGAATTTCCCCGATGTGGGATCAATAAAGTCTATCTTATCTTATCTTACACAACAAACCTACAGACGTTATTAAACAGCATTTATTTATTTATTTGCAGAGATGATTTGTTTTAGTATCACAGGAGGAAAAACATAAAACAAGTTTTTATTTTAAACAGCAAAAGGTTCAGACTAAAGTCAAGTAAATGTGTGTTTCTGTTGCGGGGGTCAGGATGTGGAATTCTTTGACAATGGACAAGAAGTGAAGTAGAAATAGAGAAGAACAAAATGGAATGAAATCATTTTATTTAGAGATTTTGGATTTGTTTTATTTCCATTGACTGTCATGTAAACTGTTTATTGTAAAATTGTAAAAGCTGTAACAGCAACTTATCTGATGGAAGCACATGTTTTAAGACAGGGGAAGGGATTGTTCTAATATACAGTATATATATACATATATATATATATATATATATATATATATATATAAAAACAACTGTTGAAAAAACAGAAGTATGTAATGTCGGTTTTTCCATTAAATCAGAAACACTATGATTTGTTTATTATGGTGAGATAACACGAAAAGTCATTCTATAAACATGAATGTAAATTCAATCAATTCAAATTTCTCCCTCAATCTCCTATTAAATTAAAAATGACATTGTTTGTGGTATGTACAAACATACCGCACCTTATTTCTGTTAAAACTCTTTTTCTCTTGTTGTAACATCAACATCCAGTGTTTTAATTCACCTGACTGTAGTTATGAAAAAAGTCTTTCCATTGTAGTTTTGCATAACATATAATTTGTGCTACGCACAAAAAAGCATCTCCTGCGAGCGCAAAAACCTTTAATTAAAAAACAAGGGTCTTGTGCGCAAGTGATATCTGCACTATTTGAGGGTCAATGGAAAACCTATGACTATTGACAAGATATTCTGTTGTTATTTGCATAGCCCGGCCCACTGGAGTTTCCATTAGACTGAACGCGGAACCTGAGCTAAAATGTCTGCCGTTAACGGTTCAAGAATTACCGTCATCTACGCAGCGGCGGATGCAGACATTGGTGGTTTAAGAGAACAGGAGGCGATTGGCGGCTGTTAGTCGTGTTGTGTTTGCATTGTTGCTGCTGCAGTGTGTGTGTGTGTGTGTGTGTGTGTGTGTGTAATGACCGGTGTGTGCAGAGGTTGTGAGGTTTATACTGTAGGGAGTAAGAGAGAGAGGAGACTGAGAACTCCTTTATTGCTCAATGCTAAATTAATTGCACCAATTATTCACGGAGAGAGTTGTCTAGTGGCGGCCTTCGGGGGGCGAGGCCCTGACCGCTCTCCCTCATTTTTAATTGGCTGTCCTGTTGAATAATTGATTGGAGCAAATGTGAAATGGATGGGAAGGTCCAAGTGTCTTTCATCACAACGGGCCGGCCGCTTTGACAGCTGGCCACAAACAAATTCTGCCGCTGCACGCTGTAAACAAACGCCAAAGAGCCTTAAACCATCCGTACCGGACCGGACCCACCATGAGGACGGGGTTACCGCAGCAGACACCGCCCCCAGAACCGGACCACTGAGCCAGGTAAACTCTGTTTGCATCAGCTGATTATAGAAACAAGAGTAAAAATCCAGAAACAACCAGAGGGAAGGCAGCCCTTCATCTGCACGACTTCGACTAAAGACAAACATACACGACAACAGGCAAGTCCAGCACCATCCAGTAGGTTCTAAAACAGGTCCACAGTCAAGTAAGTCACATGGCGTGATGAAAATGGGTTACATCTACAAACGAACCTTTAAGAAACTGAAAACAACCTAAAGGAAAAGTTTATCCATTTATAATTTCCACATTTATTCCAACGTACGCATCACAGTGGATCTAAAAACACACAACACGTTAAGAACAGACTGAATAATAACAATTATACTTATGTTTGTTAAGACAGTTTAGGTTGGTTAAATTTTTGTGAAAAGACAGTTTGTAAATGTAAATATGTTAATATCATAAAACACTTTGTATTTATCACCCCTCACATGTTAGTATGAGAGTATTTACTGGTTCCGATCCACTTGAACTGGTCTGAATGTGGAACCTGAATCTCTTCACTGTCATTATTTTAGGATGGATCGGATCGTTTGGCCGGTTTTTGCTCACAGGCCTTATGTTTGACACTCCATTTGACATTACCTGTCATCTGGATATGATGTAAGAAAAACCAAGGTTTATGGGAAATGTAGTCTCCAGCCCGGCGACTATTCACACTATTAATCCTTCCTTAAATTCATTTTAATCACTTTACTTGAATTAATGCTCACGCTGCCCAACAAAGACACTGAATAATAATAATTTGTGCCTAATTTATAGATAAAATAATTCATCTGCTGCTCTTCTGCTGATGTGCTTTACATATTAAACGTCAAATATCACTAACAGTGTTCTTTAATTTAGAAATATAAATAAGTAAAATATAGGAATGCAATGAATGCATGAAATCAGTCTTTTTTCTTTTCTTTTCTTTTTTTTTTTTTACTCCTCTCGTTCACATACACGTTAGTTGGTATAGGTCTGTTTCACAAACACACACAAACCCCTTGGTAATCAAAGGCTATTAACTCTTGGTGCTTTCGCAACAAAACAGATGTAAGATTCATGAGTCCCTGCCCGTGACTGTTGTCTTTGCCACAGGCTAGTAAAGAAACAATTAGTGCAGAGCTGGCCTCACTGTCCGCCACAATCAATAGTCCCTGATGGTCTTCTAAGCCTATTGACCGAAGCCTGCTCCCCCCTCTGACCCCCCATCTGTAGCGGCTGACAGCAGCTTCACTCCACCTATTTGTGCCTCGGGAGAGGGTTACCGGGTTAAACAAGGCCCGATCCATGCAAACAAGCATTTCTTAATACTGTCTGTGTCCATTTGCATTTGGATGCAGAGACGGGCTGATGTAAAGGAGCCTTTAGTTTAACACCACAGCTGAGTAAAAAAACACCTGGCCAGAATGGTCAGTAGGTTCTGGTTCAGATGTCCTAAAATTCTGCAGGTTTCATCGGTAACTTCTGTTCTATCCTGTTGTCCAGAACATATTTGTCCAGTAGGAGTTTGTGTAGTTGGTGTTTGTCCAGTTGGAGTTTTTCCATTAAGTGTCTGCCCAGTGGGTGTTTGTCCAGTAGTAGTTTGTCCAGGTGTATGTCCAGTAGGTATATGTCCAGTAGGTATCTGTCCAGTAGGGCCACATGACACCTGGATGCATATATTTATGAAAACCATACGTATTTGGACGGAGAACTTTCAGAACCCACTGGACGTAGCCTTAGACACATGGACTTAAAGGCTGGTATCAAGGCTTGCACATGTGTACTGACCTAGGTCAGGGGTGTCAAATAAACCACCCACTAAAGGGTCCAATGTGACACACCGGATGAATATGTGAAATACAAAAATTACACTCAAGATATTAAATATAAATTGTTTTAGTTCAGGGGCCACATAAAGCCCTGTTCTGGTCTCAAGTCGATCGAACCATTAAAATGCGATCGATATTAACATATAAACTAGGCTTACGCCATCGGAACTGACGGCTAGGCCATGGTGTGACGCATCCCCAGGTCATGACCTTTTATTTGGACTTAATTTAAAGCGAATCAGACAAATAGTTCCAGAGATATGAACAAGAGTGTTTAGTGATTTTAAACTTTTGAACACCCCCTTGTAGGCAATCTAGAAATGGTAAATCAAAATCAAACCACTTCTTCCTCTCCATAACATTCATTGATATGAAAAAAAGGAAGGAATTTCTACACCCAATATTTTTCAAGTTAACGTGTTCTTCTTCATTTTATTTTTTGCAGCTTATGGTGCATTACCGCCACCTTCTGTTCTGGAGTGTGGGTCAGAAGTACAACCATACTATAACCCTTAAAAAAACAAACCAAAAAAAAAAACCTCCTAATAACTTGAACTCTATTCAACACCCCAATTTCCCAACTTATCGTGTCAACACGAAGGATGTCAGGCGAGAACAGTCGATCCCGAAAATGTATTTAGGGATATAATAAAGACGTGACTTTTTTTTCTCCTTTCTTTTAGAGTAAAAAAAGAAATAAAAAATGAAAATCCTTTTTTTTTCACAAAACATGTAAAGAACCTGAAATGCCTTCATATAAATCAGTGTAACTGCTCAAATATTCAGCCTGTTTTTAAATATGTGTTTGTAGATCCACTGGGATGTGTAAAACAGAACGATGATGCTGACATAATAAACCAAGGCAGATTATTAATATTACACTTACGTTTCTTCAGAAACTTCAGGTTGTTGATGTTTTGCAGATGTTTTAAAAAACAGTCTGTCGAAATAAACCTTTCCATCATGTCCTGTTATTACTTTACTGTTTTGATAATATACTTGGATACCTCAGACCCAGAAGGAGCAGAACATCCGTCCTTTCTCCATGACCTTTGTGAACCCTGGTACCTCTTACAGGGGTCCACTGTGGAACTGGGTTAGACAGTCTGACAACATGAGCCTCTGTAGAAACTCTGAACAGTCTGGAATAATTCTTAAAACTGGAAACTTTTGGCCAACAACACTAATTACAACTTAATGCTACTCAAACACAAACTTATAATTGTTATAAAATTTAGCATAAAAAAACCAAACAAACCTCGACAATATGTGGGGTTGTGCTAAGAACACATTCTTATGTTCACCTGTGTGTTTGAAGGCAGTGTGTGTCTTCATGTGTGTGTGTGTGTGTTTTGCCGGTTGACTTACACACACCATCTTGTACCAATCATCTCACTTAACAGCAGCTTTAGTGGCACCGAGGCAATCTGCTGATGTCGGAGTAATTGTCTGAGTTTGTGTTTGTGTCCTGACAAAACCCTACTTCTTTCTTGCGTGTAGAACATCTGGAGCGGTCCTCCTCACTGCTCCCTGGCCTGCTGTGATGAGCCTCCTCTGAACGCGACTCCTGAAGAGGAGGAGGAGGACGCCAGTGAAGATGGAGGAGGTGGGAAAGGTTGAGGCAGAGGAAGGCAAGCAGCTGGAAGGATGAAGGGGAGGCAGCGGCGAACAGGTGTCACTCCCACTGACGGGCTGCCACAGTGGCCCCCATCCGGACCCCCACCCCCCCACCCCACCTGTCTGCCCACGCAGGCTGGGGGGGGTGGATGCGGTTAAGAGAGCGCCCATCCTTCGCCCGCTCCTCACCCCACGCCCACCTTCCTCCTCCTCCTCAGATGGTCCAGAGTCTCCGCTCAATCTGCCTCCGCTTTGCAGATTGACGTCCAAACACGCACACATGCGCTCGTTAGCAAACAAACGGACGCACATATTCACATATTCATAAGTGTCTGACCACGAGAACACACACAAACAGAGGAGGACAACATTTGTACGCACACACACACACACACACACACACAAACAAACACACACACCTTTTCTCTGCTGTGCTGTTCCTCTGCTTTACTCACTTTCAGGTCAAATGTGGTCATTTGTCAGAATGATGAACAATTATTTTTGCTCATTTTAAGATGTTAATCTCGGCTGTTTGTTTAAAATCGCTAGTGAAACCGACATCCATAACCAACAGGGAGAACACCACGACTACACGTCAGGTTTATTGCTTTTTTAATCATTGTGATTATTCTATCTCAATCATTCTGATAATTCATAAAAGATTGTCAATTGATAGGAGGCACAGGATGCACACAGAAACGACACCATTTCAACGTAGTGAAAGTTGTGGATTTAAAAGAGTTAAAATAAAATAAGACTGAGAATAAAGAAGTGGTATGAACAGGATACATTTAAGAGGTTTTTTTTAGACCTTTTAAGACACATAAAACATAATTTAATGCCCATTTCACAGTGTATTTAATGACCATCTATCTATCTATCTATCTATCTATCTATATATATATATATATATATATATATATTTACCCCAACACTTCAAATCACGTTGTTCTGAGTTGAACTAATGCTGGGTTCAAGATGGGAAGTTTCTGAAGTCTAAATGGGTAAAATGCATTGGTAGGTCTGTCCAAGTTAGAGGTCCTTGTTGGAAAATTGGTCCAGATCGAAATACCGTGACCTCACTGCAAACTACAATGTAACGTCAACACAATGGTGGTGCAAAATTCACAATGAAATTAAAAAAAAAAAAAAACAACAACTTTACAATATATAATTAGCTCATCCATCATTTGCCTCTTCCATCTGGTTTGTGTTTATGAGAACACTGTTCTGTCCACCGTCCAAACGCCTCTGCACTAACAAACAACATAGAAGCTCAGATCTGTGATCTCCATGTTTGTTGCTTACGTTCATCGTGGATCACCTGGAATAGTACGAGGTTGATGGAGGTACTGAGATATTACTGAAACATATTTGACCTCCCAGTACTCTGGAATGGAGCACAACATCTGCACATGTGTAGGACTGAATGTTCTGCCATTATTTCTGCAGTTGTCAGGAACAGTTTCCAAATTTTTATATAAATTGTCAAGTTGGAACAGGGGTAACCCAATTGACTAATGTTGCTGTTTTTACACAGCCAACACCTATATGGAAACTCAACTGAAGACCTACAATATCACATGTAATACCTTTAAAGACTTTTTAAGGTATATTAAATGTAGATTTGTACATTTAAAACTTCAGACTTTTTAACACTCCTGTACATAAGAACCCTGTTTAAAGAATAAACTAATAGAATACAACATGTACATGTCAGTTTATTTACATCAGTAATGGTTATGAGGTGAAGGATGGAACTGAACCCCCTGACACTTCCCTACGTTAACCTGTCAATCAATCAATCAAACAATCGGCAATCATCATTAGTCCATCTGTATTCCATCATTGGAGCCGTTAACAGCATCGTCACCCTTGTCACTTTACCCCGGTGACATCACAGACCTGAGGAGGTGCAGGTGTATGTATCCAACACCCCCTACCTTTCTGCCCTCATCCCTCCTTCACTTCCCTCCCTCCGTTGCCGTGGCGAGGAGGGCAGTAATTACTCTGGTGTCAGCGTTGCTGGGTGCGACTCCTCCCCCAGCAAGGGGCGGCGGGCATCCATAACCCATCGTCCTGCCATGGGGTAAACGCCGGGCCATCCATCACGCACCCACTTGACAAATACCTTCCATAATAGAAGTTTATTTTTATGGGAGGCTGAATCAAGGACTTTCCCATGCATACAAAAACGTGTCAGAATTATTTATGGCTTGTGCTGAGACGCACAATATGTCATATCAAAGTCCCATCCCGCTTCCCGGCGCCGCTGGAAGCTGCCGGCGCTTGGCCTGTCGATATCTGCGCTCGCTATCAATAATGTGGAACACCGCCACGATAAGCCCGAGGATTCGGAGGTCATACTCCATGTACACACACGCACACGTATGCAGACCGCGCACGCACACACACACACGCACACACACACACACACACACACACCCCGACAGGGACACGCACAAACCAAACATGATGACATACACGAATGTGCTCTCGAATGCATATCAAATACAGCCATTTACTGGAGCACATACATATACACACACACACACACACACACACACACACACACTCTCTGAACAGAACAGACGGATGATGTGTAGGAGCATTTAGTTTAACACCAAGCTTTGACTCAAATCCTTAAACAGTGTGAATCAAACACAACACACAGAGAAAATATGTATGTGTGTGTGTGTGTGTGTGTGTGTGGGTGGGTGGGTGCGTGTGTGTATCAGCTGTTGAACTGTTGGTTCATCTATCAGTGTTTGTGTCGACGAGGGGCTTCGACAAGTTCATGGAAAAGCAACAAAGCTGTGACATAGTTTAAATGGCCTGGTCCTAAACTGGGCTTGTTTTCACCAGTTTTTATTCCTGTTTAATTCAGAATAAAGGTGAATTCTGCTTTAGCATGACCATGTAAAGACTTAAATACAGCTGAAAGTTAAATTTCATTCAAAATAAAGCCACTTTAATTCTTAATTTCCCACTTATTCCCTTCATTTCCGCACATGCTCCTCGTCTTGTCCTGTGGCTTTGATGAACAAATTCAGCGCTGATGGGATTTGTTGTTCCTTCAGACGATCACAATGAATTGAGTACATTGATTTGGTTGAGCTACGGTTTCAGAAATATTACAAAAATAAAGGAAAAACAAAAAAAAAAAATCACATGTAGTATCTGGTTTTCCATGTTAGTTTAAACAATGGGATGGGGTGTGGGATGAATGTTATTCTTGTATGATGTACGTTTTTTTTTTTCAGTGTTCAACAATAAAAAATATGTCTTCAGTTCTACACACAGACTCAAAGGCTGAAAACAACACTTGCACATTTCTGTATTGACACATATCAGGGGTGTCAATTCCATGGAGTGTGATTCCATGATTATGTGTGTGTGTGTGGTGGGGGGGCTGATAGCATGAATGTCAGAGCAGAAGTGAAAGTGAAACTGACAGGCTTTACTATTCCTCTAACTCTCCAGGCAGCACACACACACACACACACACACACACACACACACACACACACACACGTTTCCATGTGTCATGAGGACCAAGTTTGTAATCATCACTTTTAGGTAAAGTAGATAAATGTATTTGTCTTTTATTTATTTATTACCTCCACCAAGGAGGTTATGTTTTTGCCAGTTTGTCTGTCTGTCTGTTAATTAGCAAGACAACTGAAAACATTATGGACGGAACTTGATGAAAATTCCATGACCTGTTGGAGGTATCACAAGGAACAAATCATTAGATTTATGTGATGATCTGGAAGTGATCCTGAATTCTGGATCACTTTGAAATTTTACATAAATTGAGAATAAATTCCTTGACACCCCCAACGTGTCATGAAATTTTTATCAAGAACCGTCCATAACGTTTTGAGTTATCTTGCTAACTAACAGACAGACAGAGAGACAGTCAGAGTGCTTTTGTAGTTTATTTGTTTATTTATATTCATTTATTTTGAGGTTTTATTCATTTATGTATTATTTATTTGTCTTATTTATTATTTTTAATTATTAATTTTATTTAATTATTTCATCCGTATGACACTGAAAAGTAAATTTTGTGTCAACCCCCAATCTGTTTGACTGTTCGCACTAGTACTATACAGCTGTTACTGTATATACTCCTGAGTATTTTTTCATATCGCAATATACATCGCAGGGTTAAAAAAAAAAAAAAAAAAAGTAATTTTTTTTCTAGTATCGTGCAGCCTTAATTAAAATTTCACTTATTTTCAATCATAAAAACCCTATTTCGAACCGACGTGGACCAGACCAGTAAAATACTATCCATAGTCATTGATAAATAACCTCAAATCCCAACGACAGACTCCCACATGTGCCGACAGTCCCACATGAACTGCAACCAAAACAAACGTCAACATTTATTTCCTCTACCTCCACTTCCTTCCCAAAAGAACTAAACAATTACCAAAACAAAGATGTTGAGGGGGCTGCAGTGGAGCTGCCGTGGACCGCCAATCACAGCCCGTCAGTCAAACTCAGACGCCAAGGTCAGACTCAAAACTAAACGAGTCGGAGAGAGGAGGGAACCTGCTGCGTGTAAAACTGTGTATGTATGTTTGAGGTGCGATAGAATCATCTCAGACAGTACCAGGGCGAATCTTGAAGGAAAAAAGAACAACATAACAACTTAAAGGAAATCCCTCCACTGCAACCGGCGAATCTGAGAGCTGTCAATCAATGTGAGTGGCAACCCCTTTCGCCCAGAGAAACGGCAATAAATTGGGTTTCCTGATAAGGCCCAGGCATCACCAGCACAACGTCTGCTGGCCCAAAAAAAAAAAAAAAAAAAAAAACAGGAAAAATGAGCTGCTTTTCCGTAGGCCACTTGAGCACTGTCAGTCAACATGAGTGACAGGCTCACATGTCGCCAGTGGAGAGAGCAATGAAGGGAAAAAATAGATTAATGTACAGAAGAAGGAGCGCAGAGAGGAGGAGAAGAGAGACGGCATTAAGCCTGGCTGCAAGAAAACGAATAAATATGATAAATATGATAATTGAAATGATGAGATTTGGGTACTTGGTATTGGATTCCGCTATGTGCCCAAAGGGATTAGTCCTTCGTTCACTGTCATTTCCAGCCTCTGTCCGACACACAAACACAAACACTGAGCGCCTAAAACACACACAAAACATGCATTTAAGGCTAACACAGTAGTTGTAGCAGCTGAGTTCAACCATGCAACATCCACAGCCTCTTACTGTCACGTCCGTCCACAATGAACGTGAAGAGAATTTAAGATAAGTAGACATTTTAAGTGTAAAAATAGAAATAGCAGTTTCTCCCCCCGAGTGCTTTATAGACCTAGTGGACCACCAGGCCTTCCTAGCCCCCCCCCCCCCCGCCAGGCTAAGCATCACTTTGAAATTTTACATTACGGTAAATGGAAAATACATTTCAAAGTGATCCAGGACACAGGATCTCTTCCAGAATATCACCAAAATCTAATCATTTGTTCCCTGTGACACCCCAAACACAGGAGTGTCACAATGGTGATGGTTTCCTCGCACTATCCAAAGACATGCACTGATAGGGCAGGTCTCCCTTGAAAAAGAGATCATTGATCTCAATGGGACACAACTGGGTAAATAAAGGTTAAATAAAAAAATAAAATGTCACGAAATTTTCGTCAAGATCCGTCCATAACATTTTGAGTTATCTTGCTAACTAACAGACAGACAGACAGACATAACTTCCTTGGTGGACCTCTCTTCATTTGGTGGGGGGAGGTCTGCCTTGGCGGAGGTTTGCACTCTCAGAATGCTTTTCTAGTTTATTTATTTATTTAATTTAAAGAAATGTTGCAACTAGTGATACTAACCTTAATGTTAACTTAGATATTAATAATGTAATCTCTGGCTCAGCTCTGGATATAGATTTAAATATCTGTACAATAAAATGTAATTGTTTTCTGTTAAATAAATCATAATCAAGCCTGAATATGACAAATCTTTATGCCACTTGTCTCACTTTGTGGATTCTGTCATTGATATTTATTTATTTATTTGTTTGTTTGATTATTATTTCTTTTTTACTCATTTATTTATTCATTATTTAAGGTGAATAAGGTGCATCTGTGAGCAGTTGGTCCAAGTATCGTTAATAAATGTACAATAACACATAATATATATAATTTCATATTTCTCTTCAACTATTTAATTATTATTATTATTTTTTTATTTTTACAAAAACATGGTGGGCCACTGATTGGCTTCACTAGCCGCCCTACCACCAGGGTTATCAACATTTCTGGGTCAAACCCTAAAGTAAAATCATTTAAGTCATGAGGTGGAGGTTAAACCCCCCCCCCCCCCCAAATGTAGACATATATTATGAAGCAGGTTTGAAAGCAACTTGGGTTGAGTTGAAAAAGAAATACTTATTTGTTGCTTTTCCATGGGATATATGCACAATACTGAAGAATCAGAAGTGTGATATGTGGGTTTTTCCATTAAATCACAAATGTGATGATGTGTTTATTTATTATTGTGAGATGACACATGAATATGGAGAAGATAATTCCTTATTATTATTCTCATAAAAAAATTGTTCATTTTATTGATTAATTAAGACTCTTTTCTTGATTTTGTTGCTTTTCTGAATTTCACTTTAGTTTGATTATGTTTTAAACTTATTGTTTTGTATGTTTGTTTGTTTTTAATATTCATTTCAGTTAATTTCTTATTGATTATAATCCATCCACTGTCACTGATCCGACTGCTTAGGTTTTACCGGGGAATCAATGTTGTAGAAGATGCCTGTGTTTCCATGGTAACAACTGATGCACTCATTATTTTGTTCAGTTTTATTTTTTGTCCGTTTTATAATTTGTTTTTGTCTGTTATTTTTTTTTTTGGCTTGTTGACTTGAGGTACACATTATTTTGTTGATTTATGTTTAATTTTTAGTCATGTTTACTAATTTTGGCATTTTTCTTCATTGTCTTATTTAATTTATTAAGTTTTTACTGCAATTTAGTTAACTTTTTTTTTTTTTACTTTTTTTCCCCCCAACTTATTTATTATTTTGTAATTTTTCTTATACACTTTTGTCCATTTTACTTCTTATTTAATATAAACACCGTGTGTCCATCCACTGTCACTGATCCAACTCCAATGGTTTTACAGGGGAATCAATGTTGTAAAAAATTTCTACGGTAACTACGGACCCTCTGAACTTATAAATATGGTCATATCTGATGATTATGAAAAGA
The DNA here is from genome assembly GCA_020466265.1 of Siphamia tubifer. Lineage (NCBI taxonomy): Eukaryota > Metazoa > Chordata > Actinopteri > Kurtiformes > Apogonidae > Siphamia > Siphamia tubifer. The sequence goes on along the minus strand of CM035798.1, from coordinate 49,056,246 downwards.
TAAAGAACTGTATTTACACTAATTACTGACATGGTTTAATGAGATGAGTGAATTAATAATTACTTAACTTTTTATATCAGCAAATTATTTTATTTTGCAGGATGTTTGAGTACTTTGGGTTTAATCTTAACGGGTATTTCAATGGCATTTATTTACCACTTATTTTTTTGTTTTTCCTGTAATCTGGAGGGGGTACGTGCCAAGGGAGGGAGATTTGTTCTACTTGTTTGTTAGAATTTTGTATGTAAAAAAAAAAAAAAAAAGAACATCAAAAACCAACAAACATAAGGTTAAAAAAAATAATGGTTAAATTAAACAAACACTATTATTATAAATGTACATATATGTGCAGTGTTTGGGTAATTGTGTTGACCGTGTCAGAGATAAATAGTATGGAACATGTACCAAAGTGCCAGAGATAAATACTGTTAAATGTTGTTGTATGTGTAAAACTCTGAGGCGGCAGGAGGTGATAAACGTAAAAGTAGCCGTCTACAAACCCACCGGCAAAGTAAAAAAATAAAAAAATAAAAAAATAAGGCAAGGGAAAAAAAAAAAAAAAAACTGCGTCGGGAGCAGCGGGAGAACTTTGTCCTGTGAAGACAGAAGATGTATGGCTCAGAGGCGATAGTAGCAACAGTAAATGATTACCTTTTTACAAACTGGGCCTTTGTAATAAAATGCGTAGGGGGGAGTATTATCAATTCAGCCGCCTGGTGAAGATAGCATTTGTGAAGCCACGGCGAGGCTGATCCCTATCTGGAGAGGAGGCTGAATCTGTATTCTACAGGAGGGAGAGAGAGGCGCCCAGACCTGTGTGTGTGTGTGTGTGTGTGTGTGTGTTTGACTGAAAAAGACATCGCTTAGGCCTGAAACGCCTGCAGGCCCAGCACTGACACCACACACATCTACGCCCCTACACATGCACAAACACACACACATGCACCAAAAAACATACACATGTACCTAAACACGCTCATGCACCACAACACACACACACCTATGACCCTACACGTGCACCAAAACATTCATGTAAAAAAACATCTTTTATTCTGCTAATTTTGCCAATTTTCAAAATCAATCTGACATTTCATCTATCTATGTATCTATCTATCTATGTATCTATGTATCTATCTATCTATCTATCTATCTATCTATCTATCTATCTATCTATCTATCTATCTATCTATCTATCTATCTATCATTCATTCATTAGTACTCATGATGATTTTTGTCCATTTTCTTTATCAATTGTGTTTCATTCGGTTATCTTTTTGCTAATTCTGCAGCACAATTTTCTTAGTTTTTATTTATTTTGGTGGTTGTGTTTGTCCATGTCCCTTTACTTCCTCAATGTTTACTCTTTTTTTAATTTAATTTCATTAATTATCTATCTATCCTTCTATGTTTATTGCACTATCGACCCATCTATCTATCCATGTTCATTTTCCACACATTTTGTCCTTTTTCTTCATCTATACTATTCTATCTTTATTCCACAGACTGGCCATAAGTTCAGGTTCCAGTTCAAAGTAAAATCAGCAGTATCACTGTCTCCATGATGGAAGTCACTGAACAAAACCAGGTCCAGTCCAACCATTAGTCCATTATTCTGACCACAGAGGAGGGACCTGAACTTATGTCAGTCTGTGGAATAGATAGAATAGTACAGCTAAAGAGATAAAAGAACAGAAATGAGCATTAAAATGAGGAAAGATAAAAAAAAAAATTATTTTTTTTTTAAAAAGCAGCAATGGATTGGATTTCTTGATTGTAATTCTTGATGTTACAACTTACTCATAATCGGATAAAACACACAGTTTACACATGTTTCTTTGTGCACATTTGCAGACTCACATGCACACAGATCTGTCTTGGTGCACATATTTGGACAGTTTCCTGTAAGACGCAGATAAAGTTGGGTGTGTTGGCTGTTTGTGCATCCTCCGACAGCATGCGTGTGGATCCGTCGAGCTTAGATCGGCGCTCAGATGCTGACAGACACTGACAGATGACACCGACACACTCTCAAACAACACACTCACACACTTGTCTGATAGAGTCGAGACAACACAAAGAGACAACAGACAGACCGTTGAACAGATATGGAGACAGATAGCACGAGCCGAGCCGCCGGCACCGAGTCGCATCAGTCACCACCGACACACACCCGCAGTAAGACATCTGAACACACACACGGTGTCATCCCGAACAGAAGCACAAACAGGCCCCTGAAGGGGTTAAACATACGGACGGACGGGGTTGGAGACGCACCAGTGCTTCCACACACATCCACACACACTAGGGGTGTAACATGACCTCAAATCAATATCATGATAAATTGGGCAGTTTTACCTCAATAACAATAAACGTACGATAAATCGGTGTGTGTGTGTCGGCTGAACACAGTTCGGTTGGGGAAGGGGCCACACGTTTTGGGCTGTAACTGTGTGCATCAGTTTCATTCTACAGGTACGTCTTGTTATCTGAACACGCTTTATCCTCACTAGGGTCACAGGGGTCACTGGCGGCCTAACACAGCTACAATGGGTGAAGGCGGGGTACACCCTGTATGAGTCACCAGTTCATCGCAGGGTTGGAGAACATCCAAACTCCACACATAAAGGTCTGGTGTGGGAATCAAACCAGGGTCCTTCTTAGTGTGAAGTATGAGTGCTAACCACTGCACCACCATGGCTATCTATCTATCTATCTATCTATCTATCTATCTATCTATCTATCTATCTATCTATCTATCTATCTATCTATCTATCTATCTATCTATCTATCCATCACTCATGATGATTTTTGTCCATTTTCTTTATCAATTGTGTTTCATCCTGTTAATTTTTCGCTAATACTGCAGCACAATTTTCTTTGTTTTTATTTATTTTGGTGCTTGTGTTTGTCCATTTTCCTTTACTTTCTCAATGTTTACCCATTTTTTACATTTCACTTTATTCATTATCTATCTATCCATCTATGTTTATTGCACTATCCCTGACAAATAAATACATTAAATTAATATGTATTATTTAATTTTTTTTTAATTTTGTCTTTTGTTCATGTTTTTACTCATTTTGATACTTCTATTGGATTAATGTTTGTAAACTTATTGTCATTTTCATCCATTCATCCATCCATCCATCCTTTCAGTGAGTAGTAGAAAACCGAACGTGCCTCTTCTGCAGAAACACTAAACTTTTCTCCACTCTCCATCCTCCTTTTTTCTCTTTTCTCCCTTTTTTCACAGGTGTCAGAAGACATTTCATGGCCTGTGCATATGTGTGAATTTGCCACACCCCCTTTGGTGCTAATTTACCCTTTTAGGTTTAATCTCCCTGTGAGTGGCTTTCCTCGCCCTTTAATTAGGCTATGGGGAGTCGACACCAACACTAAACACACACGCTTCCAGTGCAACACACACACACTCCATGGTTTTGCTGTGAACATACGTACGCACACATCTATACGTAGACACGTCCACTGCGGGTGCGGCTTTCAGACAGTCCTGATCAGGCCTCGGCGGGCCTCCTCCACACTCCGACTCCCCTCAGCTGCACCAGTCACCCCAACAGGAAGCTCAGCCGGAGTGTGAGAGGACAGAAGGAGCTCACTACTTTGTTCTTTTCCATTCCACTTTTCAACTTAAAGCCGCATTAAGCCCATCCTGGCATACCCCAAGCGGCAGCCGCAGATGCATGCTGGGAGTTTTCTAAGTTTACAGACTTCGCCGTTCGCACATTCTCTACCAAGTCGATGATGTTGATGACCTGAACTCACTGAGCCAGAAGAACGTGGAGAGAAAATACCTGAAATGGAGTTTGTGTCAGTTCAGTTTTAACCCTTTGAAGACGAGTGTGTCACTGGCGCTGCATTTTTTTTGTGATTGATTGATATATATATTTTTTGGTGCCAATAGTGATATTTTTTCCCTAACATCAGCTTTAGCCAATGACCAATACAAGCTGACAATATTTCTAAGTCAATATTCGGAACAAATACTGATTTTTTTTTTCTCTGTGAAATTATAAATGTCAGGAAATCTTCTTTGCTTACAATTAGAAAATAAAAAAATTATTTTCATGTATTTCTTTTTCAGGGACAGTGCAATACACATAGAAAAAGCAATCTGGATCAGCATCAGCATTAAGCTAATTCACAACCCTCGTCCCTGGGTGGGCTGACAGTTGTGACCGTTAACCTAATAAATACACTGTTCTACAATTTTTTTTAGAAAGTATCTGTTTCAGAAATTAAATGCGCAAAATCTTACATACTTTAATAAGATGAATCTGACGTTTTCTCACATTCTTCACTCATCTTTGATAAAATATAGTGCTTTTTTGGCCACTCAAAGCTCTTCACATTAGTGACTCATTATTCATTCACTCTCACATGCACCCTCTGGTGGTGGTAGACTCCATATGTAGCCACAGTTGCCCTGGGGCAGACTGACAGAAGCGTGGCAGCCGTTTTGGCGCCTACGGCCCCTCTGACCACTACCAAACATTCGTACACCAGTGTGAGTGGCACTGGAGGAAGTGTCTTGCCCAAGGACACAACAGACCTACTAGGACAGAGTGGGATTTGAACCACCAACCCTGCAGTTACCAACTCTGCTCGACCAACTGTTGGCCGCCCCAAATAATTATCTCATATAAATATCTGTACATTTGTATATGTGTAAATCTCTCTACAGATGTCTCCAGAGCATATATAAATGTAGTGTATGTGTTTGAATCAGATAATGGATGTTCTTGTTCGTGAAATGACCGGCTAAGTCTACAAATAGACACAACATGAACCAATCAACCGAAGAGGCAAAAAGAACCAGAAGAACATGGACACAATGATTGAACTAAACTAAACTGAAATGCCTGAGCACATGTAGATAATGTTTCATTATGTACATTTACAGTTGTTTGTCATGAGAAAGATGATAAAAAAATAGATGAGTTTTCTCTGCACTTTTAAGAATTTAGTACACATAATGATAATTATAATTTTCTGACATCTCGTCCCATCATCTGAACCCATTTTATCCTCATTAGGGTCATGGGGGTCACTGGGGGCCTAACCCAGCTACAATGGGTGAAGGTGTTGTACACCCCGTATGAGCATTTTCTGATGCTTTTATTGAAAAAACAAAAAACAAAAAACAAATATATCTAGGGCTGTTATAATGGTGGCAAATGAAAAGGTTGATAACGGTTATTGAGGCAGTAGCGGGGTGAGTTTTACCTAAAACTCTCCCCAATACGGTCCAAGTTTTTTCCACCTTTGTTGATGCGATCTGCTTGTTACACCGCCAACACAAAACCAAACACTATAGGGGAGTTTTTACAATAAAACACATACTGAGACTTTTCTACCTTCAGCAGTAGTGCTACAAATACCAGCGTTCACAGAGTCATTAAATGAGGACGTCTTTGCTGTCTGGATTGTCATCTTAATTAGCTGGCTCCTTCTCCATCTCAACACCGGCGTCTCTTTTAAAACATACCAACATAACACTGGAACTCTTCTCCACTTTCCAATCTTCTTGCTCTACAAACAGACCACAATTTTACCCAAACAAAACTGGGCAATAAAGAGGGAAATACAATAACAGCAGTAGTGATAGTGGCTTGTTATGTTGGAAATAAGAGGGCACTTAATTGGGGTCTGATAGTCTAATAGGCAGCCCCTCTGATTACCAACTCTGCACATTGGCTTAAATTAGCCCACTGATGAGCAGCCAGGGGATTCAATTATACTGAGGCAGGAATAAGGGCCCTAATAGGCCACTGTATCAGGAAACATGGGACTGGGCTGGGCTAAAACGCTGCTAATTGGTTGTTTAGCTGAGAAAGTTGAGGCTGTTGGTAATTAGAGACGTTTAGAGAGCCACCAAACACACGACACCTCGGCGGCGGAGGCAGACGACCCAAGCAAGGGCCCACGGCCAAGAGGGCAAAGGTCACAGAGGCGCGCTCAGATGTGCATGTCAGCCAATGAAGGTGGAGATCAGGGAAAACATGTTGGTAGTGGGAGATGTGAGGAGTCAGTGAAGGTCAGGAGGGTTGGAGGTGGGGCTAAAGGGGAAGATCTGCACCTTGGGCTTCAACACAAACTCAGTCTTTTCTTTAGTTAGATTGGTGCGTTTCTGTGGGAACACACTTTGGTCAATCACTGGTTTGTTAAGCTATTAGCTGTTTAGCCATTAGCCAGATATGCATAGCATGTTGGATTGGAGGGAGAATTGTGGAGGCGGTTTGATTGGCATCGGCTCTTGTCAGTGGTGGAATGTAACAAAATAGAAGTAGTTTGGTACTACACCTAAGTAAAAAAACATGTTATGTATCTGTACTTAATTTAAGTACATTTATGGAAGGGTCCTTTTTACTTTTACTTCACTATATTTTAGAATGGGGATCTGTACTTTTGATTGTATTACTTTTGAAGTTTTGTTTGATCTTCACAAACCCTGTAAGTAGAATTTTTCCCTGGATACTTTTATATTTATTATCTTTTTTTGCCCGTGTATCTGTACTTTTACTTAAAAAAAAGTCAGTACTTCATCCACCACTGAGTACTGTCTGGCCTGTCGGACACTGATTGGTCTAAAGTCTGAACTGATTGAAGTTTCTGTGGTTAAAGTCATAAAAGTAATGGTTTAGAATTTTCAGATTTAAGTTATGTTTTGATGTTTAACCTGATGAAGCTGAACCCAAATAAAAGAATTGATTATTCAGTCATTTTTGTGTATTTTGCTCAATACTACTGATATGATGGGGGTATAATTTAGCCTGGGGGGGGGGGGGGGGGGGGGGCTGAAGCAGTGAACAGACACTGACAAGCTCAAAGGAGGAAAGGAAAGGGAAAGGAGCATCTGAAACAAAAGGCAGTTTGTTGTGGCTGATGTGTGATAAATGCAGCCGGTTGGGAGAGTTTTCACGCTCATTGGAGCAGGTCATTATGCAGGGAATGCTGCTCCCTCTGCCCACACCGGCCTCTGATTGGCCCATAGAGACAGCAAGTTTCTCCCAAACTGTACACTGACGGACCTCCCAAAACACAAAGCACACAGAGGTGTCTCATAGGAAACGATGTCACTGTAACATATCAAACTGTAACAATGAATAAAGCTACAGTTGAAGACAGACCCAAGCGTTTTAAAGCACAAGAATGAACGAAGACACACTTAAGTGTTTTCCATAAGAGAGTAGAGTCATTACCACCAAGACTTTACATGTGTGTGTTCAGGTCACATTCATTCATGGTTTTGTTCTAATGCAGTCCTAATGAGGACAGAACCAAAACACACATGATATGTTTGTGGGATTTCTCAGGTATTTTTAAGTTCAAAAGTTGACTTATAAAGACCCAGTGTTTCTCTACATTTCACCTTTCTTAAGTGCTTTATCTCGACTTAATCATAATATTGTTGATAATATTATTATACTTACTATAATATTATATCATTATCAGGTATTTTCCTTCATTTAATTCACTTATGTAGATATTCATTTGAAAAAAAATTTAAATTCAGGGTTTTTAAATCAGAAACAAACAAAAAAACTAACTTTTTCAGCAAATCTGTCATGAATTGAACATAAACCTGGTGTGTCCATCCACTGCCATTGATCCAAATGGGTTTTACTGGTGAAACAATGTTGTAGAAGATACGGTTATTTCCACGGTAACTATGGAGCCTGTGAACATCCAAATATGGTCATATCTGATGACCATGAAGGTAAAGTAAAGTACTTTATTTGTCATTATAAACTGTACCAAGAAATTTGTCCTCTGTATTTAACCCATCTTTCTTTGATGCCATTGGGGCACCGGTAAGAAGCAGTGAGCAGCCATGAGCGGCACCTGGGAACCCATCTCCTGCTGTAGAGCCAGGCTAATGGTCAGAATCACCTGGCTGGAGGATTAGACCCTAACAAACATGTTTTTGGGTGATGGGGGAAACTGGAGCACATGGAGGAAACCCAACCAGACACAGAGAGAGAAACATGCAAACTCCACATAGAAAAGCCTGCATGGTCTGGGAAACGAAGTAGAAAATGCAAAACGAATGAAAAAATGAAGACCTGTATTTACACCAATTTTTGACATGGATCAACAGGGAGCATTTGGGAATTTAAGGGTTAAAAGAGGACATTTGTGTCTTTAAGGGTTAAAAGAGGACACTTGGGTTTTTAAGGGTTAAAAGAGGACACTTGGGTCTTTAAGGGTTAAAAGAGGACACTTGGGTTTTAAAGGGTTAAAGGTGGACATTTGGAACTTTAAGGGTTAATAATGTGCACTTCTCTTTACATTTCCTGTTTCTCATTAAGCCTGTAAATCAGTCAAATGCCAAACTCCACCCTGTGACAGCATCAGCAGAATGAACCCCCCTGTTAATCAGAGTTTACATTGTATGGAACAGAACGACTTTTTTCATTAATGCCTATCATGTGAAGGCAACATAAGGACGGTGACACAGAGACGCAGGTTCATCACTAACACTGACGACTTGATGTCCTATAGGTGTTTTTCAAAGAACTGTGATGCATTGTTTTTTTTTTTTCACATATTTTCCCACATAGAAACGTGTCACATATAACACATTGTTATTAGAAACAGATGTTGATTTTATCGCCGGTGTCTGCGGCTTCATTCACAGCGTCGACAGTGTCATATGCGTTGGGATGCCAGGACAAATTTGCATGACATACACACCTGTCCGCCGCCATCCAACATGCCGCCGTAACACAATACGCAAGTAAAACTCCTGAGAGTAATGTTTCATTACATGATGAACAGAAGGTGAAAGCTGCGGAAAGGGAGGAGGAAAGGGAGTGGAAGGGGGGTTGGGGAGGCACGCTGATGCATAACTTAAGTAAAAGCCATCGAAACCCAGATTTGTTTACAGATTTGTTTAATAAGGAAAAATATATGCAAACAAATGAATTTGCCTGTGGTTGTAACTGTGTATTAAGATCATCACTTACAAGGCCAGGTCTCCTCCAGCCCTCTACAGTAGCCATCCATCATGCATTATTAAGGAAAATACAATCTGCATAAAGCAGCAACAATGCCTTGAAGAACTTTATTTATTTATTTGTTTTATCTTTTTAGGCACAAAGCAGCACATCCAAGTACTCAGTCCCTGTTAGCTAATTACAAAGCATTTGATCTCTATGCCCCCAAGATGTGCAATTTGCAACCTTGGCTGAAAATTAGGCAAATATTTCACAATTAAAAATAGCAGAATGAAGACAGTGTGACGAAGCTAATGGCGACATGTTACCTGTGTGTGTGTGTGTGTGTGTGTGTGTGTGTGTGTATGCAGACAGGGATGGCAGACGGCTGATTTAAACAAAGCCACTGCCCTGCAACCACACATGACCTCGCTGGAGGGGAAGAGCAAAGACAAGAGGAAACGGAACATTTCCCAAAGCTGCACTAGTCATCGCGTACTTCCAGCATTTTAACTAGAAACCAAAGTTGCGGCGGAGGCTAATTTAGCCGAGTCACGGCCGTCGGAGGCACCTGTGGCTCCGCTTCTATCTGCGCTGACATCACACGTGGCAGCCAAGACAATTGTCATTACCGTTTTATTCAAATGTGTCCTATCAGCAGAATTCCTCCCTCACATATCCGGCCTGGATCCTTTTTTTTTTCTCTTTCCCCTTCTCCCCCCTCCACATTCTAATCATCATTCCCCTCCATCACTTGCTGGGTCTAATTCCCTCTCTGTGCTCATTGCAGAGGACCTGGGCTTTCATCCTGGAGAAGGGCTTTAATTCGAAGTGCGACGCTGAATAAAGAAGGGAAGGAACCGAGCGAAGGAAGAGAGTGATGTGGAAAGACAGAAGCGGCGGCGGAGACGTCGGGGTGTCAATCAATCGGGCGCGGGGGGCGGCTAGGGCCTGTGACGGGAGTGCGTTTGATCTGTGTCGTTCAAAGGGGGAACACGGGGAAGGGCCATCACAGAGCATTTGGCTCCGGCTGCCGGCCCCGACACAGACCAATCACAAGCAGGTTAATTCAACATCTACCTTCCAAATCTTTTTCCTCCGTCTCTTTCTTTTGGTCTGGTTCTGTCTACTTAGATGAAACACTGTTCCTTCTACTGCCTCCCCCCACGCCCCCAGTACTCCCCCCACCACCCCCACTCCCCGCTTTCTTCCCTTCACAAGTGCACTTTCCACGCTTCTCAAACCAACCACCGTCTGATTGGTTTCTTCTTGAGCAGGTGAAAAGTCATTTATTTTCTTGAGGAGATGTTATGTCATTTACATTCAACTACCATTTGACACCGTTATATATATATTTTTTACATTTATTTTCAAGAATAGAATAGACTTTATTGTCATTGCACGCTAGTTACAATGAAATTGCACTTTAGTGGGGCCAGCAGTAAACAAACAATGGCAATGAGAGTTTAAAAGAATATGATAAGATTAAAGGTTTTAAAAGATAAAGATTTAAAGGGGTTAAAAATTCCAGTTTAATTAAAAAGTGTAGTGTGCATGTTATGTTATCTTCAGTGTGATTGTATGAATCCTTGGGTGTTTGCTGTATGGATTAAGAATTAGCAGAGTAAAGTTATTGACTTTAATGTAAGGAAAAGGAACTGATTTTAATGTTCTTTTCTAGTTTGACGTACATTAGTTTACACAGATCCATGAATACATACTTGCAGTTGTTCAGCTGCTCAGTTACACAACAGCGTCGCAACACCTAAAAACATTTACATAACAGTCCCAGTGTCCCTGTACATCAGCATCTGTTCTATATGTGGATCAGAACTGGCTGAATGTGTGAGGTCCTCAGGTTCTGTTCTATGTTTCAGTCCAGTGGGCTGGAAGCAGATCAATCTAACTATAGAAGTGGGCGGGACTTTCACTGGAGGAGAACTCATGTGCCATTCGTGTGTTCTGGGAAGTATATATTTTCCAGTTGGGAAGTAATAATAATAATGGATTAGATTTCTACTGTGCTTTTCAAAGCACTTAACATTAGTGATCATTCACTCTCACATGGTCACTCTGGTTGTGTAGCCACAGTTGCCCTGGGACAGCTATTTCATTTCGTGCCTACGGTCCCTCTGACCAAACATTTATGTGTTTTTGTTGTTCACATGCTTTTATTGTTGTGGGCAAATTAAAGATGGTGGACCAGGCCTGTTATTTGACTAAACCAATTACAGACCGCATTGTTCATCAGCTGCAGCAGGAAGGTGAGTTATCAAAAGTCAAAAGGTGAATAATGCTGAATATTGCAAGTAGAGACTTTCCATCACAACATATTATTAAAGGACAAAGGTTTTTAATGTATTATAATGCACATCTTGGTAGCATACACCGCTGGCCATTCAAGTGTCTTGTACCGCTTACTGCCATGTTGAAAAGGTTCAAGGTCATCTCATCTCGGAAACCCATGGGGGGGGGGGTTCTATCAGTCATCAATAGGAGCTAGACTGATATGTGGAACCAGTTACATGTTCTAAACCATCAACATATGGACAAGTAAAACCAGAAAGTTTTGTCAAAGAAAGATGCTGACATTGGACATGTCACTTCCACAACAACCAATGGAACTAATGGAAAAACTAGGTTAAATAAATACCTATTAGTGCGCTGAACCGTGAGGAACCATAGGACCGAGATCTTGGACTTCATCATCGTTAGTACTGAGGGTGGAATGTGGGGAAAAAAAGGATGGGGGGAGTCTAAGTCCTGGTCCCCCAGCACCAATATTTCTTATATATTCACACATGTTGTATTTGTCCAGCAGTCACCACTAAAGTGTTTATGTGATTCTGGGCATAGCTACATGATTGTAAGGGTATTATATTCACATTTTGAAATATATCACAAAATATTGGTCTTGAGAACGTGTCATTTTCACTAGTCTGTTCATTGAGCAAAATTATATAATTACGAGAAACTGTAGTAGTAATTTAGTGTAATACCTGAAACACACACACACACCACTTCCTTTTAGAATACAATATATAATATAAACCTGAAAACTAAGATGTAAAATCTCAAATACAAACCAAAACATTCTTCAGTCGACAACAGGAAGAGTGTAAATATCTGAAAACTTTCAACGACGTGTGACTTTCCTTCTTTTGCTGAAACTGAACTGAAACACCAGCTTTGGTTCATAATGTATTCAATCATGGGTTAAAACGTCAGACAAAAAAGTCCACCAGCGTCCCTGCAGCTGAGCTCGGACATGCAAAAGGACAAATGTGGGTAAAGAATCTGAGGTGAATGAGTCAGGGGTCAGAGGTCAAAGACTATGGAGAACACAAGGTAACGCTGTGTGATTTAGGTGAAGTGAAGGGTAAAAGGCGGTGGAGAAAGGAGGGGGGGGGCAAAGCATTTCACAAACTCCAAACTTTTCAAGGTCAAAACCTGGAGATTTTCATGGACAATAAGAAATAAAGGCGAGCGCTGGCAGAATGTAAGCGCTCTCCAGTAATGCCGCCACCTGGCCTCTTTCCCATGATGCTCTCCTCCAACTCTAGTGCTTTTATGTAAGGTCAGAGGGATAACAGGATAAAGGCTGTCCTCCCTGCTCCTCTGAAGGACAAGCACTCTGGCGATTGGATTTGGTGGCCTTCAAGGACAAAGGGAGAACACGGAGACACAAAGGAACCAATAGAGAAGGAACAAGATTTCATCTGTCTCTGCGGCCTGAATGATTGGCAGCGATGGCTACACCAGCAATCTGGGAGAGAAGCTCTTTGTGGCCGTTTGCCCTCCATCAGCTTTGAATAGGAGAGCGCGATCTACGCACAAAAACGCACCCGAGGGTTTTAGAAGGTCTGACCTCGAGGGAATAATGGAGGCCGGGGCGCTTTCATTCACCACACCACGCTTCTGCGGTTAAAGGCGAGCGTGCGTTGGAGGATATTCTACTGGACTCTGACCCATCTGTCACATCCCATCGCCCTCTTACCTGCGTGAAGGTAGGCCAGGTCTGGGTTCTCGATGTCGGGGTGGTGCTCCTTCAGGTGGTTGCGGAACTCGCTGGGGGAGTTGGTGGCGTAGGAACATTTGGGACAGTTGTACATCTTCACTCCCTCATGTTTCCCCGTGTGCAGGATGTGTTTCCGGATGTTCTCGGCACAATTGGATCTAAAATAAAATAAATAAAATAAAAATAAATATTGAAAAAAAAAAAAAAAAAAAAAAAAAAAAAAAGTCATGAGGGAAAAAACAAGATAAATGGTTGGAGATGTTCCTAAGTTTTTTTTTGCTCTGACATTTTATTATGTTGCACACACATGCACACACACACACACACACACACACACACACACACACACACACACACTACAAATCTAAAACTGGGCTTCGGCGCTCAGGGAGAAGTTGTATTTGGACAAATTCTGGAATTGCCAGTTGCCTAAAACGCCTCTGAAACAGACCCACATCCGGTGAATGACTCACAGACAAGAGTACGACTCATTATTCGCATGCATCCATCGCTCTCGCTCTTAACTGTCGGATCCACTCCACGCCGTTTCCATGTTCCCTCACGTCTCCACAATGCATCACCGATATGTCTGAACACATCTGGGCTCTGGTATCTATACGATATAATTATGTGAAAGGTGCAGGATTAGGGCGGACCTGGGCGGATGTCGGTGGGGTGGGGGCGGGAGTGTGGGGCGGGGGTGTTCGGGGGTCTCCGGGCTGGTCAGATAGGCCGGACCGAGCTGTGAGCTACTGCAGGGTGGAGGATGTAATGATGTCAGCTCACAGAGTCACACACCAGCCTGTGCTGATTAATGACGCTGCCTGACCTGCTCCCAGGCTCTATCTAAACCTGCCCACGGACACACAACGGACACACACACATTACACGTCTCAGATAGAGCCACTGAATAGACATGAAAACACAAAAGAACCACACACACATAATGCATCATGCAAGCAGGCGTGTGCAGCGTGGACCAGGGCTTCAAACACACACAAACACACACCGTCGTGCGCTGATGGATGGGCCACTCGTGCTCAGTTTGGACCTGACATTCTCGGACAGTATAATACGCAATTACTCTCCCTTATCACCTTGGCCGGGACAATAAAGCCTCACAGTGCCATAGCTCACGCCAGCCAAGGAGAGAATTTGTTTTCACTTTTGCAGAGACGTTGCTCTCCATCATGGGCCCGAGTCCAGCCCGAGTCCAGCAGGGACTTAAAAACACACAACGGGCCCCCACTGGGTTCTGCTCAGTCTGGATGGAGATACTGGTGGACAATAAACTAACAGAGGTGGATGTCGAGCCTCATCCAGACACTAATTCGACACACGCGCTGACCTTCTGTGACTGAAGAACCATCAGAAATTAAACACATGACATTAAATATTAGAAAGAAAATTTAATTAGAGCTGCACAACATATTGTTTAAAAATCACAATGTACATGTGCGCATTAGTCACATCACAGGTTCTGCAATTATTTTATTTCAGTCTCTCTCTCTCTCTCTATATATATATATATATATATATATATATATATATATATATATATATATATATATATATATATATATATATATATATATATATATATATACACATATATATATACACATACATACACACATATATATCAAAGTTTTTATGCGAACACAGATGCAGAGTCTGCCATAATGCACGCTTGTGTCTCGAAATGAATTTTTGCTACCCGATTCAGCGACACATGTAAAACCACACATCACCAGCGGGGGCAATATGTAAGTGATGTAGTTGAATTGAACACATTATTCTATTAACAGAAGAAGACTGTGATTCATTGGAGTCTCCATCAGAAAAAATGAGTTACTGGAGCCAGCAGATCAAAAACAGACAGAAATATTGGAAATGTCTAGAATTCACAGACTGGAATACAGATTGGAATTCCTGGCCTGATTCTGTCTCTGCTGCAGTTCAAAGGTCAGATGCACCACCGCCTGTATGTGGCATGTGTGTTTTGATTCTAAATCCACATCGTTATGTATTCGAACATGTTGTGTGTTCACTGTGCTCTTAAACTGAAACAGGATATTCACTAATAAAAAGTGATAGAAAGTGAAAGAGTTCCCTCTAAGTGCTGCAAAATTATCTTTAGATAAATTTGGGCAGAAATCCAGTGTATTTCTACAACAAATAACTTGGAGGGGGTGGGGCCTCTGAAGTGTCTTTCTTTCTCTTTCTCTCCCTCCCTCCCCCCCTAGTCCAGTATTAATGGTCTATTATACCTCTGATAAAAATAAAAATAAGATTTTAAATAGGAAGAAAATAAATAATTTAGCAATTGAGTAACATGCATTTGACATAAAATCTCATCAGGTAAGCACTAATCCTTTTCTTCTCTGGGCTCCACATTCCAACTGTATTATCCAGCTTTGCTACAGTTTCACAATCCTCAGACTCAGTCATGCGATACTTTTATGTCAAATCTAATTTGTTACATTCAAGTCAGTGATGCCTCCTCGAAAACTGACCCATGGGTCACTTTTCTGTGGGGGTCACTTTCAAATCTGACCCCAGCCCTAAAATCCCAAACCATCCAGGTGTTCATCTGAACTCACCTCCTTGAACAGAAGTCTCTTCACCGGCCTCAGGTGGAAAATGAAAATAATGTGTGAAGAGATAAAATATCAAAATGAGGCAGATTTACAGAAGGTGATGATGCATAAATTGCAGAATCCTTGAAATTTACACAAAGCCTCAATCAGTTCCCCAGCTGAGTGGTCCCTATTATTGTGATAAGTTTGTTAGCATCCATCACTAACAGGTATAATAACAGGTTCACAGACAAATCAAGGCCGCATCTGTTGACTTCTCTGCATACAGTAACGAAAAGTGGACAGACTTAAGAATTTAAACTGTCACACGCTCATAAATTAACGCAAATCACCACACTAAAAATGCATTAAATACTAAAAGTGAACTGATTTCTTATTCGGAAATGGGAGCATAAATAGATAAAATTTTCAGCAGAGCTAAAAGGTTCTAAAGAGAGCGCGGGCGGATTCCTAGGGGGGCCATGCTATCTCTCAGATATGGTAATGGCGTAATTGTCATATTAAAACAACACAATGTGCGTTTAGGAGTCAGCAGGTGTCACAGTTAGTGAAAGCCCACACCAGCCCTCCTACTATACACTGTATTAATTAGTCCAACACTGTTTCAACTTCCTCCCCCATCCGTGCACTCGCCATGGGAACCAGCCATACTGATGCTCAACAGATACATCACCCCTTCTCCGCCGCCGAGTCGCTCCCCTTTATTTCATCCATTTCCATATTCCTCCTCCCAACCGCTGTATGATAATGGGAGAGGTGTAATTGAGAGGCGCTTCGTTAGAGGAGATTTAAATGTGTTTTTTTTTTCTTTGTCTGTGTTAAGAGTTGTGGAGGGAGGGGAGCTGTATTTGGATCGGTGGTGCCATTTGGATCCCACTCTGCCGAGGAGGCCCGATTATCATCATTAATGCTTCCCTCCCTCCCTCTTTTCTCCCTTCGCTTTACAAGGTCGCAAACCTTCCTGGCACTGACAGTAAGCGTGTCATCCTCAAAGCCGCCTTCGCCTCCAATTCAAACGGGGTTTTAACAGGTAGATTGAAACGCATTCAATAAACAATAATAGCCTCGGAAGGATGGGAACGTGGCGCCGGTAAGTGGCTACATATCAATTAGACCATTTAAAATGCCACAGTGACTTTAACCAGACAAAAAGGGGGAAAAACTCCTCATTTGGAACAATGGAAACCGTCCCTTAAACACAAAAGTAAAGAAGTTTTCCAGTTTGCATAAATAGCAGGAGAATACTCAAATAGACATCATTAATTGACAGCCCATGACTCCCAGTGCAATATCATTAGAATATTTTTTACCACTGTTCCCAACTATAATTATCCTCCTCTATTATCTGTGTGTGTCTGAATAGGAGATGAGTGGCATTTGATGGATCATTCACTCCCTGCTCATTTACATGTGCTGGAGAATCAGCCTTGATGGAGATAACATTGAACCACCGCTGTCGGGGTTTGCATCCACAACATGTGATGTGGATTCGGTTTCATGGTTCCACGGAGAAAAAGTACTTGGATCATGTAAAACAGACACAGAGTGTTTTGTCAAGAGACTGAAAACACATAAGATTGACTCTGAATCAGCTTTAGATTGAAGCTCCCACGGTCTGACTCTGGTGATGCGTTCAGGGACGCTGGAGACGGCAGCGTTTTAACACAGATTCAGATGTTAAAGCCAGGTTTTAAGTGGGGTCCTCATGGTGGTCTGGTGTCTTTGCACCGGTCTGAGGTCCTCGTGATGTTCTGAGGTACTCATGGAAGTCTGGGGTCCCCATGGTGGTCTGGGGTCCTTAGCTCCTTTCCTCAACCCACATTACTTTGCAAGTGAGGCGCTTCCCCAGCCCCTCCCCCCTCTACCCCTGGAGCCCCCAAATGTTAATTGAGCTTCTAATTTACAGTTTAATTTGCTTCTATCTGTGATGATCATGGAATATCAGAGCAGGAACAATGAAGCTTTTTCTATAGAACTGTTCTGGTGGTACAGTCTGGTGGGAAGCAGTTATATAAAAGAGTGTCTACACACAAGCACACACACACACACACACACACACACACACACACACACACACACACACACACACACACACACACACACACACACACACACACACACATATATATATATATATATATATATAAAGACAGCAACATGTGCCTGTGTGTGTTGTTTCACATTCCTTCTTTTTAGTTACAATACAATACAATACAATACTTTTTTATTTCTGTTTAATTTTTTTCACTGAATCCACATGGAACTGATCTTCTGTGGGTCGGACCCAAACTGTGAGTGAATTAAATTGATATTGATATTTGGAGTTTCGCTGTGACCTACAGATGACTCATGTATCAGTCAATATCAGGATCCATGTCTGTTCAGCCCCATGTATCTGTAGAGTCTGATTAAAGGCTGTGGATGATGGAGTCTGTGACGGAAAGACTTTAAAACAGGAACTACTTTTAGACTCATATGAACAAGTCAGTGTTTATGTGGATAAATGACTATACAAACTAAATAAAGGAACAGAAGGGAACATCAGACGTCATAGACTTTTCCATAATACTCTGAACTTTGTTTAGAGTTTTGACCTTTGACCTTTTCATCCAGATTTTCCCTCAAATTCAGCCAAGTTTTATTTATCCATGTGCTTCAATCCTGTTCTTTTAAAGGGTGAGTCATGGATTCAATTACTAATTCAAATAAAAAAAAGTTACTTCAACTGTGTAAAACCTGATGAATTAGACTCAACTCTACAAAAAAATAAATAAAACTTTATTCATATTTACTGTTACTGTCATCTGTTCATCCTGGATGTGTTACCATTGAAACTGGACTCACTATTGTGTGTATGCATTTTTCATCACTGATTTTATATTTATCTTTATTTTTTTACTGTTTTTGTTTTTAAATGATCTGTGTATTTTTACATAATATATCATCTAAATGTCATTGTCCTTTACAGTGGTATTTTACACTGACCATAAAAGGTGTTCTATCTGTTCTATTTTATTCATATCTAAATTATAGAACAGATTATTCTGTTTATAATATAATTTTATAATAGATAGAACGATAGATAGAACGATAGATAGAACGATAGATAGATAGAACGATAGAACGATAGATAGAACGATAGATAGATAGAACGATAGAACGATAGATAGAACGATAGATAGAACGATAGAACGATAGATAGAACGATAGAACGATAGAACGATAGATAGAACGATAGAACGATTGATAGAACGATAGAACGATAGAACGACAGACAGACAGACAGACAGACAGACAGACAGACAGACAGACAGACAGACAGACAGACAGACAGACAGACAGACAGACAGACAGACAGACAGACAGACAGACAGACAGACAGACAGACAGATAGATAGATAGATAGATAGATAGATAGATAGATAGATAGATAGATAGATAGATAGATAGATAGATAGATAGATAGATAGATAGATAGATAGATAGATAGATAGACAGATAGATAGATAGATAGATAGATAGATCCCTAACTTGATCGACTGCTATGATAACTGTGCGATAATGGTGTGAATAAAAGGATGATGGTGGTGGTGTTGGTTTTATTTCCACTCGGTACAAAACAGCCTAAATGAGCAGGTGAAGCAATCGACCAAACGACTTTATCACAGAGGCAAAAATGAGCGAAGACTAAATCTGAAATCAATGGCTTTGAGCTCATTCCCTTTCACACTCGTCTGCCACAACATGACGAGGAGGAATGGTACCGCAGCACAAGAGGAAGATAGGCCACGCCAGACAAAACTTTTTCAATTTCACCGACAATTTCCTGTGTAATTACTGATGTGGTGTGATGGTGTTTTAATGACAGGCCTGTGTGTGTGTGTGTGTGTGTGTGTGTGTGTGTGTGGGTCTGGGCCTGTTGTGCAGATTACACCCGACCAGCCTCTACCGCTCACATCCAACCTCATACACACAAACCTATCGGCATTAACCCCCCTCACCCACCCTCACCCCTCCTCCTCTAAACTACCCACAATGCCACCTGCTATCTCACCATCATACTATTCCATCCTCTCATACCCCCCGCAGCATCACCCATCACCACCCATCAACCCCCCGACCATCAGAGCCATGGCGGCGGCCATTAGTGCTGCCGAGCGTGGGCGGAGCAATGAGCCGGTACCTGTAGTCGCACCAGGGGCAGCCGTACGGTTTCTCTCCGGTGTGAACCCGTTTGTGGCGAGACAGGTGGGACTGGGTGGTGGAGGCGAAGCTGCAGAACTTACATTTGAAGGGTCTCTCTCCTATAAAGAGAGGGGGGGGGGGGCAAGAGACGGAGATGAGACTGAAGACGACGTCATAAAAATACAGTAAAAAAATACACAAAGTATTAGTGCCCTTTAGATTGACTGTCAAATTTAAAATCCTGTTCATTTACTGAAGTAAATGATGATGTCAGGGGTCACATAGTTTGGAAAAACAGAGAAATGGAATGGAAAAGAAAAGAAGAGAACACAGAATAAAACAGAATCAAATAGAATCAAATAAATACAATAGAACAAAAAGTAATAGAACATAACAGCATAGAATAAAATACAATAGAACAGAATAGAATAGAATGGAAAAAGTTCTACTCCACTCTGCTACTTTTTCAATGTCTTCTTTTCTTTTTATATCAATCATTTCGTTGTCTGGTTTTAATGTTATATTTCAGATAAGCCAACCATGTACATGAGCCTTAACTCTGGTAACTCGTGTACACTTTTCCATCACCTTTGTCAAATAAACAATAAAATTAAGATTAACTTATTTCTTTTTTCATAAAATTTCATTTTCCTCAATGTACCACGTACCTGTAAGTACCTTTGGGTTGGTGTTAAAATTAAAAATAAATAAGAGAATGAAATCATAGACTTAGAATTCAAGCACTTTCCAGAACTGGAAAACACAACATTGACAATGACAAGTATGAGCCCTACATGACCCTTAGGTCCTAGGGTAGTAAGTTTTTTAATTGTCCCTAGAGTTACCTCTAAAACACATGGTGAGGCCTCATTCAGTTTTTATTGCCCCAAACTATGGAACAGTCTACCTGAGGATCTGAGGTCTGCTGCGAGTGTTCATATTTTTAAGGGCAAACTGAAAACCTACCTTTTTAACTTAGCTTTCAGTTACTCTTAACATTATTTTACTCTGCTATTTTATGTATTTACTTTAATTTTTTTTACCATTATTATTTATTTATTTGTTCTATTCTTTTTTAATTCTGTAAATCTTTTAACATGTTCCTACAATTGAGGGATAATGGGGGGGGGGGGGTATGATGTAAAGCACTTTGTGCTACATGCACCGTGTATGAAAAGTGCTATATAAATAACGTTTGATTGATTGATTGATTGAAGTATTTTCAAGGATTTGAAGCACCTATACAAACCCTGTGATGATGACGCTGAGGTCACAGTCATGAAATCTGTCGTCTAACGTTTCCCATAGTGCGTTAAGTATAAACAAAGACTACATTTACAGTTTATTATCAGAGCCTTTAATTCAGACTTTTTATCAAACTGTTCCAGTGATATTTGCACTGAATAATATGAGAAACATATATAGTATTATAGAATAACCGGTGGATTTGACTGGACAATTAACATCAGCCTTAAAAAAACCTGAATCTGTCAAACTGTGACTGTCAGATGGATGGAGGGGGTGGGTAGGGGGGGTCGTCACTGCTGCATGACAACAGATATGAATATGCAACTAAATGAGTGGAATTGACATGTGTCAACGGGGGGAAGACGACTGGAAATGGAGGTTTTCAGGGGGAAAATGGCAGCGAAAGTGAGGAGCAAACAAAATGAATTATGAAAATCTAAATGAATATTTATAAGAGGAGTCTTGATCCTTGGACGGCCGCCAGACAACGGTTAAGAACAATATTTGTTTCACTATCCCAATTTCTAAAAAAGCTCTCGTTATTGACAGCCTATCTGAAAAATGCAATTTCCCTAAGCGACAGAATGACATGGTGAAATGATAACTGAAATTAAAAATCTGAGATTCAGTCAGCCATACTGCTACACATGCCCATCACTGACAGCAGCACGTCACGCCAGTGTGTGTGTGTGTGTGTGTGTGTGTGTGTGCTTACAGACCTACACTGACTGGAAAAATGAATCAAACTAAGCCTGTTCAGGTCCTGACACATCAGTGGTATTGTTGTTGTTGGTATTGTAGGTGTTATTGGTGTCATTAGGGGTGTAAAGGTACGGAAAAATGTCAGTTCAATACGTTTTCGGGACAAGGTCTTCATCTGTTCCATACATTTTTGATATGTTTTGGTACAGGGACAGAAACCAGTGAGGGGCTATGGGGGGGGGGGGGGTGTGCTCCATAATTATTCAGTTATTTGTGCATTAATAGACACTCCACATGTTATGTATTGTGTCATTTTTGAATATTCAATGTTCCTATATAGCAAAAACTGTAATTTACAGAGTGTTTGTGAACGCCCCACAGTATTCCCTCAGGTGCTGTGAATGTGACCTCACAGTAACGACACAGAGGAGACAAGTGAAGGAGAAGAGGAGCAGGTTCACTGGGTTTTTAACCAACTGCAGTTAAAAGGTTTGCTCTAAATTAACCCATGGAAACAGAAAATGAAACTGAAACTGCTTAGAACGTCTGGCCGACTTCTGTGCCTCAGTTTTATTCTCTTGTCATGTTTTTTTTTTTCTTTTTTCACACCACTGCTGAAGGAATATAGAGGAAACTGCACAGGGTTCTGCTTAGTTCCACCCTGTTTCCTGTGTTTGTGTTCTTTACATGGGCTACATGTGCTCATTCGGTACACCTCCAGATTGGGTCAAAGGTCACAGGTTTTCCCAGGATCATCACAGGTTTTCCCAGGATCATTGCAGCTTTTCCCTGGATCATCGTAGCTTCTCCCTGGATCTTCTTTGAACCTGCTGCTGTGCTTCTGCTTCTCTCCTCCTCCATTGTTGTTGCTCACTGTTACTTCTATAGATGAACCCCAGGTCTCTCTCTCTCTCTCTTTTTACTCGTCCTTTCTTTACCCTCTCTCTTTTATCCCAGGTGGTCCTGTCAGACATCCATCCTCCAGGAGTCAGGGTCTGTTCCAAGTTTCTGTCTGTTGAAAGGAAGCTTTTCCTTCCACTGTCACTATCATCAGTGTTTTTGCTCTTGGATAATTCTGCTGGATTTCTCTAAACTTAAGAGTCTGGTTTTGACCGACTCTACATCAGATAACTTCTGTTAGGATTTGGTGCTATATGAATAAAATGTGATTTGATTTCTGAACTGAAACATTTCGGTACAAACACCACTACACCACAGTTGTCATTATTATTATTATTGTTGTTGTTGTTTACCTGTGTGTTGTCGTCTGTGTTTGGTCAGGGCGTGTCTGGTGCCTCCAGCGAACCCACACAGGTCACACAGGTACGACTTTTCACCTGCAGAAGAAAACACACACAACAGGGTCTCTGCACATTTTAAATATAATGCTTTTTAAGACCATTTTAAGACCTTTGAGTATAAAAAATACGCACAGTAAAAAAACCAAAAAAAACACACTCTAGGTTAAGTTCAAAGCATATCGTCTGCAGAACCCACAATATTTCTGCCTTTAGCGTAGCGGTTGGGACGAATGCAGCTAAAGCACTTGTGCTGGGATCCAGAGACACTAAAGGCAAAGCTGGCGTTGCACTTGCATTTGTGAGTGTTGGGGTGTATGTTGTCATGGGGACCGTTGTTGCCCGACTAGCAGCATAGTGTGTATTCTTTTCCCCTTTCATGTGAAAGGCCTTTACACCCCACAGCTATGTTTAGGCAATATTGGCCAGTTATGATCAGCAGCCGATCGATCAGTGCAACACTACTTGTAATTTTATTACATTGATTTAATTTCATATTTATTCTTTCTATTTAACTATAAAATCCTCAAGTTCATGGTTCTTTTAGGTATATAGGGTTTGGATTTTTCTGCCAGGTAAAGAAAAATAAAAAGGAAAAAGGAAATAATAAAAAAACTGAAAGAAATACCACCATTACTACAACTAAAAATAATAATAATAATAATAATAAAGGGTCAGAGGGAATGACTGACAGCGTTTTACTGCCGAGGAGCCGCTGAGCAAAGCATGTGGTGTGAAGTTGAGTGTGGATGATGAGACACGTACAGTAAAAGAGGAGAAAAAGGCGGCGTGAGCTAAAAGAGTGAACAGATGAACAGCGGGTGTGTTTGGCAGGAGTCACAGATCACTAGTGTAGATCCATCAGAGCTCTCACTGCTAACTAATTCCTCCAATCACATGGATCCGTGTAAATATGTCAAATGGGGGACGGGAAATTGCCAGTGTGGTTTATTGACTGTGATAAAATCTGAAAAGCACCGCTGAACATAATTACATACTTGTCAGAGCCATAAAAATTAGCTTTATTATCAATGGGATGGTTTTGTACAACTTCATTTGGGGGCGATGCCTTCCAGATGGGGAGCGTGGAGAGCGTTTGCACACTCCTCCTCTCCTCCTGCATCTGGCTCCGTCATTAACAGCATTATGGGCTCGCTCTGTTCCTCTGAGCCATTGCATGAGGCAGTCACACTCATCTGCTCACACACACACACACCTAGGTTTATGAGACCGCTCCACGTACAATAAAAAATCCTGTGCTTTTATGCTGCCTTCACAATGCAGTTGGAATTATGGTAAATACTAGTTATGAACTCAAAAATTACTCATGAACGCCCCCTCATGTTGTATTTTGGACTAGAGAACCTTTGACCTTTGACCTCAGATGTGTGTGTACATTGTATTGTATTTTTGTGTATTTATTGTGAGTGTCGCTGGTCTGTCCTGCACTGATGTGAGACAGTTTCCCAAATGCATATGTATATTAAGAGACTGTAAAGGCTGATCTTATTTGTGCATCAATGATCCAGTTGTGTTGTTATTACTGTGTGCTGGTTCTTCCTGGTCTGTTGTGGTCTGTTCTGGTCTATCCTGGTCCATCTTGGTTTATTCTGTACTGATTGGGTCTATTCTGCCCTCGCCTGGTCTATCCTGGTCTATCCTGTCCTGGTCTGGTCTATCCTGGTCCATTCTGTCCTGGTCTGGTCTATCCTGATCTATCCTGTCCTGGTCTGTTCTATCCTGTCCTGGTCTGGTCCATCCCGTCCTGTCCTAGTCTATCCTGTCCTGGTCTGGTCTATCCTGGTCCATCCTGTCCCGGTCTGGTCTATCCTGATCTATCCTGTCCTGGTCTGGTCTATCCTGTCCTGGTCTGGTCCATCCTGGTCTATTCTTTCCTGATCTGGTCCATCCTGTCCTGTCCTGGTCTATCCTGGTCTCACTTTTCCCACTCTTGTGTTCCTTTCATGCGTCCACTCATTTCCACAGACCTACACATACATTTGTAGGAGTCAGGATGTATTTAGCAGAACTATAGGTGATGCGGTGGTTCGCAGGCTTAAATATTCATCTAAATGCTGATGCTGGAGCGGCGCGGTGCGGCGTGGCGGCGCCCTCGCCACACACCGATAACACATTTGTTGGCCTGTTCCAGCTGGGCCTCGGCTGCTTTCAGTGAGTCCACAGAGACGGAGCAGCCGCAACTTTCCTCTATTACACCCATTTAAAGTCACTCCACTGTGACCAGAGTTTTAATGCAGTGCCACTTAAAGGGGAGAAAAACAGCCTTAAAAAGCTGCACTGGTTCCAACCAGTTCAGCCACGTTCACTCCGCAAACGCAGCCAGGATTCAATTTAAACCAACAGGGGTTTTAATAAATGAACGTCCGTCCCTTTTACAGGCGTTAACAAACCAAACAGTCACAGCAGCAATACGGTTGGAGAAATCTGAATAAACCCACACTTGTTTGGTGTCAGAGAAATATCTATATTATAAGAACTATAATTGTATTTATGCATAAATACATGTTTGAAAGGATGTGCAAACAAACTCTAATATTAGACCAGGGGGAAAGAGATGGCTGAACTATAGTTGAAAAATGTTAAAAATTTTTAACGATAGTTTTAGAGCCTGGACCACAAATGGAAAACAAGTGTTTCCAGGCACATTTATGTTGACCTTTGACCTACATTCACCGAAATATAATGGAATCTATTCTGGACCACCTCGTAAATTTAATGAAAATTGGTCCAGTAGTTCACCTTTCAATGACTTTTAAATAAAGTCATTGAAATTAATTAATTATTGCGCTGTCATAGGATAGATAAATAGACAGACAGACAGATATAATTTCACACTAAACATCATGGATGCATTGCAGAAATGAAATATTGATGCACAGTGAACATGAAGGAAAACATGATTAAAAACAGATTAAATTACATACTGGAAATAAAATACTATACAAACAGGGAGATAAAAACAAACAACAACAAAGATCCAAGTTGACTATCACACAAACAAACTCCTGACAGTGTTAAATACTCTGACCTGCGCTAAAATACTAAATAGATTAAATATTAAATTCAGAACAATATTCTTTAGTTGAAAAAAAAAACACTAACTAAAACATATATTTCAGTGACTGTTCTTAAGCAAAGGCCTGATGGGAAACTCCTTTATTTATGCGTCTCTAAACTGCCCAGACCTTTTCCTCCTATCAGAAAAAAAAAAAACGGTCCTGGTCCCTTCTCCACTGCCACCCCCTCCACCCCCCACCCCTCCCTCTTCCATCTCTCATTACGCCCAACGCTACAAGACCCCACCACAGAAAAATCCATAGCCATCGATCCCTGAGCCCAGCCGCGGTCGCCACAATTATTCTTGAAGAGGAAACATTGGCGATAAATTACATGTGTGCTTTTCATCTGCTGTTCTGTGGCGGTGAGTCCTCTGAGGACCGGGGAGGGGACGGAGGGTAAAGGGGGGTGGGGGGGTGAGTGACATGTCGCTGTCAACACGGGAAGCTCAGGCCTAAACCGCGTTGTTGACCTTAAGCCTCAGCTGGAGTTAAAACAGAGGTTTGAAATGAAGCTACAGGTCCCATATGCCCCCCACCCTGCCAAAAAATACAAAAAAGAGAGAGAGAGAGAGAGAGAGAGAGAGAGAGAGAGAGAGAGAGAGAGAGAGAGAGAGAGAGAGAACATGGAAAAGCCCTCAAACTTATTTCAGGTAAAATAAACGCCTGCTCACTGCCGCTTTCCTTTTGTTCCCATGATGCACCTCAACCCTCCAACCTCTTAGTGGAATTAAATAAATTAAATCTGCCTTATTGCGAGACAACAAAAGAACTTTGAAGTCAAAATATACAACCTCTCTTTGCATGTGTGTGAATATATATAAATATATATATATATGTACTGTATGTGTGTGTGTTTTAAATAACCCCGGAGGAGTCTGCATGCAGCTATAATTGCCTCCCTCATTAGTTATGTTTTAGCAGGAGCGGATGGGAGGGCAATTAATTTTACCGCTTAATTTTTGACACGGAATCCGCTGCTGTATTGATGTGCTCGCCATTTTGGGTCTCATTTTTCAGGGAAATTAATTGACAAAGTGCGAAGATTTATCAGCATATCGCCAGATTAAGCGACAAACTGAAGCAATGAGGAAATCAATTGTGGCCCTGTCGCTGTGTTCGAGCCTCCTCTGCCCCCCCCCACTCCCACCTCCTCACCCTCCTCCCCCTCCTCTCCCCCCCTCTAGAGCCTGGGAAAAGCTGGGTGGGTCAGATTCAGTGCACTTATTTATTTATTTGAGTCGCTCATTCATCAGCCGTTACAAATGACCCTGGCGGTTGACGACCACTGAACACCCCCACCCCACCCCCAGCCCCCCCACTTCCCTCAGACACGACTGGTGTGTGAGGAGGGAGTGATTAACATAAAAAACACACAAATCAGAGAGGAACAATGAATCCCAACAGAGGCAGGAGAAGGAGAACTGGAGGTAACTTTTCTTTTGGCATATATGTGTGTGTGTGTGTGTGTGTGTGTGTGTGTGTGTGTGTGTGTGTGTGTGTGTGTGTGTGTGTGTGTGTGTGTGTGTGTGTGGTTATCCACAGGATGACAAAGCTTGACATTTAACTGCTGCTTTAGCTGCACAACAGAACCCAGTGTCATTAAAGTTTCATCTAAATGCTGCGTTCGCTTCCTAAACCTAAACATCCGGCTTTATTTCCCAGGTTTTTCCAAATAAAACTCTTCTTTTAACGCGTCGTAAACCAGTTAAACACAGATGAATAAAAGCGGCTCGGTCAGAAGCGGATGCTGTGATGAAACTCTGGGTGGAGGAATATTACAGTGAGTTTAAAGTTAGAGCTGCCAGTGGATGCATCATCCACCGACGCCCCCGTTAGTCATCATCCTGTTAGTTTTATCCCACAAACTCAAACGCATCGCCTGCTCTGGTCACAGGAGGCAGACGTTCAACTTTTACAACTTATTTTAATAGTATGGTACGTTAGAGTCTTTAAACACATCACACACATGATGAGTTAGGGCACTGCTGGGATGGGATTGGAATTAGAGCGGCACAATATATTTATATTTATCATATATTTATGTTCATTTATTTATTTATTATTTGTAATAGGTCTTGCAATTATTATTATTTATTTGTTTGTATATATTTTTATTTTATTGTACAGAATTTTTAATATATTTTTAGTTTTATTTATATATGTTGTTTTTTTTTGTTTTTTAAAGTACTTTAGTCTTCTTTTATCTTGTTGTAAAGTGCTATATAAATAAACATTGATTGATTGATTGATAAATGTAGATTTTTTTTTTCAGTTCCCAAATTAATGTTTTATTCTATTCAATCTTTCTTAAGTAATTGAATATAATTTAATCTAATATTATCTTCTGCATTTTGTGTTTTTACTATATGAATCGGATATTTGAAATTTAAAATTATGAAATTTTGAGGAAAGGTCAAAGATGGTCCAAAATAGATTTCATTAAAGTTTAGTGAAGGCAGGTCAAAGGTCACAGTCACACAAAAAATTGATAAGAGATAGGGCAAATTAGGGCAAATGTGTGCAAGGTTTGATGTGCAGGCACCACATGTTTATTCATCTCACTCGACATTGGTTGGATGAGATTATAGTAATCACATTGTGTATCTGTGTGTGTGTGTGTGTGTGTGTGTCCGCAGAGACATATCATGCTATAACTCAACGAATACTTGAGATATCACCATGAAATTCCATGGGCATATACATATAGCTAATGCACATCAGATGCAATGACCCATTTGACTAAAGGTCAAAGGTCAAGGTCACAATTAACTAAAACTTCAAAATCACATTATCGGTTATAACAAGAACAGAGGCTCACAGAACTTTCAGATTGGTACCAAACGATGCGGAATGACAATTTCTACAATTCCCATTGTTGGTGTTATCATCTATGACCGATATTTTTTTAGATCTCTGGAGGTCAAATGTGACATGTCACAAAATTAACTTCTGTGTGTGTCAAGCATAGACATATCAAGCTATAACTTAATTAATACTGGATATATTATAATATATCATAATATTACACACACTGAAGCATATATACATATAACAAAATTATCAATATTGGAAAAGGTCAAAATCACATTATTGGCTCTCAGTCAAGATTAGGTTGTCATAAAAATTTGATATTGGTACAAAATAGGTGCAAGATTAGGCATTCTTTGAATACTTGTTTATATATTTGGAATCAGGGATTGAAAAACCATCCTCTTCCTGTTTCTTTTTGAGGTGAAAAACAGCCTGATGTGTATGAGTACGAAAAGGTTGAACACATACTGTGGTGAAGGCCCCTGACACTTTTAAAATATTTAAAATATTTAAAATTTAAAATAATTTAAAAATCTATTAAAAAACAAACCAGGAGCCAGTGAATTAATGGTAAAATCTGGCCGATATGCTACAGGTTTTGACACCAAGTTCAAGTCAAACTGCTAACATCTGTCTAAACCAACATAAATAGTCGTCAAAACCATTAGTGATAAAAACACAGATTAAAATCTAGTTTGACTTCGTCCACTTGAGCGTCGTACGATCTGGAAAAGCTGGACTTCACTCATTTATTCTGTCACTTTCCTGTTTCCATCTCAATCAGCTACTCAACACTATGTTCCTTCCTGCCAAACTCACAAAGTCAAAGTGGCGTGCACGTGCGTGTACACGTTGCTGTCTCCAGGTGACAGGTAGGCGACGGCGCCTCCTGATGGGGAATGATGACGGCTGGAAACAAATGAAAATAAAACGTCTAATTATGTCAGAGGCGCCTTGACGTTACATCACTGTTAAAACACATTTAAAATAACATCCAGCAAGTCTCAGGCTCGTGGTCGTATGCACGCAGCGGGCGCCGTGACGGATGGCGAGCGCTCCTGTAAGCGCTCCGTCAGCCTGTCAGGCCACCGGCCGCTACCGCTGCTGTCATTGACTTAAAAGGGCATCAAGGAGCTGAGTGGGGCATTAGAGGCCGAGGGGAGGCAGCGGCACAACACCACAAGGGCTCCAATGGAGGGGCAATTAGTACCCCCCCCCCACCCCAAGGCACTGCCCCCATCCAGGCACCAGTTATACCAGTACTGACACCACTCATTTTTATCTGTTTCTTACACAATTAACAGGAAAAAAATACAACATTTGATGTATTTTCTTATTCTCTTAATTATTTCATTCTATTTTAATCTATTTTATTTAGGGCTGGCAAATGATTAAAATTTTTAATCTGATTAATTAATTAATTAATTAAGAGTTACTTTGGATTAATTTTTATTAATCAGGATCAAAACATTTTAGGTCAATGAACTGTTCAGTCTTGGGGGTTTTATTGTACTTAAATTCCCTACAAAAAACACAAAAATACACTGAGAAATACAAAAAATGTAGAAAAAAAAACTCAGACAAAAGTCCATTAAAATTCACACACACAAAATATAACAAAAAAATGGAAGAAAAATTCAAAAAGATATTCAAAACCTCTTCTGAAATACAATAAATAAAACAATAAAATATTAAAAAAAACATATGGAAAAATATTAATATATATGCAATTAACATGACAGTTTTCAACAAAACTGTTCCATTTATTTAGAACAGTTTAATCCAATCAAATTTCTTTAATACATTAATCATGATGATGAATTAATTTGCATTAAATTTGACAACCGTAATTGTATTTTATTTTAAGTGTTTTCTTATTTATCTAAAATTAACCCGGGAGTGCACTATTTCACTTCATTTGCACCTGTACTAAGAAATGACAAATGAAAAATTTGACCTTTGACCTGAGTGTTTTTTTGTTTTGTTTTTTTTAAATAAATAATTGAACATATACATTGCTTAAGTGTCCCATCGTGGAGGATCAAATGGATGAACACTAAGGCTAGTTGGTAGAGCAGGTGGTGCAATGATCGAAGGGTTGGCGGTTCGCGTCCCGGCTCTGGCTGTCCACATGTTGAAGTGACCCTGACCCCTAAGTGTCTCCCAGTAGGGTCAGGCCGCGCCGCTGTATTGGCAGCAGCCGTCGACTGGTGTATTTGGGCACCTACTGGTGTATAAAATGTGCTACACAGGTATTGACCATTTAAGGCTGCACGATATTAGAAAAAACTGACATTGCGATTTTTTTTAATGCTGCGATATATTATTTTATATATATATTAGAATTCTTTAGGAATAAATAACAGCTGTGTGGTGCAAACGGTCAAACAGATTAGCGGTCAACACAGAACACACGTTTCAGTGTCATCCTTCCTTTAGCTGAAATATTCATTATCTGAACTCGCTTTATCCTCACTAGGGTCGCGGGGGTCACTGGGGGCCTAATCCAGCTACAATGGGCGAAGGCGGGGTACACCCTGTATGAGACGCCAGTTCATCGCAGGGCTGACATACCTAGACAAACAATCACTCTCACATTCACACCTATGGCCAATTTTAGATTAACCAATTAACCTATCAGTGCATGTCTTTGGATGGTGGGAGGAAACCGGAGTACCCCACGAAAACCCACGCGGACACGGGGAGGACATGCAAACTCCACACAGAAAGGTCTGGTGTGGGATTCGAACCAGGGACCTTCTTGCTGTGAGGCACGAGTGCTAACCACTGCACCACCGTGCCGCCCTAGCTGAAATAATTAAATAAAATTAATAATTAAAAATACATAAGTAAATACAAATTTAAAATAAGTAAAATACAATGTGATGTATAACATGTAACTAAACTAAACTAACTAAAAAATAAAAATGATGAAAAACATATAAATAATTCCACGACCTGCGATGTGACTATAGTGCACATGTACGTTACGATATTGATGCTCACACCATATATTGTGCAGCTCTACTGAACACTACCGATCACCACCAGCTGGGTTTGGGGAACACACACTCAGGAACCAGATGGATTTTGGGGGAAAATACAGATGATAACCAGTTGGACTAAAAGAAACACAGGCTACCTCAGCTCCACGTCCTCCCCGTGTGGACGCATGAGGCCCGACACGACCGTTCGTCCTTTCTTTGTCTATCCGTTTAATTGTAATCAGTTGATATTCCATTAGCCCCACCATCATAATGGGATCATATAAATAAAGGCATCTCTGTACGGCGGCCAAGAACTGGAGCTCCACTCTCCCCGGTTGTTGAAAATCGGTACAGATGGACAAGTCATGGCTTTAATCTGCCAAAAATGTGTGTATATTTCTTCCCAACAAAGCTGTGAAGATTCATAATCAATGTGAGATTTTCACAGTTTACACATGAACTCCATTTTGTTCAAAAGTCTAGAGCTTCAGGAGGTTGTGTTTCTCCTCAGAAACATTTAGTCCCATCCAAGAATAGTGTTTCTGCATAAATAACCCTTTGTCCGGTGAATCTACCAAATGTTTCAGCTCAGGGTGTCAGTCAGAGGAGGGGGTGGAGGGGTGGAGTTTAACTCTGTAATGACCGACCACACGGAACAATCTACAATAATAAACAATCATCTACAACAATCAACATTAATACTAATCTATAATATAGAAGAATAATCTACAACAATAATTTATAATAATAAACAATAATCTATCAATACCTCCAATAATTTGAAAAAAATAAACAATAATGTAGAATAATCTATAATAATCAACAATAAACCTTCATCTGCAATAATTGAACATAAACAATAACCAGCAATAATCAACAATAAACAATAAATCTATAATAAACAATAATAATCTGCAACAATAAAAAAATAAACTAAAATAAACAACAATATTCTACAATAATAAATAATCTACAATAATCAACAAGGAAAAACAAAACTCTGAAATATACAAATGTGATCTATAATGATAAAAAACAATGATAATCTACAATATTAAAATATAATCTACAATAATCAACTATAATAAACAATAACCAACAGTAACCTACTGTTGCGGATAACAATCAACAATAAACAATGATCTACAAAAATCAACAATGAACTATAATAGACAATAATTCACAATAAAAAAACAACAATCTACGATAAAGTACATTTGTGCGCTGTGGTCTCCATGGACTATGTCCGAGTAATGACACTAGAAAGGTGGTTTGGAGCACTGGCCCTTTAACGCACAGTGGACACTTTAGGCCCCGCCCCCTTCAGGTGGTCAGCTGTGCAGCTCTGTTCCATTCAATCAATAACTGAACTTTCAACTCCAATTTTCATATTTTCAGTTTTTCTGTTTGAACAACTGAGTGGAAGTGGAGGAATGTTAAGTCTGCACCTTATATGCGCAAATGTGGGGGCGGAGCTAATTAATATGGGGGTGGAGCTCGTTGGAGACGACACTAATTAGGAAGGATTTCAAACAGGTTGAAGAAATCCACTGAGTTTATGCCCAAATGAATGAAAGGTTAATTTTGCAGCAGCTGGAGGGTTCAAATTCAAACTGTCCCAATTATTCGGGTTAAAATACACAAATAAATGAACCACAGAGTTAGACAAATATGAACCATTTAAGACACAAGCTCCAAACATGTGGCCTGGGGGCAAAAACCGGCCCACTAAAGCGTCCAACCTGGCCTGTGCGGTGAGTTTGTTAAAAGCAAAATTTACACTGAAGACATGAAAAACCAATGATGTCAAAACCATGTTTGAGTCAATTCAATCTATAATGAGTCAAACCAGTAAAATACTATCAGAATAACATATAAATGAAGAAAACTGCTAATTTGTCTTTTTGTTTTAGTGTAAAAAAACAAAAAAGTTAAATTAAATGTGAATAATCTGTCTGCCTGTTACTAAATGTTGTGCATATTTGTAGTTCCACTGTGATCTATAAGCTGTGATCTCCATGTATAAATAATAAACTTAGGCCCAATATTCTAAAAATTACACTCATCTTTCTTCAGAATTGTTCATATTTGAGTACAGTTCATGGATTGTTATTTTATTATGGAACTTTTTTCACTCAAAAACATGAGACAACTTTGGCGCTGACATTATTATAATTTTTTTTTATCATATTATTTTACTGTTCTGGCCCACTTTGTAACACATTAGTCTTTATGGGGGCCCTGAAACAAAATTACTTTGACACCCTTGCTTTAAAATTACTGAAATCTTGTCGTCTGAACCCGCTTCATCCTCACTAGGGTCACTGGGGGCCTAATCCAGCTACAATGGGTGAAGGCGGGGTACACCCTGTACGAGTCTCCAGTTCATCTCAGGGCTGAACATATATAGACAAACAATCACCATCACATTCACACCTATGGGTGATTTAGATTAACCAGTTAACCTATCAGTGCATGTGTTTGGATGGTGGGAGGAAAACCACACAGACCTGGGGAAAACATGCAAACTCCACACAGAAAGGTCTGGTGTTGGAATCGAACCAGGGTCCTTCTTGCTGTGAGGCACGAGTGCTAACCACTGCACCACTGTGACGCCCAATTACTGAAATATTCTGTAAAATATACACTATTAAAAAAATAATATTCATAATAATACAGAATAATTACTGAATTATTCTGTATTCTTTTTTAATAGTGTATATTTTTCTATCTCCAGACATCTGAATATTGTTGTCTTCTGTGTGCACAATGACAATAAAGACATGTGTGTGTGTGTGTGTGTGTGTGTGTGTATGTCTGTGTGTGTGTGTGTGTGTGTGGGTGGGGGGGTCTCACCGGTGTGTGTGCGGTAGTGGTCCTTCATGGCCGACAGGTTGAGGAAGGCGTAGTGACACGACGGCCACTCGCATTTGTACGGCTTCTCCCCACTGTGCAGTTTCATGTGGTTGTTCAGGGCCCATTTTTCACTGAAGGACCGCTCGCACAAGCCGCATTCGAACTTTCTGCAGAAGAAGAGGAAGAGGAGAGTGGAACAGAGGGGGGAGGAGGGAAGAAAAAAAAAAATCTGAGTTATTTACTGATCCCAAAGCTGACGTAAAATGCTAGAAAATCTACCCTTTGAGGAAGGAAATGGAGGTTGCTGGGTACCTGTACTCACACCCCACAAAGCGCAGGATCTTATGATTGCACACTGTACATCTACACACACACACACACACACACACACACACACACACACAGGCGGCTGCTGGTGTGTCATGTCTGTATAAGCAGGCATTGATTTTTCTGTCCTGGCCTGCCACCTCCACCATTTATTCTCTGCTTTGCACCAGGGCCCAGAGGACTAGAGAAATTCTGTTACATTCCACACACATACACCCCCCGCAGGCCGGTGGGGAGAATAGAGTTCACCTGTCCAGCGTCCCTGACCACTTAGCCCAGGCTAAATGAACAGTTAGCAAGCGCGTAGCTGCTGCTCCTCTGCTCACACTCCGCATCGGAGCGTCTGTCGTCCGCAAACACACCGGCGCCGTCGCTGGCGTCTCGCAGTCAGGAACAGTCATTTAGCACGTGCGCTGGATGTCATTTTGATATATGATGCCAAAAAGTCTCTTTTGAGCGTGAGGGAGAATGTGAATATGCATGGCATTCTGTCTTTATGTCGACTCTGGACATCTGTTCTTCATGCCGACGCCTACAACCTGACAAAAGCTGTGGGTTTTTTTTCTTTTTTTTATATCAGTGTGTAGGATGTTTGCACCTATATTCATCTGCTGTGTTATTAGGCGTCAGGAGAACACATAGAAGTAAAAACAATAGAAAAGCCTGTGCTTGAATTAATCTTTACCCCCGCGCTATAATTTAGGCGCGGAATGACTAATGTGCGAGTCATAAACAAATGAAGTGGGGTTTTGGGGAGCATTCGTCTTGCAGCGAGGGCCATGTTATTTTAGGGAGGGCGGCTGTCTTTAAGTCCTGATTGTGTCGCTTAATCCCCGTGGTATCTGTTTCATAGCGAGCAGCATGACACTCACCTGAACAAATAATGACTCCAAGCAGCATGTAGCATGTGTCTGAATCAATAATTCAAACTCATACATCTTCCTTACTGGAAGGAGAAGGAGGAGGTGGAGGAGGGGGGTGAGAAGGAGGGATGAGAAGAAGGAAAAGGAGGGAGGTGGACACAGAAGAGGGAGAAAAGAAAATGTGTCCTGGCTTCCGTATCAATCCATACGAGTCCGACGCCTTTGGAAACAGGCCTGATTTTACAGCCCTGTTCTCCTTTTTCTGTTCAGGACAGTCTGAAGACTTTATTTGACCAACAGATGTACGTCTGCATCTGCACTTCCTCCCATTTCCTTCCTCCCTGTGGTATTTATAGAGCGGTTCGTCGCCCGTTGCCACCATGGGAGAGGTAAATAAGATGAGTGAAGAGATGCTATCTTTTATTGTAAGCATTATGCACAACACTCCTGCTTTATGAGCTAAACGGGCCGTTGTTTATCACAGGGCGTAATCGCAAAGTCAGGCAGGCAGGCAGGCAGGCCTTGACGTGGGCATGCGGCATGCTGGGACGGAGGGGAAAATACCGGAGAGAAAAGAGGAGGCAGAGGGAGGAGAGAAGATGGAGGAGTCGGGGCTGGCAGAGTTGACTATCAGTGGGGGTTTTGTAAGGATGAGACCGGGGCTTCGTCTGTTTTTATGGGATCAGATGGAGCGCTTTGATCTTGTCCCCGCGTGTCAGATCCCGTCACGATCCACCGTCTCGCCCATACATATGCATACAGCCTCTAAACACCAGGCACCATGCAAAACACAGCAGAGGGAGGAGGTGGAGGAGGCAGGGGCAGGCTTATGGATGTGTGTGGAGCTGCGCACGTATGTGGACGGACATACGGACCGATGGTTGCTCCGCACACGCTCCCATAAACACCAAGAACGGACGCTTTTGCATTGACCCTCAAATTGTGCAAATATTACTTCCGCATAAAAATGTACCGAACGGAAAAACGACAATTTCGACAAAACCCTTGTTTTTTTTTGATGAAAGGTTTTTGTTCCGACAAGAGGTGAAACATAAATGGTACATCATGGAAAATTGTGATGGAAAGACCTTTTTTCACAACTAGCTAGGGGAATTTAAAAAAAATGTTGGCGGACATTACAACAAGAGAAGAAGACGAGTGAGTTAAAGAAGGAAAAGGTTTCCTGGTGTGTCCATAGATAATGCACCATTTTTCTTTTAACCCTTTCATGTAGGCTTTGTTAAAAAAAAAAAAAGGTCGATTTTCCAATTCTGGATTGATTTGCATATTAATTACTCACGATTGATTCGTACGTCCAAGATCAAACTTTTTTCTTTTTTTTTTTTTAATTTCTAGTAAATGTTTCCTCCAGTGACCCGACACATGATCGAATTCACTCAGGCGCATTTGCTGTGTGACCCTACAGTGTGACCTTAAACAAACATGGCGTTGTTGGAGAGTAGTGACAGAGTTAGTGAAAAGTTTCTGAAAAAAAAACACCGTCTCTCAAGGCTCCAGTCTGGAAATATTCCGTGTTCCGAGAACAAAAAGACACAGATGTGTTTGACAAAACAGATGCTATTTGCAAGTTGTGTCAAATTAAAGTGAAGTATTTTTGAAATACGACTAACTTGAACAAGCACTTGGAACGACATCACCTAGGGATCAAGCCATCCACAGGACAAACATGACAGCAAATGAAGCTGAAAGAAACTTTAACACTGTCAGACAATTCAGCACCATCTCATCACATAACCATGGCGATTGCGGAATGGTTCTGTAAAGACATGCGGCTGTACTCCGTGGTTTTTTGTTTTTTTAAAGAACACTAACCTGACTTTGGTTGGATCGGATAGAATCGAAAAGAATGGATTCATACTGTTCAGAATTGGAATCGGATCGATTCTTGAAATTTCTTTACTTTCATGCATACTAGTCACTACAGCGGGCCGCTACTACACAGCTGTTGTCTTGTATATTCATGTGTTTTGTGGGTTATGCATCATCTGATACACTGACGTTCATATCACTACTGTAACTTTTGATTAACAAAATAATCAAATTGTTTTTTGGGGGTTTTGCTTGCATATTATCTCTATGAAGTAATGACTATAATAATAACTAGTATTAGAGTATGTTAAAATGTGACAAAACATCAGACAAGTTGAATTGTATTCACTTTCTGATGATGGGTTTTAAATACATGTTTCTTTGCTTCAAAAATTAAACATACGTAAAACAAACATACCTGAGTGAACATTTTTGTAATTCCAGGTCAAATAGGTTCATATAAAACATTTCAGTCACATTGTGTAATAAAAACATCAGGAAAGAAATCTTAACTAAGGTTGTAATAATTCACGTATGAAAGTGTTAATTTTGTACAGGATAGAATAGAAGCACATAATATTAATAATGAATATATTTGTAAAACAAGATATTTATGTTCATGTTTATGGAATGATTTCTCATGTCATCTTACGATAAATAATAAATCGCATTCCTGATTTAATGGGAAAACCGCCATTAGGAACTTCTGTTTTTTCCACATTTAGTAAATATCGGTCAAGTTTTGTTCAGATGTCCAATGGAAAAGTCACTAATCACTTCAACAGACATGAAAGGATAACTCACATCAACTTCATTGAGTCAAACAAACACAGCGTGACGAGTAAACAGATTTAATATCATCTACTGACATTCAAAGCGGTTTGAACCCCAAAACCTGCAGTTATTTAGGAAAAACAGGAACATGTGAGGCTAAAAGAACATCAGAAGAAACAGAAAAATAGAATTAGTTCAACTTCAGCCCAGTTGTATTTATGTTATTTAGTGTAAAGTGAAGAAAATCACAGATACAAGAAAATCTGTGAAATGAACCAGAACAAATATGAAAATGTATGAACATATCTAAACACTATATTCCTCTGGTTCATGTGTATTTCTTTTTAAATTGTATTTCAGTAGAAAAACTCCCTCCTACGTTTATAACTACATTATGTTTATAGTCTGTGATCCGCTCCGTTCTTCTTCCATCTCTTTCCTGTGATCATAGAGGAGGTGATGTGATTGACACGGGTGCAGATTTATTCACAGACCTGCGTGAAACCACGTCTATACGTCACTCATTTCCATATCTGTACAGAGCTGCATACCGGCCGACTGTCAGAACATCACAGGACACGGCGGCTTTACCCGTCATGAAAGTCAGAGGAGGAAAAACTGAAGCAGCACAGGCAAAAAAAAAAAAAAAAAATGACCCAATTCATGAACATACACTCACTATCGCCCCCAGGTGGAGAGGTGGAGCTGTAGAGAAACCTGGACTGCACAATGTATGATTAGGATTATTATCATTATTATTATTATTATTACTGCATTAGATTAAAATCCACCTCTGATTTGATCTTCTTTTCAGGCATATTTTGTTCTCTATACGCTTATTTTTTTCTGCAGTTAAACCAGCGCAGAGTAAAGACAGGGTTGTTTCTTTTTTTTTAATTGATGGGATTAATGGTTTTGGCCGTTGCGGACGGCGGAGGGGAGGGTTTCTTGTGCGTTTTTTTGTTTTTTTTTTTCGTGCTGCGTTGGCCGGTCGGTGAGAGGAAATAATCCACGGATGCTCTCACACTGCAACACAAAGACAGAGAGAGAGGCCGACGCTCGCCTGCAGCCAAACTGACACAAACAGACAACTTCAAAGTGAAGACTGTTGTTTATTTGGCGAAGGGAAGGGGGAGAGAGGGAAAAAGAGAGAAAATTTATCTGATATGCAACTGTCAGGAGAGCATTTTCACATGCAAAATAGCGAGTGAGTGAGAGAGATTACCTAGAGGGAGGAACATGACAGCATTCACTAGGGTCAGGATGGATCATCATCTTCAGCCTCCACCACCACCACCCCCTTCTCCCTCCCCCTCCTCCCTCTACTCCCTCCATCGCTCTATCTTTATCTCCCTCGTTCTGTTTCCCTCCCTCCTTCCTTCCGTTTTCCCCTCCTCTCTCTTTCCCTCTCATCCTGTTTTCAGACTCCATCACTCTGCACTTCGACAACCCGGCAGCTTAAATCCAGACTAAATTAGCTGAATGAAGATTAAATCATTTGGCCCTGAGCTCTCGGAGATATTGGGAGGAAGACTGAGTAAGCCTTAAATGGTGTCTGACTGGCTTTGGACCTATATATGTGTCTAAGGAGAGCCTCTTCCTTCAATGGCAGTCAATTGAAACCTGATTAAGAGGAGGGTGTTGGGTAAAAAATGGGAAAAAGATTAAATTTCTGGGACAACTGTTTCCTAAGTAAGGGACCTGGCTTCGTTATTTTTCGTTTGTGAACACAATGTCGACCGACGACAGGCTCGTTCCCGGGCTAAGATATCGAACCGGGCAGCATCATCGCTCACGGTGCTTTAGGAGAAACGCTTTAGAAAGATGTGCAGCCAACGCGGTCTGCGGATACTCACGTCAGCTTCCAGGACAGAGCTGGGTGAACATTCAAATGAGCAGAGACCAGCGTCTGTGGACTGACGCTGTGGATCCACCTTAAAACAACCACTGATCCAAGAAATGAAGGGCACAAAACTGCCCAACCAAGCACACACACACACACACCATGTTATGGAATTTTTTTTATTACAAAACTATGTAGATGTTGTTTGGATCCAAACAACAGTCACCCCGACTCTGTTCAAAAGTAGTTTTTGATACAGGAAGGCAGATGTTTGTATGTTTACAGTAAAATTAATTAAAAAATGGTGTTAAATGTATAGAAGAAAGATGTGTTTGTTCTTAAGGTTAAATTATGGAACAGCATAAATATACATTTACAGATATGCAATTCATTAATAGGAATTATTTCTGTTGTTTTGACTGCTGGAATAAATCTGAGGCATGTGTAAATGTTCACTTTTCCTTCGGACATCTGCGTAAAACTTCACCGATATATGCTAAAAGTAAAAAAAATAAATAAATAAAAAATGGAAGTGCGTAATGTGGGTTTTCCATTGTATTACAAATGTGCTGATTTGTTTATTTATTATTGCAAGACAACACGAGAAGTCGCTCCATAAACACGGAGACGAGCATAAATATGTTGTTGATTTAAATATATTCATAAATATATATTCTCCTTCTATCTCCCACTAAATTCTAAAGTTATGTGGTTTCCTGGTGTGTCCACACATACATATGTTTCTTTAAAACTTTTATTTCTTTTGTTTTAACGTTCGTAAGATCTGTTTTTTGTTTTTTTTTACTATAGTTGCATGAAAAGGTCTTTCTGTTACAGTTTTACATGATATACTATTTGTGCTCTGACTGAAACATCACCTTTTGCCAGAAAAATATACTTTTAATTGAAGAATTCAACATTTTGATGATATTCACTGAATTTGAGAATCAATGGAAAAGGTACTAGTGTTTGTATTTTGCGTTTTATGGCTGATGTCTAAATAAAAACCCATCCAAGTACAAGTGCAGCAGCAGCAGTAGCAGGACGTCAGAGCATGTAACATCTGCCCAATTCCACTGCAGGAGCCAACGACCAACACGTTACACAAAACAGCAACTAAAGCCTCCATGAAGAGGCCACATGTGTCTGTGGAGGATCGTAGACCGGGCTCCTCGGAGACGATCGTAGACCGGGCTCCTCAGAGACAAACGCCGCCGCATATGACTGCAATATAAACAACAGCATACAACAGAGATGGAGCTGCTGATTTATGTTTACCTTCAATCCCGAGAGGAGGAGGGGGAGGAGGAGGAGGAGGGAGGGAGGGAAAAAAAAAAAAGATAATGAAATAAATAATAAAAGAGCAGGCCCATCAGATAAGCTGCTGTTTATCCCGCTGTAGGGCAAATACAAATTGTCAATTTAATGAACACGGTGGACGTGATGAAAGCGGGTGAAGGAGCCTCCTGCCTGACAAACAATCAGGAAATGTTATCTTAATATTGTTGCGCTGTTATTCAGCCCATAACTTAGGGGGTGGAGAGAGGCCATGAGGAGAAGGAGGTGGCATGGCAAGGAAAGGTGGGGGGTAAGGGGGGGGGCAGGGAGGCGCAAAGGCCAGGTCCCTCTGTGGTGGCCCTGTTATTGCCTGTTTTTATTATGAGCCGTAGCTCAACCAACAAACACACAAACCAACAGCGACGCTCACACAGACACACATATGCAACGCTGAATTAATAATGTCCATACAAGAGTAATAAAAAGAAAACAAAAAGCCACAACACACACACGATTCAGAATTTTTTTTAAAAAAAGAAGGCCGAAATCACACTCCAGTCCGTGTGCGCGCTCAGACCCACGTGATCAGACGCCTTCAGATTGTGGTAATTTACTGGCTTAATAGGTTTTACAGAAATCCTCCATTAATCACCATGTTTCAACCCAAAACCAGCAAATCAACAGAACCAAAAGGCTCCTGTCGAAGTTCTCAGCCTGTGGAAACAAGTGCAAGTGTGATTTGTGTGACGCGCTTCGGTCAAAGGCCTGTTCCCGGCCCCCCCACCCATCCGTTAAACGGCACTTTCGGAACTGTCCACATGCTTTAGAGCTCAACACTTTTCCCTCTTTTTTTGTAATTCTTGGATTTAAAGCGTTGCAATCTGAGCAGCCACTAAAATTAACTATTATCTCCATATTTATATATTGCCTGCACTAAATTGCGTCGGAAAGAATTACTATCAATATGAATATCTGCAACAATAACTCAGGCACGGTGCTGAGGACAGGATGCTCTTTATCAGGCTTCTGATGGGCCTTAAATGCAGCACAAGGCAGCCATATCAGAGCTTTTTCTCTCTAATATCAGGCCGCATTAGCACCTCGTAAATCAAATTACACTCCTAGAATTTCATTAGGCTCACCTGCCAGCACTGCTGGGCTGCAGAAATATTTATGTTTTTATGCTGCAATTGTATGCTCTCAGGTACACAAATGGGAAGGAAGGAGGGGCCGAGAGGAAAAAAAGGGCTGATAAACCTAATTATCTTTTAAGAATACAGAGAAAATGTGTCATAAATTGTGGCGATCCTGAGGAGAGCTGGCGTTTGTTAGAGCCTGTGGGGCTCCGAGTTGGGGACAAGTCTGCTCTGCTGTTTACCATCTTTAACCGGGGCTGCGCTCCCACAATCCAATTAGAATCTTCCCCAAATTCACTGCAAACACAAATCAAACAGGATGATGTATGACACCCATCACCAGGGCCTCAACAACAAGCACATCCCAGAAAGAAGAAGAAGAAGAAGCAGCGGGAATAGAACGACTGATTTCAACTGGATCCAAAATATAGGAGGTGTAAAGTGTACTAGGTATGTGTTAAGTGTGTATCAAGTGTATTACGTGTGTATCAGGTGTGTTAGGGATCCGTTAAGTGTGTATCAGTTGTGTGTGAGGTGCATTAGGTGTGTGTCAGAGGTGTATTAGGTGTGTGTTAAATGTGTACCAAGCGTGTTAGGTGTGTATTAGGTATAGATCAGGTGTGTTAGGGGTGTGTTAACTGAGGTATTAACTGTGCTATTAACAAATTTGTTAAGTGTGTATTAGCTGTACGTCAGGTGTGTGTTAAATGTGTTTTACCTGTGTGTTACGTGTGCCAAGAGTGTATCAAATCTGTTAAGTGTGCATTAGGTGTGTTGTGTGTATTAGGTGCATCGTGCGTGTTTGTTTGTGGGATTGTTTAGAGGTGTTGGTAAATGTGGTGGTACGTGTAAAGACTTTAAATACTGGACTTTAGACCATGTGCATCCACATCCCAGTACAGACCCGTTCAGGACTATTGTTTACTCTATGGGCTTTAATATCAGTTTAGAATAATGAGCTTTGTCCTTTATCTAATTAGCAGAGCCCCCCCCCCCCCCCACACACACACACACACACACACACACCACCCTCACTGAATGCAGACCCTGACATGTTGGTTTAACTGTGGCTGTGGAAGTTCCTCCACAGATCGGTCGGTTGTGATTATTGTTGTATGTTTTGTGTGTGTATTTGCAGTGTGTTGTGGTTGCAGACGGTGTGTGTGTGTGTGTGTGTGTGTGTGTGTGTGTGTGTGTGTGTGTGTGTGTGTGTGTGTGTGTAGAAGTAAAAGCTCAGGTCCATTCTCCCTCTTATTACTGGAATTGTAATTCAATGATCACCTTAGATCACACGCGTGCCATAAATCAGATAGGCCTGACAGAGGATGAAAAATTGTATTAATAATGTGAAACTTATTATACAGTCCCAAATGCTCCCTTGATAAATGACATTGTTTGGGTCTGACAATGATTGCATTTAAAACATTATTTC
Source organism: Siphamia tubifer (assembly GCA_020466265.1). NCBI lineage: Eukaryota > Metazoa > Chordata > Actinopteri > Kurtiformes > Apogonidae > Siphamia > Siphamia tubifer. Next base: position 49,012,021 of record CM035798.1, on the reverse strand, counting down.
TGTTTGGTGTTGGTGTGTGCGTGCGCTGGACACGGCGGCGGCGGTCCGCGGCGTGGGGAGGACAGAGGTGGGGTTCCACGCTTCATAAAATATTCAGGATGTTTCCTACCCGTTGTCTCTGGAGTCGGTGTGTGTGTGTGTGTGTGTTTAAGTGGCACACTGCAACAAACACAAAAACACAACCCAAGTTTAGCGTCTGCAGTTCATCACAGAATGTGCAGTGGAACAGGAATGCAGGAAAAGAACCATGAAAACAAAAGAAGAAAGGTTCCCGTCATTTAGAACCCAGATCAGAACCCACAATAGAACCCAGAAAAAGAACCATAAAATGCATATCTAAGTCAAGCTATTGGCAAAAACTGAGCTGAAGATTTCACGTGAGTTTCCCAGAGGTCTGAGTTTACATGCGGAGCAAGAAAATGGAATTATTGAGTGAGGTATATTCGACTCTGAGACACTAGGTGGCGCTACACGCCTTTTCAGTTGGCATTCTTAAGGTTGGCATCATGGATAAAGAACAATTGGTAAAGAAATTATTTGAAGCAGACATCGTAGAAAGAAGACAACAACACAGAGCAACGATATGGATGATAACGATGCAGCAACACAGAACTGAACACACTGGCTATGTCTTCTTCTGTTGTTGTCATGCCATCACTCTGGTCACTTCCTGAAGGGGGCGTATCCAGGCCAATCAATAGTCGGCTAACTTTGTATTGCATAAACATGCCGGAAAAGCTCGATTTAGACCCGCATTCTCTGACATCAATGGTCTGATGACAAAACCTCCAGTTGGGTTTGACTATAGTCCAATAAAGTGTAAATGCGGCTTTGGAAACTTTAATATTAGCCAGAGTTAGGAAATAAGTTGATTTTCTCTAAGTGTACATGTACTGATTTAGACCCACAATGCACTACAGAACCCGGGTCAGAACCCAGATTATAAGAGAATGCAATTCTAAGGGAACCTGTTTGGACCAGAGCCAGCACAGGAAATTAAAAACAGATATGACACTGACCCTGTTTACACTGACCATAAAAATCTAATAACTGTTATAATCATATAACTGTAATAGTTAGATGCGATGTGTTCACTGTCACTTCATAAGCAGGATAATCCATAAACCCTGCTTGAGTCATTTCAGTCCTTTATTAGATTTATTTCATACGTAATGACAGAATCAAACTTCCTGTTATTGTCTCCTGTTATTGTTCTGTGTCTTTGTTCATTCATCTTCTCTTTACTGTAATTCATTTTGGTTTAGTTTTGTTCATTTTATACATTATTTTACTCAGTTTTGCTTTGACTAATTCTATGATCCAGATTCATCATAAAACTCCACAATCAGTGTGAACGACCTGGTTTCTATCCACACTGATACTAACGGTAAACTGATCAGATAGTAGCAGTAATTGGATTATAATCAATCTGATTACAATTAATCAGATTAACACGCCTAGATTTGTTCCAGTCCTTCCAGATCTACATGCACACACTTAAACAGGTTAATCAGATTTATTTAGTTCATTTATATCTGAAAATCAGAATAGAAGATAATAGAACACAAAAGCACAGAATAGAATAGAATACAACAGCATAGAAAAGAAGATAAAAGAGTAGAAAGGTCATACTGTAATCTATATATAATATACCCAATGGATGGAATTTAATTGTGTTGTTACAATGACAATAAAGATATTCTATTCTATTCTATTCTATTCTAGAATGGGCGTTTACTTTGGCCGGGTCCTCTGGTACCAGTTCAGGTCCAGTTCCGTTGGTGGACAGCTGAGGTCAGCCACCCCCTCCCCCCGTCCTCTACTACTATACTGTATGTACACCCCCCCAGTGATCTTATTACCCCCAGCCCCTCCCCTCACTCTGTCGGCTTCTCCTCCTTCTCATCCCTGCAAATGACCATGATGGGAGGCCATTCATCTCACTCCTTCGGCCACCGCAGCCAAATAAATCAAGAATTTTTCCCCCAAATATAACAATATTTGTATTTGGGGTGGGGCAGACGTAATTGATGACTGCGGCCGTGCTAATTAAAAACGGCGGAGGTTTCATTAATCTTGGTCATTGGTGGGGGGGTAGCGGGGGTTTGGGGGTGGAGGGGGGGGGGGGGGTGTGTGTCGGCTGGACGGGGGACAGGGCCGCCTCCATCGTCCTCATCGCTCAGGTGATTTGGGCCATTGTTGAGTGTATTAGCGCGACGGGGCTGATGTGAAACGGCCATTAATAATCACAACAACAACAAAAAAAATAAATGAAATAAATAAATAAATAATCACAACAAAAGTGTGGATGAACGAAGGAATAAATTGAGTGTCTGCGTCTGTAACAACACACGCAACAATCACAGGTATTTACTGCCATGTCCTGGCTGGAGGAGTTAATTGGTTTCCTGACTTTGTTTTGTAGCAGCTGTTGTTTCTTCACACACACACACACGCGTGCAAAGTTAATTACCATCCTGAACTTGGCCTGCTTTGCCTGCGTTTACATAGTCAAAAGTGCACCGCCGCAGAGATGCCGAGTGTCACGGCTTCATCAAACCAAACATCCAAACGTCAGCTGTTTGACGAACGTGACTCCACACATTTCACATCATCGATCACAAATAACGGAAGGATTTAGATTCAAGCAACAATTAACAGATAAAATGACCTGAAGAAAACCAATATTTGCATCAGTTTTAGTAGTTTTATTACGTCCCCTGAAGATGACGCAAAGGGGTATTGACTTTGGTTTATTTATTTATTTGTCTGTCAGCAACTTTACACAAAAACTACCAGACCAATTTCCATAAAATTTTCAGGAAAGGTGCGAGGTGGTCCAGATTGATTGATTGATAATCTTTATTTGAAAAACAAAATAAAAACGGATAATAATGATCACACTGCAAAAGAAAAAAAAAAGAAAAAAGAAAAGAAAAAAGTGCATTCATTATTATCATTATTCGTTTTACAGAAGTCCAAAAGGAATAGGATGAAGCGCAATGCTGCCAGAATAGATCCCATTAAAATTTGGTGAATGTAGATTATTGACAGAGCTCCATCTGTACATGCAATAACCTCCGACACCTTCAATGATCAATAACTGGAGGCAAAAGGCATCGACAAACCATATTTATTTCACTGTTTGATGATTCAATGTAAAAATACAAGTTAACCAGTTCATTGTTCTGGTACCAATGACCTTTTATCTATCCAACATCTACCCATATTTGACTTTGGGTTTCTGGAACAACCAATAATGTAATAACTTTGGTCATTACCACCACCAAAGAGATTATGGTTTTGCTAGCATTTATCTGTTTGTCTGTGTACAACATAACTCAAAAAGTTATGGACTAATTTCGATGAAACTTTCAGGATAGCTTTGAGAATGACACAAGGACCAAGTGATTTGATTTTGGTAAAGAACCAGAAAAGATCCTGGATCACTTTGAAATGTATTCTCCATTTACCGCAATGTAAAATTTCAGTGATCCAGAATCCAGGATCTCTTTATGTAAATATAAATATCATACTGATTATTAAAATTGACATTTTTGTGTCTGATCCTCATGACAACTGCTGACATGATGTGTCCACAGATTTATTTCCATAGAGTTTGTGAACATCAGTAGTTCACTACAGTTTAGTGGTAGATTTTTCTTCAGTCAGATATGATGAAAATAGATGGATATTATTATTTACAGTCAGAACAAGAAAAAATATTTGAGACATTTAGAGGAAGGACATTTAAAATCACAGTCAGGGAACAAATAAAACCAAAAAACAATATTGAGAACATTGTTTTTTTGTATACTTTAATGTATTTTGAGTATATTTTTTTGTATATTTATTTATACTTTAGTGTTTGCATATATTTTATATACTATTGTGTATATTTAAATATATAATATTTTTCCATATTTGGTATACAATTTAGTGGGGGGGTTTTCACGTTTGTATAATTTAATGTATTTTTTTTCATATTTTTGTATACTTCAGGACAATGCACTAACATTGATCCCATAACATGAATTCTATTCTGACATTAGTCCTTATACTTTTTTATCCCAGACCCTGTTAGAACAGAAACACATAGATTCATAGTTTCTGCTCATTTGTGTCTTGATAATGTGACTAACGGTCTGATGGATGCAGAAACACATTATATTCTGAATCTAATGCTTTAATGGATGCAGATCCATGTTATAATCTGGATCTAATTGTATGATGGATGCAGATACATGTCATCAGGACTCAATACCTACTTCTACATGTTAATTCCTAACTTCAGTTTCTGTACCAGAGGATGGACAGTGCATGAGGTGGAGTCGGTGCAGGAATAGAGGCAGAGGGAGACAAAGGAAAAGGCACGATGAGAGGAGAAGGAGATGGGTGGGTGGTGTGGAAGCATAAGCATATGGTGCCACGCTGCCATAAACAAGCTTTATGAAAAGAGCACCGACGTTTATTTAATCATAGAATACCTGAGGAATCGCAATGAGACACACACTTTGTCCCATTATTGTTAGCCCATAAATTTAACAGCTTTAGCAGAACGACGACGCAGAACCTGATACAAAGACACAAAGGAGCAGCTGAATTTATATATGTGTGTGTGTGTGTGTGTGTGTGTGTGTGTGTGTGTTAAAGTGGCACAGGTGAACAGTCATAAACGCTGCTGGAGATGCTGATGTCACTGAATCTGCACAAACAATGAAGTATGTGTTAAAGGTAGCTCCTCAGGACTTCACACACTATCCTGCAGTTGCACTTTCATCTGTCAGTCAAACATCAGCATGTCACAGATGATAAACACACAAACCCAACACAGACTCTATCAGAACCAGAGGGATAAAAATCATATTTTTGGACAAATGGATCCAGTCTGCATACACTAAAATGTCCTCATTTATACTTTTTGCTTGTATTTACTCTTTATAAACCCATCTATCTATCTATCTATCTATCTATCTATCTATCTATCTATCTATCTATCTATCTATCTATCTATCTATCTATCTATCTATCTATCTATCTATCTATCTAGTTTAAAGAACCCAGAGGTAACAGTAACACTGATTCTTACCGCATGATAAATACTGTCCCCAGTTCATATGTGCATATGCATAAAATATGAAATGCAGAAAGAAAATGCAGAAAATAATATCCAATAATGGAAATGTCAGAGACATTTTATCACCTTTTCCAATTAAAAAAAAAAAAGTACAATCACCTGAAGTGGTGATTGTAGTGGTGTACTGTCATACAACCTGAAGACACAGATGCACATGCAACACATGCATGCACATAAAAAAAAAAAATCTTTCGTACTTTAACACATTTAACAACAGACAACAGATGTGGCGATAAACTGTACAATCACCTGTGCAGGTCGTTTCATCTCCTACAACATGAAGACAAACACAAAACATAATGTGTCTGCACTTGAAAACCCCGGGCCCTCAGTCCACGCCAAAGTTTTTGCACATATGGACGAACAGACAGAAGGACCATGAACCGATGACAATAACGCGCGGCAAGGGCCGAGGGGCAAAACCACAAATAAGTGAAAACTGAATTGTAAGATACACACAGAGCAGGTCATGTACACAGAACACACCACTACAGTACTTTACACTTTCACTACTTTAACTCTTCAGTCCTACTTTAACCCTTTATCAGACAAAATGACTGTTTTTGGTAATTTATATAAATACTAAATAATTGTTTTTGTTTGTTTGTAACCTTAAGCAGTTGTTGTATTGCATGTGTTAACTTTTTACCAAATGTCTGCGCAGATGTTTTACAGCAAGAGGAGAGAGACAGTTGTCACGCCAACAACACCGAGGAGGAAGATGAAAATGTCCAAGAACAAACTGAGGTGGAAATGTGGAATGTATTCAGTGAGTGGTTTATAAAGGGTTAATATGTCACTAAGAACAGACGTCAGGTGTCACAGTAAACTGTACAATCACCAAATATACACACACGCACACACACAAATGGACTTTCTGCACAAATAAGCACACGGCTGTTCATGCGCACACACACACACACACACACACACACACATACCTACCCAGCTGTGGGTCAGGGGGACAGCAGTAGCTCAGAGCCAGCTGTGACCTGCCGGTCCAGGTGCTCAGGAAAACCACTGTTAACGGCCACGATTGATGATCTAATCAAACTGTCACCACACCGATCCACTGCGGGGATGGGGGGTGGGCTAGGTGGGTTGGGATTGGGGGGGGGGGGGGTCAGAGCAGGTGGGGGAGAATATCCAGGAGGCCATGTGCATGCTTACCGTTAGCCCAAATTGAGAATGACAGCTTCAATAGTGAAAAGGCTCTTTTTTCCTTCTGTAAGTAATGGAGGAAACAACTCCAGCGTCTTCCGGAGGATGTCTCATAATCAAGGAGCCCCAGCCCAGCGCCACGACTCAGCTCAGGCAAAGCAAAGCATGGGAGGGGTTGCAGCCTTTGTACATGGGGAGATGATGATGATGATGATGTGGATGAAGCGGATAAATGTGGATGACGAAGGGTAAATGGAAGTGGGATTCCAGCCTCTGACAGAGCAGAACTGTTCTTGCCAGTATCCTGAAAGCCCCCCCACGACGCTTCCCGGGCCCTCCACCAGGCCTCAATGGGCCCACACAGAATCAGCCCACAGGATAGAAACGTAGACTGATGGTGGATCTCAGCCAGAAGACCACCCTGACATCTACGGTTTCCCTGAGGGGTTGTAGAGGGTCCTACGAAACAGGGGGCTGCAGAGGGCCCCACAAAATGAGGGGCCATAGAAGGTCCCACAAAACGGCTCATAGGGAGTCCCACAAAAAAATGGGGCATAGAGGGTCCCATAAAACAGAGGACCGTAGAAGGATCTACAAACAAGAGGGTCATTTGGGTCTTTAAGGGTTAAAACAAAAATTCACAGTGAGTTGAAGCTCCTCCTTAAATCCCAGTTCTCACACACAGACCCTGGATCAGCTGGAAAAATGACAGTGTTCTGCCTAATTCTAATAAATCAACTGTTTATCAAACATGCACCTAATGACACCTGCAGCCACCGATCAATTAAGCATAAATAATCTGCACTTATTTCGTCAATAATAGTTGTAAACATTGTAGACAGCTTTGGTAAAGTCACCTCACCTTGAACGGCGGCAAACCGACATAAATCTGTCAGAGTTTTAGAATGTTTGATGGATTAAAAGAATTAAGTGATTACTTCAAAAACCATGTCAACGAAGCCTGAAACAGATGAATTAAATTAGTCACAGTCACAACTTCTATAATAGAATGCTTACTAGTATGGTCTGATTTACAGGAGGTTTGTAATCATGTGTTTGTCGGTGCATGAATAGAATTAAAATCTGATGAATGATGCTATTTGTGAGCAGATCTGAGCTGAAGTCGATCTGTCAGTGCTCATTTAAGACGAGTGACGGCGTCTGTCTAAGGCTCCTCTCTGCCTTCCGTCATTGCTGTGGCCGCATGGGAACATGTGATGCTGTGTCTGTAGTCGACAGAAACATAAAGTGAATTAAGTCTTTCCTATATTTAGCAGAAAAGAGAAAAAGTTCAGGAAGTTGAGTTAATGGCGGCCTTGTTGATGGCTGCCTGCTCTGTGTGTGTGTTAATCACCTTCCCCAGGATATATCCACGACTGCCGCTCGCCCGTCCAGCTCGCATTAATTTAATCGCTGCTCAGCTAATTCATTGATTAATTGGTTCATTAGTGATGCCTGGCAACATCCATTCCTGCCATGACAGTCTGATGTTTCAATAGAGAAGAAAAACAGCCCAGTTTGTGCTCAGGCCCAGTGTGCAAATCCACTGTCAACAGTTCTGTGCACAATGGAGCCACTGTACAGGACCAGAGCCATGGAGGAACTCAGTTAGCACACCTCTACAGACCCCCTTTGAAATAAAGACAGACCATATATGGACATCTGTCTGGGTAATGGAGGCGGGGCCAATAGTTACAAACACTGAGTGTAGCAGTCGTATTTGTGCTGATCTGTCAACTCCAGCTCTACGTTAATTAAACCTGTCACATGAGTTAGTTTAGACCTGCAGTTAGGGTTAGTTTAGTCCTGTAGTTAGGGTTAGTTTAGACCTGTAGTTAGGGTTAGTTTAAACCTGTAGTTAGGGTTAGTTTAGTCCTGTAGTTAAGGATAGTTTAGTCCTTTAGTTAGGGTTAGTTTAGCCCTGTAGTTAGGGTTAGTTTAGACCTGTAGTTAGGGTTAGTTTAGCCTTGTAGTTAGGGTTAGTTTAGACCTGTAGTTAGGGTTAGTTTAGACCTGTAGTTAAGGATAGTTCAGTCCTTTAGTTAGAGTTAGTTTAGACATGTAGTTAGGGTTAGTTTAGCCCCGTAGTTAGGGTTAGTTTAGTCCTGTAGTTAGGGTTAGTTTAGATTTGTAGTTAGGGTTAGTTTAGACCTGTAGTTAGGGTTAGTTTAGACCTGTAGTTAAGGATAGTTCAGTCCTTTAGTTAGAGTTAGTTTAGACATGTAGTTAGGGTTAGTTTAGCCCCGTAGTTAGGGTTAGTTTAGTCCTGTAGTTAGGGTTAGTTTAGCCCTGTAGTTAGGGTTAGTTTAGACCTGTAGTTAGGGTCAGTTTAGTCCTATAGTTAGGGTCAGTTTAGTCCTGTAGTTAGGGTTGGTTTAGTCCTGTAGTTAGGGTTAGTTTAGTCCTGTAGTTAGTTTAGTTTTATTTGTCCTGCCCTTGTTTCCTAACCCTACATAACCCTACTTGCTGCACTTCTGTTATCACATGACTACCTGTGCCAAATGTGGGTGGAAATAAACTAGTGTGTGGTTCCTTTTGTTTATATTTACCTGCGTTAACTCACTAACTGCTGCCTGTCCCATAGAAGAACTGGACCGATCCGTTTGTTTGGAACTATTTTGGCTTCCATGAACCACCTGATCACTGTAGCAGCGACATCAAAGTGTGTCGTAACTCTCTCCGTCTATGGCTCTGGACCAGCGCCTAGATGTGAAATGAATATGAAGGTGAACGGTGCACATTCTCCGTTCTTGTCTGCTTGAGTAATGTCACTTGGGCTTCAGCGCTCGGTGACATCATTCTTAGAAAAGAAAAAGTTCAAAAGCTGGAGAGACTGTGGACGCTGCACTACGGAGATGAGGTAGACGCTGTTATAGGAGAAGAAAAACACAGAGTCAAGGTCACGGCGCCGTGACATGACGAGTGGCTCTGACGCTGGGACGAGCCGTCCACTTCCACCCAACATTAATATTACTAATAGGATCCAATCGGACCCTGATGCACCCTGGGAACGCTGGGCCTGGGTGTACACAGTCAGACTGACACAATGACATGTTCATTAAGTAGGAAATACATACGTGACCTTTGACCCCAGCAGTCTTTAAAAACAGGCCCAGATTTATAATTGGCATTTTATCTGAGAGGTTGTCCCGGGTTGTGGTCATTGAGCGCTTCGTGAGATGATGAAGACGAGTCCAAGGTGAAGATTTTAGCATTTAGTTATAAGATGAAGATTTTAGCATTTCGCATTAGCCTCATAGTATAAATAAAACACACATAGACTAGAGTCTGTAGACCCTTGGATCCAGGTGTTTAATTTCTAACAGGGTCATGGATCAAAACAATAAGGACTAATGTCAGAATGTTTATGTTATGGGATAAATATCCTATTGATTATTAATATAGGTGTTTGTGTGTCTGATCCTCATGAACCAAACATCTGATAGCTGGATGATGTGTCCACATATTTATGTCCATAGAGTTTATAAACATCAGTATTTCTCTGATGTTTCTCTCTGAGTTTAATGGTAGATTATTCTTCTTCAGTCAGATGTGATGAAAGTAGACGGCATTTATTATTTACATTTAAAATCAGTCATGGAGATAAAAAATAAAAACAATATTGGGATACAATTTTTTTAATTGTATTTTTGCATATTGTTAGTAAAGTTTAGTGTATTTTTGCCCATTTTAGTGTAATTTAGTGTATTATTTTTTTGCCCAGTTTTAGTGCTTTTTTGCTATTGTATACTTTCATATATTTTTGCATACTTATTTTTTGCTTAGTATTGTATACTTTAGTGTATTATTTTTTGCCAATTTTTGGTATACTTAAGTGCATTTTTACAACTTTTTTGTGTACTTTAGTGCAAAGCAGTGATATTTCTCTGAATGTTAAACTCTATTCCAACCTTAGTTCTTATTGTTTTTCTCCCATACTGTTAGAACAGACAGTTATGATAAGAGTTTAGGTGTGTCAGCTCTTCATAGAACCAAGAAGCCCCGCCCCCTCAGTGGCCACCCACCCACCCACCTCATCCTCAAAGAAACTCTCTCCCACATTTCTGCACCATATGCCCATGACAAGTGCATAAAAATGGTTCCCCAGCGATAGCACAGGCCAACCCATAAAAACTTAATGCACCTAATTTTCCAGTAATCAAACTTTTATAGACTGCAATGGCTTTTAAACTAACAAATTTTAATTATCGCTTAATTTTAACAGCAATATTAACGCGATCCCTCATTCTGCGAGTGTTCACTCTCCATGAAATATTGAGTAGGGTAAACAGAGGCGCTGTCCGCTGGCTCCCGTTCAAACACACATCCTGCAAACACAGAGGTGAGCCGGGGGTCGCCCAGGCCCCGCCCTCTACCAATAGGGGACCACGGGAGCAGTACAGACCTCTGGGAAATTCAGGTTCATGAGTGGAAGCGCATAAAATGAGCAGTGGTGCAGTGAGACGTGTTTGGTCAGTGGGTGAATCTGCACCGTCACGTTTGTGTGATTTAATGTTTTAAACAGAGGCGAGCGTTGTTAGCGGCGCCGTCTGCCAATCCCACCCTGTAGAGCAGCAGCAGCAGCCTGCGACAGGGCGACTGCTGCCTTTGGGTGGCAGAAACCAGGACTCACCACCCAACACCAGCACCAAGACAAAGTGCTGACACCGGCAGATAAGGAGGAAGAAAGAGAGAGATTAAAGAGCAGATTCATTATCAATAATTAAGGCGAAGGATTTATTCTAATGAATTAGGGACGTTTTTATCTGTGCTTTATCTCACTAGCACTAACACTCATACACACACACACACACACTCATACACACACACACACACACACACTTAGATGCACAAACTCACCCATGGACTCACACTGACAGAAACAGACTCACTCAGCCTTGTATGTGTGTGTGTGTGTGTTTGACTTGACCCTTCACAGACCCACTCAGCCTTGTTTGTGTGTGTGTGTCTGTGTGTGTGTGCACACGTGTGTGTACCCCTGCCAGCTCCGTGTTCTCCATATTGCCACCATGCCGGTTCCAGGCGGGGATCTTCCGCCCCCACTCCCTCCCTTCGGCCTGGCCGGGCCCGGCCTTCGATGCTGGGGCAATATGGCCTCACCGCACGGCATGCTGGGACGCGGCTGCGAGCCCAGAGCCCAGCGCTGTAAAGCCAGATGCCCGCTCGGCCCGACCTGGCCCCTGGCACAGCGACACCGACCGATGCAGAAATGGACATGTGAACACGGAGAATTCAGCTGGAGATGCTGGGAAGACGTGATCGGGACGAAGAAAATGAAGAAGGACAGGGGCAGGTCTGAACATATGTGTGTGTGTGTGTGTGTGTGTGTGTGTGTGTGTGTGTGTGTGTGTGTGTGTCTGTGGTGGTGGTGGTGTGTGGGGGGGGTTTAACTCTGGAAAATACACGTTTAACCTCAACAACTGCTTTTATTTCTGGTTAAATAAGGGTTAATAAATAAAGACAGTTTACAGTAACAGAACAGATGTTCAATAACTTAACACGGAATAACTTTAATGTGTGTATTAGTTTACATTATTGTTTATTTGTCAGGGATAATTAAGATCCAACCTGCTGTCAATCTGCCGCCCACAGGCCAATACAAACAGTGGATAAAACATTTGCATCACATCTGATACAAACTCACCTCAGGTCATACTTAAAAACTTATTTCTTTAAATTTCATGTTTCGCACAAATACAATTTAGACATGCTTAACTCCACAAACTGGTTTTCAAATCATATTTAAAAAAAATAATTTGTCCTAATTCACCAACTATTAAGCATACATTAAACATATTTACCAATTAATACATACAGAATACAATTCTATATTAAAAATTATGTTGGCTCAGTTGGCACAACATAAACAGAATTAATGTATATCATTATATTAGTATATAATGTATCAACATATATTGTATATGTATATATAGGTGTGGACAGTTTATTTTTGATATGTCCAATATATACGAGTTATTTTATTAATCCTAGGACTTTGTGTCCAGTAGAATCAGAATTAGGGGGCGGGACTAAGTTTCACTTTATCCTGCTCTTTTTCTTTTCTTTTTTTTTCTTTGCTGATTTGACCTTAAATTCAGACTAAATAAATACATTTCACTTACTGTTATATGGAAGAAAAACAGGTGTGTTATTGAACGTCAGCTGATAAACTGTTGAATCTAACTCTACATCTACACTAACACTGTATGTTTCCTGAACATGAACCGGTTCTAAATAAAAAGCTAAAGTGCTCAGACTAACTCGGCCATAGCGTGTTTTCATGAGCGGCTTTGAACTCTTCCGTCGTCGTGTACAGATGCTCTGAATCTCCCCGTCTTTATTTTGTGAGTCATCACACCTGCGTTACATGCATCATACTCGCTATTTCTGGATCAGTGATCATGCTTTTTCACCTGAGTCTCTATTTTCTTTCCTTCGCAGGGGTTTTAGAATCCACTTAGTGCACTCACAGATACAGTAATGCTGCCGAACGCGGCCGTTTAACCGAGCGCCACCGGACCGGTTCTCCAGAAAACACTGCACACCTTCTGTCCAGATGCAGGAGGATCATATGTTTCTGCTGCTTAAACAAACACGTCCTTCTTTTAAGTTGTCAGCGCTCTCATTTGGAGAATGATGGCTGTATTAGCTCCAGGAGTTTATTATTACAAGCGTGTAAATGGGAGGTATTTTAACAATTACCTTTTACCAATTACCTGTGTTCTATAAGAAAACAGGTATGTGAGACAGGGCGCTTGTCCTGTTTTTAAAGAACCAATTACAAGCAATTGAAGCAAGGTCGCCGCTGTCAATCATACTCCCAGGCCACTCCCTTTTTTCCCTCAGTGTTGGTTTAGGTGTCTGCAGACCCACACACACACACACACACACACACACACACACACCGAACCCGCTTTAATCTAACAGTCCACCCACGTTTTCAGATTATTTATATTTGTGACTTTAATCGTTGTGTTCTTGGATGTTCCACAGAGGAAGCTTTTCATTACAGTATCAGCTAACAGTAGATGTTTGTAATTGATACAATCTGATGATTTTATTTTTATGAGCAGATATAAACAGCGTTAATATATGACACTGGATCCAAATCAATACGCTGTGATCAAACTACAGAACAGGACCCAGATTCTGGACGGTTTACAGACACTTCAGACCACAGATCCATGAACCCAGAGCTGTTTCTAATCTGAAATGGGCCAGACCTGTGAAATAATGACTATGAAAAAATAACTATTATATTATGAAAATGTTCACAAAAGTTAACTTTAAAATGTGAGTAACATGAACTGCCTGAAATGTCTTATATAGCAGTTGAATGGGTTTACATAATAATAATAATAATGATAATAATAATAACAGATTAGATTTACACTAATATGCACAAAAACACAAAATCATAAAATAAAATACCTTAACCCTTTCATGCGTGAATTATGTCATATCTTCAGTGTAATTTTTGCATTTCACACATCAAATCTAATTTTACTTGTACTGTGCCAAATGACTAGCCTAACCGCGCTATCCCAATTCATTACATGTATAGGTCGAGGAACGCTTCATAGTCAGGGGAGGCGGGGCTAAAAGGTTGTCTTTCAAATCCTTCTGTATGCAATAGGACGGTACTACAACCAATCAGCGTAATCTTTAGGATGCCGTAGTTAGATGCCAGAAAGTTCATGGAGAAGTCCAAAGAAAGTTAGAAATGATGAAACAAAATGGTGGATTATGGAGCTTAACGAATGTAGTCGCTTCTGTAAAAAGAATTTAAAGATTGCTGACGTTTTCTCACATTCTTCACTCATCTTTCATAAAAAAAAAAAAAAAATCACCACCCGTTGTTCTTCTTCTATGGTTGCTTCCTGTTGTTTGGCTCCGAGTCCAAATCGTTGCAGCGTCACTTTGTTACGCCCGCCCTCTGACTCTATACTTCACCATGATTGGTTTCAGGGAAATCTAACCAAATGTTGAATTGAGCGTAATTAGCCTACTACTGTAGCACACAACATGTGCTGCCGCTAGGAGTCTAACATGGCTAGGCTACCAAATGACCATCTAGTCCAGGTAAAGGAACAGTACAACCAGTCTGTTTCAGTACCGGCCCATCTGGTCCATGTCCAGTCTTTTCAGTCCACGTCAATTTTTAACCCAATGAAAACATTTATAAACTGACAGGGAAAAGGAAAACCCACCTTAGTCTCATGTTACAAATGAGGAGAAATATGAGTAATAATAATGAGACAGAAATGTGTTGGATTAAAATACTGTGATTACATTACAGTGGGATCAATCACACACACACCTACATCCTTACCCACACACACACACACACACAGTAAACCTATGGATGGAGGGCGCTGGTATCCAAGTGCAGACAAAGGGACAAAAGGCCCGTTTCCCTCTGAGGCTGAACTCACTGGTGGTGTGACTGAGACGCAGACCCAGTTGTGTCACTTTCTAACAGTTCAGCTCCCTCCCTCTCTCACCCAGAACCTGTCACATAGTCAGACTCTGTCATCTCACCCTCCACCCCCCCCCCCCCCAAAACCTACTCCTCCTCCTCCTCCTCCTCATCTACCCCACTGGGCTTCTATACGGCTTTTCTTTCCAGTGTCATGTGACCTGTTGGCAGCGTCCTCTCATTAGACCAACGCTGTGTTTGGGCAGAAGTGAAGCTGCAGCTCATGGTTCCACGTTAGAACACATAGTTATCTACAGGAGAACGCTCATGGTTCCATATTAGAATACAACCACATTCTCTGAATACTTGTCTTCAAGTGTGTACCCAGCTTTAGTAATTTCTCCTACTCATCTACATTTACTTATTATTATTATTTGTACTTTGCTCTGTAAATAAAAATATGCAAAA